>JACEFZ010025027.1:0-125884 GCA_014155875.1 Cepaea nemoralis | reverse complement strand
AAAAGATAAGCAGGCAGAGAGATAGAGAGAGATTTTGGTGTATATGGGTAGATCATTATCAAGCGTCCGTGTCATACTGGCGTAGGCTATGATGCTTCGCCACATCTTAGTGATCTCCAACGGCATGTATTCATGTATCAATTCTAAATTAAAAGTATTAATAGTCGAGAGGATCTAATTCATTGTACCGGCACCGGGTTTTACTCCTTATGATTCGGTCTCTTTCCACAGAACGACAAGCTGCTTGCCAAGATAATTGAACAAAACACTAACTCCGTAGCTGCAGCGATGACCCCGCAGAGGTCTCCGAAAAACTGCACACGTGGTTTGAACGAAGCAGTTCGTGGATTGATTGATTGATTTAGGAATCGACATCACAGCATTCGGGTCATTCCCATAAGTGCTCCGTCCCCATCCTCAGCAGCCAGCGAAGAGTTCCAACACTAATAGTACCAGTAGGCCTAGCAATCTGATTATAAGTCCGTCTCGCCTTTCCTCTGAGCGTTGAGCGTCGGCCAGATCCCTTCGTCACTCCTCGTTGTCTCATTCTTACCAGACCATGGTAATCCATTTGCTCCTCCGAGGTGTGCACGTGCTTCCACAAGGCCGCAACCACGTCTGCCTTGTCATGTATCAATACTCCACCAAGTTCTGCAGAGCCAGCCAATCTGTCCGCCTGTTCATTTCCCAGCACACCGGCATGCCCCGGAGAAAAGATCCAGGCGATGCTTGTCACCCGTGACCTCCGAAGCGAAGCAAGCCACTCCGCACGAAGTCTGCCCGTCCTCACCCTCGTCAGCATGCTTTCTGAGTCAGTTACAATCACGATGTGTGTGTGTGTGTGTCGTATTCTCCATCCAGCGGAGAGCCGCAGTGACTGCCTCCACTTCCATTCTTAAGCTGGATGTTGTGGTATCATATGCCAGGCTCTCCTGCCCCAAACATCGACCATTAGCTTTGGCTATGAACCCCCAGCCACTTCTCTCACCTCTTGACACCGAACCATCTGTGTAGATAATCACATCACTCGAGTGAGCATTGTCCTGAATTAGTTGCTGGATTTCCACTTCCGTGGCCCTGCTGGCCACTCCCTGCACTCCCGGCTTAATGTGATTATAACTCTGCACAAGTCTGACTGCTCCGCTGGCACTCTGACCCACTCCTCTCCACGCCTAATGTTCTCCAAGGGGCACACCTGTCTGATCGTATCCTCCGCCTGAGCCATCCATGATTTCCCTCTTATCAGTCGCTGACCCTTAACTGCGTCCAGCGCCTCATGCAGTGGGTGGTCTGTGTCTGCAGCTACTCTGAGGTATGCCATCGCCTGCATCACCTTGAGCCTACCAGCAACAGTCGGTAGACCAAGGATGTAACGCATACACACTACTGGGGTGTCTCTAGTGCATCCCAGAATGTGTCTGCAGCTACTCTGAGGTATGCCATCGCCTGCATCACCTTGAGCCTACCAGCAACAGTCGGTAGACCAAGGATGTAACGCATACACACTACTGGGGTGTCTCTAGTGCATCCCAGAATGACCCGCATAGCTTCGTTCTGTATGCGCTCTAACTTCACCAGCTGACTCTCTGAGACAGTGAGCAGACCTAATCCATAATCAATTACTGAGAGGATCATGTGCTGGTAGAGTGTGAAAAGCATTCTCTGCTCTATGTCCATTGCAGCCATAATTTTAAGTGCATTGAGTCCCTTTTGAGATCTTGTCACGACCGTCTCCACATGGTCCTTGAAGGATGGGCTCCTGTCAAATGTGATCCCCAGATACTTCAGTTTGTTCTCTCTGCTGACATTTCTACCATCTATCGCGAGGCTTGGGACATCAGCTCTTACAATCCTGTTGTCCAGATAGCACCACAAAACAGCCGCCTTTTCCGGGTGGATGACAGCACTCATTTATGTGCACCAGTCAATCACTTTATCTACTGTCGCCTGTAACTCCTGGGCTGTTTGCTCCCTATCTCTCCCCTGCCTATATGCAAGAATATCATCTGCAAATGTTAGTATTCTTCCAACCCCTGGTGCTTCTAGGTTTGCAATCTTGCTCGTATACACATCTGAGGTCTGAGGTCCATGCGCCCAGACGGAGAGCAACCCGACGAGAGTGCAGGACTGCTGCTATACAGTTCACCAACCAGGGATTGACCCCCTTCTCCATCAGTGCGGTCATCAAAATATCATATCGAACTCTATTGTACGCATCCTCGAGATCAAGCCGCTAAGCTTTGACTGATCCTTGAATGGTTTTGGGAGAGGGATGAGGTAGCTGTGCACCCAATCCTGCGGTACTGATGCTGTCCTAATGCTCTGGTTAAAGCAGTCGGTCATCTCCTCCAGGTCTGCTTCGCTCAAACCCTTCATGTGGCCATACCTGACCCCATCGGGCCCTGGTGCCGTGTCTTTCACCTTTTTCAAAATGTGTTTAACATCTTCCACCCGTATGATGTCTTCATACTGCATATTCTTCGTGGTGCCAGATAGCTCCTCTCTAACTGCATCCCTGGTGTCCGCATCATTATGATTGGTCTGCTCTAAAAATCTCTGGAGAAATGCCTCCCCTTTCTCTTTGTCTGTTGTCACGCGCACACCATCATCTCTATAGATTGTTCCCACTGTCATCGGCCGATCTTTTCTCTGCATTTGCCTGTGCAGTTTCCAGAATTTTTGCAGTGTTTTATCCCCTCCAATCTCCTTCATGAAACAATCCCATTTTGCCTTTTTGGCCTCTGCAGCACAGCGCTTGAAAACCGCCACCTTGTCTTTCTTAACATTTTCCGCTGTATCCACTTCCTCTCGTGAGCTTCGAAGTGTATGTCGCACTTTCTTTAGCTGCTTCACTGCAGCTCTCTTTGCTTTCCAAGCATGGTCTACTTCTGGGGTCCACCATGGGGGCTGCAAAAAGGGAGTTTTAACAGTCCTGTTGCATGCCCCTTGTCTGAGGCGTCCAAGAAGGCAATCGGTCCACTCATACCGGAAGGTCTTGCGCGCTCTCCCAGCTTTAACTTTCCTGGGTTTAGAGATCAGGACTGAGCATGGCATGTGATCACTCCCATGGTCATTCAAAACATTCCACTTTACATCAAGGACTGATGACTGGGAGACAAGTGCCAAGTCAATAGCTGTGTCTGCATCGCCAGGCCTCATTGCCATTCTTGTCGGCCTACCATCATTTATGCAGACCACATCGGAGCCCACCATGGCATCTGCAAGGGCAATTCCTTGTCGGTTTTCTCCACTACGGTCCCAATCTCTGTTCCTTGCATTGAAGTCTCCACATATGAGTAGCCTATCACCTAGTAATTCCTCCAGTTCCTTAAGCCAGTCCCAATGTTCCTTTCTGACAAAACAGTCCACTGTGGCATATACATTTATGATGTTTCAACTTAAGCCACCAATCTCCATTTGTATACCCTGGACCTCTCTTGCACTGTGATTCCACTGGCTCAAGTCGAGTACCACATGCTTCACTCCTTCCTTCACCAGCAGACCTTGTCCATGTCTCTTCTGCCCAGTAGGGTGTATATAACTGGCGTACCCAGGGCAATGGTATTTGTCTGTATTTAGCTTCTGGAGCATGAGGACGTCAAAATCATATATTAGTCTCTCCAATACAGGACCTCTCTGTCTGGCACTGCGACAATTCCAGTATCCCACTCTTACATAGTTGAAACCTAGTCTCTCCACTTTTCGTCTTGTTCTCCTGACGCCTGCCCTCCTATTTCTATGCCGTCGTCTCACACCATTTCCTCGTCTTCTCCTCCTCACTCTCTCTTCGCTAGCCTCTGAGGGATGTGTCAAGCGCATAGCACGTGCTCCGTAGCTCCGGCGACGATTCCCATGTTTAAATAAATCCATAGGCAAAGTTTGGATATTGCAGGAAATAAACGGTCACCCTAGCATTGCCTGCTTGATAGAGAAGAGGCAGGGGATGTCCCGCAGGAGTCCATACGCCTGGTGCCGCCCCGCACGCCTGTCAGACGTCCAACGTTCACGACCAGTTAACCCATGGCCATCCAGTTCCTCAGGACGCTGGTCCACCTTGAACTTGGGGGTTTATATTTGGAGTTTTCCGTCTCCTAGATGGATTGCTGTCCAAAGCTAACGGGTTCCACCTACCTGGGAGCGTAACCCTGATCGGAGGGCTAAACGGGTACTCCACCTTGCCCAAGGGTGTCCCGTAGGCTAGCGGAGGGAAGGAGGCGCCTTACTTCTCCTTTGATAGGGGATACCCCTACCCCGCTACCCCAGTTCGTGGAACGAACCCTCGACTCCCAAAGCGTGAGGCTGGCGGCAATGTATCATTTCATGTGCTGACACTTTTTATTTGCCTTGACGTAAGGCTCCCAAGAATCTTCTCTCGATGTCCTCCTCTGTCTCTCTTTCTATATCAATTTCCAGTTGTCAAAATGTTCCAGTTTGTTTCTTCTCATAACGTGGCCAAAATATGGGGACCGCCTCTTTGCGATGTTTGTGATAAGTTGTCTTTGTGTTGTTGCATCTTTCACAATATTTAGTCTGCTCATTTAGACTGTCCAGGTAGTTTTCAGCATTCCTCCATAAAACCACATGTCTTCGGCCTCGGGTTTTCTTTGTTTACTAACTGTCTAGATCTGACACTCATATGTATTATTTTTTTTTTTTCGTTCGCTGGCTTTTGAGTCCATACACATGCTACTATTTCCAGTGCACTAGACTGATTTGCATGTGGATTCGCTTTACTTATTACCAGTGTCTCTCGCCATCAGGAGAACCCAGTTCCCCGGGAAGGTTAACCCGGTCAACAAATGCCCGCAGAAGTCGGATGTGTCGGCATAACGGCGCAAGAACGCAGCTCTGCTGTAAACAGGCACAACGCAGTCACATCCGAAAAAAAAAAAAAAAATCCGGATGAACGCAGAAGAAGAAGAAGAAGAAGAAGAACCTAGTTCATCTTCAAAGGTACTTGTAATAGGGTTGTCAGACGTCCGGCAAAAAGAGGACAAGCCCTCCTTTTTAGCCTAATATTCTCCGTCCGGCAGGCAAAGCTAAACACTTGTAAAATGTCCGGCTTTTCTTATATTTTATCTTTTTATTTTTTTATGAGTAATCAATAAAGTTCTACCCCCGCTGGTGACTTGCGGGATAACTGAGCCGGCTGCTCAGAAAGCAATGGCAAACTATTGAGCGTAATCTTGCCAAGAAATCAACAGACAGCTGAAAGATGCTGCTGTTGACAGCGATGTCCTGTAAAGGATATACGAATTTTAAAAAAAAATCAATAAAGATTATAAGGTAATAATTGTACAATCGGCTGTTTAAATAATGTTTTTTAGTATTTTGAAAAAGGCCTGCTTTAAATTTATATTTATTTTTTTAACATGATTGTTTCTTGGTCGCTTCACTATAAGAGTAAGATACACTTATTGGCAGCTATTGTAATAGAATTGTATTGATTGTGTTTTTAATCTGGAACGATTCAAATGAAACATTCAATATGTCCTCCTTTGTCCTCTTTTTTGTCTTATGTCCTCCTTTTGGTTCCCACGTGTCTGGCAGCCCTAACTTGTAATTTATGTCCTCAAGTCAAGGACAAGAAGTCAACATGTTTGTCCAGCTGACAGGTGTAGGGGTTGAACCCGCTACCTCGCCATCAGCACACCGTATGTTTAAGTATGTTTTTATGTAGAGGGCCGGGATTTTTTCACATAGACTTCTAGTAACAAAATGTCCCCTGGTCTCTGGGTAGTGAGACCGGAAGCCTGAATTTTTTCACATGGAATTCTAGTAACAAAATGTCCCCTGGTTTCTATGTAGTGAGATCGGACACCCGTGTGTATTGTTGCGCACGTAACAAAAATCCCCTGGCAGTTGGAAATCGAAAAAGAGTAGCCTAACGGCGCTCCCCAGGCAAAATTCGAGTTAAAAATCTTCCCAAAGTATTTCAGGGTCCTCGCCGGTGCTACAGAGTTCGTACACTGAACTGAGATTCTCCGGACTCAGGCTTGAGTTAGGAGTAGAACGGAGCACCTATGGGTTATACCCGTGGGCCGTGATGTTGATCCGTCGACTAAACTAAACTAAACTAAACTAAACTAAACTAAACTAAACTAAACTAAACTTTAATCTTAATTGTATAAAATGCACTTTTTGTTTGCTCTGTCATGTACATTTTGTCTGTGCTGCGTCTCCCATCTGATATCTTCCGTGGCCCTGGTTAACTGAATGTCTGTACTTGTTCCCCACACTAATAACATTGACTTAAATTGTACATTTAAATGTGATTTTTTTTTTTTTTGCGCTCGCTCGCTTTGAAACTCAAGCGTAGTCCATAAACACTATTTACAATAGTGATGGACTGAATTTTGCGTGTGGATTAGTTTTCCCTATTAACAGTGTCCCTCGCCATCAGGAGAACCCACTCGGACTTCAGAGGTACTTGTAATTTACGTCCCCAAGTCAAGGACGACAGGTCAACACTTTAGTCCAGCTGTCCGGTGTAGGGGTTGAACCACTTACCTCGGCATCAACACACCGGAACACGCGTTCTTACCCATTCGGCCATGCAGACCTAAGCATGATATTATTTCGATAATACCATGGCTTTTGTAGTTACCACGAGGGGGCTTCAAATGAAAACTGTAAATGTATTTTTTTTTTTTTTGGTTGGTTCCCAATGGGCAAAGTCGCAATGGGAACCAACATGCGGATAACAGAACACTGTCCCTATTTGGTACATGTCAAAAGTGGGCCGGTCATCTTTAAACTGTCCTTATGACCTCGCCGTATTCGTCTGCACCGTGATGTCGCGTGCTTAACACTCTTGATATCCTTACCAACAATAGTGACAGGTTACAAGACAATGGCATGGTTATTGTAATTTCTATCACACTTTCAATGATTTTACTTGAAGCCCCTTCGTAATTATGATTCATTCAGTCTCCATATGGAAGTTTGGTCGGGAGTCTGTGGGTTAAGGCTAATGCTGCTTGCTTGCGTTCGCTGGCTGTGAACTCCAGCGTGAAGTCCTGTATGTCGGATGAAGACATCCTGTTGTCCAACATCAGTGTGATGTCATACCGGACTGAGGTTTGCGTGAGTATCCGTTGTCCCATGTCTGGCTTATTGGTGTGCAGACTGGTGGTTCCTCGCCGTGTAGGCAGATACTCTCCGACTTCGGAATAATCAGCGATCCTACTACGTTAGCCAGGACCCCGAATGGACCTGTTGCCCAGAACGCACGACTAGGACGTGTTAGTAGGTCTTGGCCAGTATAGAACCTGGCCCTGGTGCCTTGGAAACACCTCTGCGTCCCGCTTAAGGCTAGTGAACGCAGTTTTACAATCCAGGTATACTGGGTTCGAAGTAGGTCTTGGCCAGTATAGGACCTGGTCCTGGTGCCTTGGAAACACCTCTGCGTCCCGCTTAAGGCTAGTGAACGCAGTTTTACAATCCAGGATAACTGGGTTCGAAGCCAGCCACGGGATATTGGGGAGCTTTGTGTTGGTTTTCACAATGGGGTGCGGGTCGGCTGTTCAGAAAGCAAAGTCGAACTACTGAACTTAAAATTGTCTAGAAAATTAAACAGCACCAAAAAATGTTGAGGTTTAAGGTAGATTATTTGATTATCCTGAAAAATCTGTTACAGGCTTGCTATATATACTACATTTAATACAGTGGCCTATTTCAGTAAAATTATTTGATCACCGGAAGTCGCAACTGGGGTGTCGATTTTGTTGAAGTTAACTTTGTTACTGCAGTGAAGCGATATGGGCTGTCATTTGGATGTGACGAGTTCGTATCCTGGTATGATAACTAAGGCTTCTTATTTTTATGGTGTCTGGGGTGTCCTCTAATCACTGCTTCTTTCTTCTACTTGTATCTTCTACTTCAATGAGCGTCAATCAAAACTTGTGAATTTGTCTATGTGAAATAGTAACACCGCGGTCTTGCTGGAAGACATAAGTAGGTTACGGTTAGCACGCGGCTCATTTCCTGTGTCTACACCGTGACACGGCAAGAGAGCGTGTGTTCTCATAACCCCAAGAGCTGCACCAACGATACAGAGCGGGTCTCACCTATTGGACAGGTCGAAGGTGAGGCACCAGAAGCAACTGTCATGTGCGTAGACTGGTGAAGCAGACATGACAGAAATACTGTTGAAATCGTCTGCCTTGTGTTGCAGACTTGGCGGTACAGTGCAACGTAATTCACATTATGGTCTTATAATGACAAGAGTATCTAGATGTTTCTAAAGAGGCTAAGATGTAAAGACAGCTTATCACAAACCTCATAAAGAGACAGTCGTTATTATTATTATTATTATTATTATTATTATTATTATTATTATTATTATTTGCGTTATCATGAGAAGAGAACTTGTGACAACTGGAACGATTTGTCAACAGAGAGAGAGAGAGAGAGAGAGAGAGAGAGAGAGAGAGAGAGAGAGAGAGAGAGAGAGAGAGAGAGAGAGAGAGCTAGAGAAGATTCTTGACACTCTTTTCTCGTAGTACGGAAAGATGTCAGCTTCTTCTTTCGTTCGCATAAAGTTTATTGTCTGAATCTGCAGCGTCGTGGTTTGTAAAATCTTCATTATTTTTTTAGTTCACTTATTGATCCAAAGAATGTATCTTCCACTGAAGAAGTCGGCACACGAATTAATACATGCTGTTGGAGATTGGGTAGCGGGGTAGGGGCATCCCCTATCAAAGGAGAAGTAAGGCGCCTCCTTCCCTCCGCTACCTACGGGACACCCTTGGGCAAGGTGGAGTACCCGTTAAGCCCCCCGATCAGGGTTACGTGAAGCCATGCGTGCAGGTGTTGGATGAAGATAGAGAGCAGCCGACAGATGGTTGTAGGTTATGGTCTCCACGGTAGGCAGAGGATCTCTTTTTTGAGGAGACAATAGCTACGGTCACTGACCAGTATGGTCACTGCTAGGAAGGAAAGCAATGGCAAACTACCTTCTTTACAGAAGCCAAGAAAATCATGCTGTGTGGACTCATCAATAATCAAATGTGGTTTCTGAGGAAAATGCAAAGAATACCATGGACAGCCAGAAAGACCAATGAACAAGTCCTTCAGGAAACAAATGAAGATCGTAAACTGATTAGAGACATTAGACGTAGACAGTCACAATTTTTTGGGCATGTTATGAGGAGAAATGATTTGGAGAACTTGGTGACAACTGGTAAGATCGAGGGGAACAGACCAAGTGGAAGACCTAGAAGCAAGTACCTGGATGGCTTGGCCTTGTGGCATGGTCGAGACAGAAACACGGAGCTGATCCACGACTCTGGTGATCGAGTGAGATGGCAGAACATGACCGCCCACGCTTACCGGCATGGCACATGAAGGATGGTTGGAGATCGCAAGATGTGAACAAACATGATCGCCCATGTCACTCGGCAGACACTTGATGATGATGATAACTGACAAGTAGCATCTCATCACCTGAGGTGAGCATGGCCGGATGGATAAGAGCGTTGGTTTTTAAACTTCCGGTGTGATGATGCCAAGGTAGCGGGTTCAGCCCCTACACTGGTCAGTTGGACTAAAATGTTAACTTCTCGCCCGTGACTTGGGGACGTAAATTACAGTTACAAGAAGTCGTAGTGAGTTAGTCTGATGGCGAGGGACACTGGTAATAAGGAAAGCTAACCCACGAGAAGTCAACATTGGATGGATTATTTATGGGTTTTTTTTTTTAACCACCGTTATGATTTAAGTAGGGTTTTACGGGACAGTCCCGGTTTCTTAAGAAATACTTAACTGTCCCGAAAAGGGTTTTGAGAACGCTTGATTGTTTCTCTCTCTCTCTCTCTCTCTCTCTCTCTCTCTCTCTCTCTCTCTCTCTCTCTCTCTCTCCCCCCCCCCCCCCACAATCCTTCTCCAATTCACCAACTGCTAATCGGACAAGACTGATTTAATCTGACGGGGAAAAGGGGGGGGGGGGGGGGGGAGGGTGTAAATGATATATTTAATTAAATCAAACTTTTTTCGATTTTCAATTGGTTTAATTTGTATCCGTAGCGAAGGCGTTACGGCTGCGGTTCGTGATCCCGCATACCCGCGATCGAAACACAGCTGCGCGCGATTTGGCAGCAGACCGCGTTGCTCTGGTTTATTTCAAAATGGTAAGAGTGCTGGTCGTTCAGAAAGCAAGGGCAAACTACTCAACGTAAACTTGCCAAGACATCAACAACAGCAAAAAATGCTGGTGTTGACTGCAAACGTCCTGTAAAAGATATGCAACTAACTTTTAACTTCATTTTAAATGTCAAATGTCTACGCGTGCTAACGCAGTAGTTTCACTTTCATTGTGGCTGAGGTAAGTAGGTTCGTAGGTTTCTGTCTCTCATGACTGCACAGAATTAACTGTCAGTTAACAGATTCTGTGCAAAACAAAAATAGGTTTAGTCCAAACAAAAACGAAAGACGGAAAATGGAAAGTATGGGTGTGTCACAGTTAGCCTATGGCTTAAAAGTTATTAACATGGTTGCAGACATGTATTATAACGCAGTGACAACATTTCGGCGATATATAAACCCATGGCAGAAATGGGAAGTCGCTTAAAACGATTAATCAACTCATGGCACTGAATCAGTTACGCTGTAAGCATGTCACAGCGTGATCTCTTTGTCTGGTGAAATTAATGATGTTTTTATGTTTTATTGTGGTAGTAATTTATAGATGTTTGATCGTATTAAAGGATATTTTAAAAAAAAAATACTGAAGAGATAGCGTTTCTTCAATAACAATATTGTAAGGAATGGTCTTATATAAAACGAGGAAAACATAATCACGAATTACCGTGTTTCCCCGAAATTAAGACCTACACCTAAAATAAGCCCTAGCACTATTTTTTAGGATGCTTGTAATATGAGACCTACCCCTAAATTAAGCCCAAGTTAAGATTCGTCAGCTAGAATGAAGTTATTATACGTGCACTTGCATTCAAGTACTTGATGGCATCGACTTTTCTAAATACCAACTCTCCACCATGACTGCCTTAAATGAAACTGCAGTGTTTAAGGCAAGGGCCTAGGATCTCAAACGACAATTGATCAGACGGAATTCGGGATTTGGAGTTTTGATGATGTTATAGAAGAAGATGGCATGACTGTATTTGAATAAATGTAGAATTGTGTACATAAATAAATGTAGATTTTTAATCTTAAAAAAAAAAAAAACATCCCCCTAAAATAAGCCATCCCCCGAAAATAAACCATAGTGAATTTTTCACAGCTAAAAATAATATAAAACTGGGTCTTATTTTCTGAGAAACACGGTAGTGTAAAACTGCAAATGTTGCATTTCCATTGAAGTGTGGACATTATAGCCACGTAACAAGTGCAAAACACAAATCAAAGATATACTCTGCATACACTTCAGAAAGAATTGGACAGCTTTTTTTGTAAAATAGTGGCAGTGGCACAATTAACAATGTGCTATCATGCCGTTGAACAGCACATGTAGTGAAAGTATTCATTTTTGTAACAACCTTGATTCTCTTTATTGTTTTAAAATTTGTTTTAAAATGTTGCATTTATTTTGGCAAGGCGGGGGGTGGGGAGAGAAGAGGCGAGGGGGGGGGGGGGGGGGGGGAGAAAGAGTTACCTTCGGTGGGCAAGAGGTTTCCGCTATCAGCTGTTATGACTTCACCACTTCCTAATGTGTCATGGTTAAACAGGTCCTTAGATGGGACGCAGAGGTGTTTCCAAGGCACTAGGGCCGGGTTATATACTGGCCAAGACCTATTGACGCGTCCTCGTTGAGCGTCATGAGAAACAGGTCCCTTCGGGGTCCTGGCTAAAGTCAGTAGGATCGCCGATTCCTCCGAAGTCGGAGAGTACCTGTCTGTACGGCGAGGAACCATCAGTCTGCACACCAATAAGCCAGACATGGGACAACGGATACTCACGCAAACCTCAGGTCCTGTATGACATCACACTGATGTTGGACAACAGGATGTCTTCATCCGACATACAGGACTTCGCGTTGGAGCGAACACAAGCAAGCAAGCAAGCAAGCAAGCAGGTCCTTAGATATGACCGAGCTACCGTAAGGCAGTAGACGTTATGTTGGACGGCGCTCATCAAACCCGACACCCCACATTGTGCCAACGGCTTCGGGCGAGAAATGCGATTGGGGCGGTGGGGGGGGGGGGGGGGGGGGTGGTTACTAACCTTATCCAGGTGCGATGAAATGCAACCTAATAACTAAATGCCATGGCAGGGCAGATCAGGTCCTAAGCCTTGGTCGGCAACTGGTCTAGGATAGAAGCTCCGACAGGCAGACAATTAGAGCATTGCTTTGCTGATCCGGCAGCTTCTGCGGCTCGTCTTGTTCCAGATGTATTGGTGTTACCTTTCCTCTGGAGTAATCCTAGGCAGAGGCAGAGAGAGAGAAAGAGAGAGAGAGAGAGAGAGAGAGAGAGAGAGAGAGAGAGAGAGAGAGAGAGAGAGAGAGAGAGAGAGAGAGAGAGTTGCATACGCAACACATGGTCTCTACAATTCAGCCCAGGCTGCCATGGAGAGGTTATTATGCCTGTTTTGAAGCACAATGTAAGGAACTATCGTCTGCCAAGACAGCAAGGTGCCAGTAATATGTCATGACTCTGATTAGGCTAACTGCAGGGTTGTCAGATAGTAGATGTGAAGAAGCGAGGGGCAGTCTTGTACCAGTGTTTCGCACACCTTATCCCCAATGATGAATTTCCCACTTTGAGGAGACATGCATTGGGATATGCCCGTGCGTTCGGAACAACTTAGTGCTGCCAGCAGTTCTTTTCAAAACTTGCTATCGCAAAAAGTCGACTACGCTTCTTACCCTGCCACCATCACCATTGCTATTACTTATTACTATAAAAGACAACCTCGCGTTACAACACCATATACTTCATCATCTGTAATAAAGCACATACATTTTTGTAATACTTAATATCACACAATCATCATCATCTTTCTCTTTTTGTTTTATTTCTCATGTAGTTCTTTCTTTCTTTCTTTCTTTCTTTCTTTCTTTCTTTCTTTCTTTCTTTCTTTCTTTCTTTCTGTCTGTCTTTCTTTCTTTCTTTCTTTCTTTCTTTCTTTCTTTCTTTCTTTCTTTTCTTTCTTTCTTTATGTTTGCTAAATCTTGTTATCTGCCTACAATTTGTATGTATTGCATTCTACTGCTGTCCCTCCACATCTCTCCTTTTTTTCTTATTCAGCCCCTCTTTCTACTGCCATGATTCTACTGTCTCTACTTGTGGTTGTTATTGATGTTGTTATTGTTGTTGTTCTTCTTCTTCTGCTTCTATACTAAGGTCTAAATCTGTACAAAATCCACTTCAGTGCAACGGACTTTGTGCACGGTGCTAAGGTTCTCATTGTGTAATCCACGAGAGGTGAGTGAAGCATTTATGGAAATATCCATGTACAGCGAGAGTGAGGAGCGGTTGGCCTAGTGGCTAGAATGCTGTATTCTCCTTCGGGAGACCCGAGTTCGAATCCTCGGTAAGGTGTGGAGTTTTGTTTTTCTGTCGGGCAAAAAGAAAACCTTAACCTGCACAGTTCGCGGCGACTGCACTGGCCAGGCGACCTTAATTCCTCAGGCTCAAGACCCCCCTGCCATACACCGCAAGCTATTATATAGGCAGTAAATGACAGGCAGACATGAGAGTGATCTTGACCCAAAAACCAAACACGCCAAGAGATAGCTTCGTATTCATTCTTCTTCTTGTGCCTATTACACAACCACGCCACCCCCTCCCTCAATTGTGGCATATGTTTTAAACTAACACATAC
Organism: Cepaea nemoralis; assembly: GCA_014155875.1. Classification (NCBI taxonomy): domain Eukaryota; kingdom Metazoa; phylum Mollusca; class Gastropoda; order Stylommatophora; family Helicidae; genus Cepaea; species Cepaea nemoralis. Next base: position 112,099 of record JACEFZ010025027.1, on the reverse strand, counting down.
CAAGATCCTATCCCTTTCTACTTCTTATAGCTCCCTCATTCAGTGGAAGATAAACTCCATGGACCGCTGTGTGAACTAAACAAGACAGTTAAATTCACACAAGAGACAATATTGCAGTTATAGGTATTTCAAGCTAACGAAAGACGAAGAAGCTCCCCCATTGCCCGCCACACATCTCTTCTAGAATAGCCTCCTTTCCTCTTGGTTGGCCGATTTATTCTGTTTTTTTTTTTTCTTAAATCTTTAATCGTTAGATTTGATTTGCTTATGGGTGGTTGGATTTTGCAGATAAAGTTTTTTTTACAACCCAGCGATGAAGTATTGACACGAAAGCTGCAATAGCGATATAAACAAATATGATTGCAGTGAAGCAATATCACATCACCCGCTGGTCCGACTAAATGGTGTCAAAGAACAGCGGATGCCATTTCGCTCGGACGCAACTCCAGACGTTACTGCAATCATGGGCTAACAGAAACGTGTAAAATACGGTCCAGCAGACAGGAACGGCAGACCGTGGGGGAGACATAACACCCAGCTTATCAGACCTCACTGCCCGCCGTAAGTGTGAGCAAACATTGTCGAGCATGTGTTTACCTCACGGCTACTGAGGGGTTTGACTGACCTTCCCACGGAAACAGAAGCAGCAAAGTAACAATGAACGTAAGTGCGTTATGGGCATTTGCAAAGATTACGAAGATTACAGCCTGATAAAGATATGTATACAAATGTTTGCCTGGGTGTTTTGTGGGAGACTGGTGTGTTGACATTCTGGTGGCGGCATTATGCACAGTGTATTTGTGCGGGCTGTTGTTTGTTGAGACTCCTGTCCTTTCCACTTTTCATATTGGGCAGTGGGGAGCGTTTTGTGTGATATTCACTGGCACAGGAACGGAGCATAATGGGGACGACCCGTTGCCATGAAGTTGGAACTGCGACTAACTAACTAACTAACAAATGTTTGCCGGTCTCTCTGGCCGAGGGGTTACACCACTTTCTCCGTAATTCCGTTTATCACGCAGAGTCTCGTAGCGGGCGAGAACTGGGAGCGGTTCGACCCCTGCAGGTGACTTGCGGGTTAACTGAGCCGGCCGCTCAGAAAGCAATGGCAAACTACTGAGCGTAATCTTGCCAAGAAATCGACAGACAGCTGAAAGATGCTGCTGTTGACAGCGATGTCATGTAAAGGATATGAGAATTAAAAAAAAAAAAATACAAATGTTTACTCTGCAGTTCACCGAGAGACACAATATTTGAAAGAGAAAAGAGACCCCGAAGGAGCAACAATAGACTAAAATACAAGAGAAACGGCTGGAGTCCACCGTGGGCCGACTATCGATAAATCCCTTCCTGAAAGAAAGACACCATAGACGGGGCGGAGCCTTAGAAGCATGCGAACTTGACCAGACATGACAATACAGCAACAAAGAAGAAAAGAAAACACCAAGCCTAGAAACATCAAAGAAAATAGGGAGCAACACAATCAATAGAATACTGGAAGGTCCCGGTTAACGTCGGAGTAACGTTCTTGGAAAACGCGATTTTAAGTGAAACGACGTATAGCGAAACACTATTTCCCATAGAATTAACTGAAATACTGTGTATTAAGTTAAGTAATGTTTATTTAGATTTACTTTGATGGTTGTTGATATTTATTGGTTAATCAGAGGTGGGTTGGAGGGCGAGTGGTAGAATTATTGGGGCATAGAGGCATTAAATTCTGCCTCTTTATCTCAGGATGAAACTGTAACCCCTTCCTGCCTCTTTTCCTGGCTCTTCTCTGCTTGAACAAACAAAAAAATTGTCCAATGTCTGCTGCACAGCATGTTTCTTTTTCTCTAATTAAAGCTCATTGTAACGGTTGATGGCGCTTGTTACTGCTCTCGACACTTTGGAGCTCTGTTCTCTGTTCGGGTCATCCTCATTTATTATGCCCATTGCCACATCAATCAGTTGAAAGAATTGTGACAAATGTTCAGCTGTCAACATTTGAGGTATGGAGGTTGCAACAGGGTGCATCTCTTCCTGCTGAGTTCTCTGCACGTCAAGTTGCATTAGGTCCTCTTTAGACAAATCTTCTCCATGTGAAAGTAACTCGTCAATGTCAGCTTCCTCCATACCCTCAAAGCCAGCTTTAGTGCCTAAGTTAGCGATCTGTCGTCGAATAGCATGAACGTCGTCACATTCACAACATTCGTGCACACATTCTAGCCACAGTTTTCGCCACACAGCATTCATGCATGCTGACGTTATCTCACTCCATGAATCCGCAATGTTGTCAGTGGCCTTGAGGGTGTTGTAATCTAGCCAGAATCCCTTAATGGTCGTCTTACCGTTATCGTCCATAGCCTTGATGAGCTGTGAGAAGGTGCGACGCAAATAATAACTTTTGAAAGTTGCAATTACACCTCGGTCCATTGGCTGGATCAATGAAGTCGTGTTTGGTGGCATGAATTCGAATTTGATGTTCTCGGACAAGTCGTCCAGATTGACTGGATGGCCAGGGGCATTATCCAATAACAGCAATATCTTAAATGCTAAGTTTTCTCTAGCACAGTATTCTAGCACAGTACTTCTGTGGCTAAGGGCTTGCGAACGCGGTTTGTGAGCCCGTATACCCGGGTTCGAAACACAGCGGTGCTGGTTTTTTCGAAAAAGGTATAGGGGCCGGTCGTTCAGAAAGCAATGGCAAACTACTGAACGTAACACTTGCCTAGTACATCAACAGCAGCTGAAAATGATGGTGTTGACTGCAACGTCCCGTAAGGGATAGGCCTACGCAACAAAAACAAAAACAAAAACTCCGCAAGCTAGCAAGTTCCTCCGCAAGGGCGCGGCATAGCAACACAGATGAGGACGTTATGGCGGAACGTAGCGACGTAAAGTGAAGTTAGTCCCATTGTGACAATGACGTTATAGAGAAACGACGTAAACCGGAGCGACGTTTAGCGAGGCCTTCCTGTACACATACGAAAGCAGAAGCCGAAAGAAAACACTATAAATGCCCCAGAATGAAACACGACAGACATACAGTTGAATGAATCCGAAACAACTTATATATTTTATTTCACGTAGGCAAAAAAGTTCACTGTTCACCTATAGACTGCCTGTTGGAGACTTTTAACTCTTAAATGAGCACAAGGAAGTATCCCATTAATTCAAAACGAGAAGCTGACCCGAGGGGATATATTTACCGCGGCGAAGGTCTTGTACCAAGCAGTCTCATGCTGAGGCATATCTTCAAGTAACTTGTTTTAAATTACGTATTTTATCATATTCATATTTTAATGTGAAATATCATTGTTTACATCATCACATACGACCATCATTTCACAAAACGAGGTCAGCATGGCCAAATGGAAAAGAGCGCGTGTTCGTAAACATCTGGTGTGCTGATGCTGAGGTAATGGGTTCAACCCCTATACCGGTCAGTTGAACTAAAATGTTGACGTCTCGTCCTTGACTTGGGGACGTAAATTACAAATACCCCTGAAGTTATTAACTCAAAGTTCTTTCATATATTTTCCAACCGTATGTAATTGTTTATTACTAATTGGGAGGTGGGTAGGGGAGAATCGTTTACACTAAGGATGGGAGATGTCATGAGGTAACCTTTCCTATCCAGTTGTTTACTCACACACGCAAATCATGATAACTAGATCCCCCTGTACTATTCCTTGGGATTGATTGATTGATTGATTGATTTAGGAACCGACATCACAGCATTCGGGGCAATCCCATAAGCGCTCCGTCCCCATACTCAGAACCAGCGAAGAGTTCCAACCCCAATAGTACCAGTAGCATTCTGATCATATGTGCGTTTCGCCTTTCCTCCAAGCGTCGAGCCTCGGCCAGATTCCCTCGTCACTCCTCGCTGTCGCATTCTTGCCAGACTATGGTGATTCATTTGCTCCTCCGAGGTGTGCACGTGCTCCCACAAGGCCGCAACTTTTCCTTGGGAATAGCACGAGAAGCATCATTAACTTATTCATGAGCCATTTTCAGGCTGTGTGATGTGTATCCAGGGACTCTGTCTTCAATGACGCCTATAGGGGAAATTTGTCTCGAGTTTACTCGTGTGAATCGCCAGTGCCGGGTATTGGAACTCGCACCAATTACAACGCCAGTGTGGGTTCAACTCAACCTGTGACAGCACCGCAAGAGTTACAACAACTCAATCTCCCAGAGGATTTATACCCATCCAGCCAACCAACCCTCCTCGCGTTGACATCCAAAGGACCCATTTTCTACACCTTGAGGCTTATTGAGTGTTTGGTGCCAGCCCAATATTTTTATAAACCAACCGGCAGCCCAATATTTGTATAAACCAACCGGTACTGATGGGTGATGTGATCAATACTATGCCGGGCATCTTTATTTCCCATGGCGTTTTCTGGTTTCATTGTACCAATTTTAGGCTGTGTCGACACGGGAGCCCAGCTCAATTTATCATAATTCCCTCACTGGTCTCATCTCATCTCTTCTCATGCAGGTCCGCATCGTCGAATGAATAAGAATGCGTGTTCTTAAACATTCGTTGTGCTGATGCCGAGGTAAGCGGTTCAAGCGGTGTAGGGGTTGAACAGTCTAGCCCCATCACCGCACCGGAAGTTTAAGGGCGAGCGCACTTATCCTTTCGGCCACGCCGAAGCTCCTATTTGTGGATACCATTTTGAAAATAAAATAATAAAGGATGAATCAAGATATTAGAATTTGGTAATTTCGACTGCAATGAATCCCGGTGGAGACGGTGGAGAGATAATATACATACAGACCTACAAGCACTTGGAATCAACGACTGGCAAGAGAAGGTCAACCAGAGAGACGAATGGAGATGGATTGTATCTGCAGCAAAGAACCTCAATGGCTCGAAACGCTGAAGAAGAAGAAGACTGCAGTGAATTAATTTGCATATATAATATGCAAAAAAATTAATATAACAGAAGTAGGAGTGAATTTAGGAATACACTGTATGTTAATTTCTTTGAATTTAAAAAAAAGTGCTACAGAAAAATAAATCCAAAATGCCTGTAATCATTTGAGCTGTCTGTGAAAACTGCGTAATGTTTGTTGGAAAAATACAGGTGACGTGTTATTTATATATTTACACACATCTTCATCATCAAGTGAGTTGTGTTGCACGGTAACGTCAAGGCTCTGGCACAATGCATCCGACTCCGACAAGCATTTTCTATTTGCTTTTCCTAGCCTTTGACTGGCCCCACTCTACATAAAAGGCAGCCCGTTCATACTTCATGTATCACTTTGTCTAGTCCCTACCCTTTGACCTGTCCAAAATGGGAAACCCCACTAGTACCTGCGCTAGCGTCGGCGTAGCTCTTGAGGTCATTGGAACACACGCCCACAAGCCCCGCTAACACATCAAAGTGGATACACAACAGAGAAGATATGTTAAATACCGATGCTGTACACATTACCTCCTATGGACTACGATCCCTTACAAATTAATTTTCTAAATGTGGCTAATTTGATCGGGAGGCTCTATTCGCAATAGAATTGCGAATAAAGATAAATTTTATTCGCAATAGAATTGCGGGAAGTAACAAACATGTCACAGCGTCTGCTCACTAGTTAATTTTAGTTTGAGCCAGTAAGAAGTCTAAGACGGTGGTTAATTTAAATAGGAATGTTCACTGTTGCAAGTTTAATTCTGCCGAATTCTCCGTAATTTTTAATCATTCAGCCTTCTTCTTACTTCTATCAGTTCTTCTAGCATCCCGTTTTATTTTTACATTACGTTAGTCATGTTTAAATATCAAGAATTGAGAAGCTGTTCAAGCTTTCCACATACATCTTTCTCTAGTTTAGTTTTAGTTTAGTTTAGTTTAGTTTAGTCGATGGATCAAACTCATGGCACACGGGTGCAACCCATAAGTGCTCCATTCTCCTCCTAACTCAAACCTGAGTCTGGAGAAACTCAGCTCAGTGCACGAACTCCATAGCACTGGCGAGGATCCTGAAATATTTGGGTAGCTTTTTAACTCGAAATTTTGCCCGGGCAGCGCCGTTAGGCTACTCTTTTTCGATTTCCAACTGCCAAGAGATTTTTTACGTGCGCAACAATACACACGAGCGTCCGATCTCACTACCCAGAGACCAGGGGAAATTTTATTACTAGAAGTCCACGATAAAAAATCCCGGTCATCACCGGGGCTTGACCCCGGGACCACCAGCACTCTAGGCGGACACCATACATCGAGACCATGCAGCCCCCGTTATCTTTCTCTGCATTCTTGTGCCTAGTATTATTCTGCATAAGGATGATTTCTTTATTCCACCTCTCCTGTTGATGTTGCCACACATTTCATATGTCTGTTTTGTCCCTTGTGGTTTTGATGAGTGACCTAGTAACACCTGTTGCTGTCAGTACATCGATGTTTTGATTTCTTTTTACTGTCCACGATTGACACCACTCAAAAGCCGCATTTCTACAGCCTCCAGTTTATTCGCTATGCCATTAGGACATACAACAACATGTAGGTAATTACAAATTAAAACACAGCCACCATGTCATTGTAAACATTTACACCCAAACAGACGAATTTACCGCATATAACCTTCAAATAGCTTGTGTCTGTTTGTCATGACGAGACATAACGTGAGTAATAAATTCACAGTATTTCACATTCGGAATGGAAAGAAGTAGTGAAACGGGACACACTAGGCCAGTGGTTCTCAACCTTTTTTGGCCCGTGCCCCCTTCACCATATTTTCAGAACGTCACCCCCCCCCCCCCCCTTTCGTATTTCCTACCTAAAAATTTGGCCATTGCCCCCCCCCCCTCCACCATATTTTCAGAACGTCATTCCCCTCTTTCGTATTTCCTACCTAAAAATCCCGCCCGCCCCTACACAGTATACATAATAATGGAAGCTAAATTTAATAGCACATACTAAAACAAGTCTAGACGTCCACATAAAACATGATTTGTGGGTCTACTTACTTTATAAATTGAATTTTAGAAGGGTGAGACGTACAGAACCGTACAGTATGAAGGGAAAAACAATATCAAGTAATCGGTTCTTGTATTAACGCGATCTTGAAATAATCCCCCCCCCCCCCCCCCCCCCCCCCCCCTTGGAAACCCTAAAATTCCCCACCGGTTGAGAACCACTGCACTAGGCAATATGAACATTTAAAGCAGACTGGCAAACCGGGATTCGAACTTGTCGTTTCCAAATCGATAGTCAACATATCAAAATTACCATGGGTAAATTGGATACTCCACGCAACCATTTTTTAAAGCAGCTGACTGTTTTTTGGCCATACGGGGAGTAAATGATCAACAAATGATGCGTGATTTTGCCTTGCAAAACGGAAGGCTAACGGAATTAGACTTAGAGCTCTGCCCTCTAAAAAGAAAAAAAAAAACCCTAAACTTTACAAAACAAACCCACTACAAACCGAACATTGCCGGAAGATACCGAAAGGTCGGCTCGGTTTCTGACAACCAGCGTCCATTCATGAAATAATGCAAATCCCCATATATGGAGAAGGGGGCAGGTAATTTTTAACATTTAGGTATACTACAATTCACACACTGTCAAACTTAAGTAACAACCATCAAATTTCGCAATTACACTCATAACTTGTAATAAAAATAGAAGCTAGAAGGCAGTGGAAAAAATGCAAAGATAACGTGTTAGTTTTGGGATGATAACTGTGCATTCGCTTTTGGAAAAAGAGAAACGACAAAGAAAATAATCTAACCATCCCGAAAAGTGACGTCATTTAACTTTTGGTGAACTGACATATTCATCCGCAACAGATAAGCTGTTTGCTTTTAACTCTGACTTAAACGAATGCAATTAATAAATGAGCATTTTATATTATAATAAGAATAATTAGTATGATACCTCTTACATATTTTATAAAATAAAATAAACATTAAGTAATTTATAACCAAAGGTAAACAGAACTATATGCTACCTCGGATGTGTACACCTGTTACACTGGAGTAAACAGTAAACTACTTTTCGTGTCTCAAGTTTGCTAACGGAGTGTTCCCGACTCCCAATTTGAGGATTATTACGTTGTTGTTTTCGTTCGGCTGTGAGTTTTGTGATTACACAGAATTGTGGAGGAACTTAAGCACTTTATTTTCGTAGTGGCTGCGCCAGGATTGACTTTAGCAAGATGTCACAAGATCGGACTGGGCCGATCATTCACGTTCGGGAGAACAGCGATACAGAGTTGGAGGCTCTCTTCAACATTGCCATGAACCCGTCGCTGGCAGAAACAAATAAGTATGTGCCGTTACGAGAGCGGAACCTACCCGCATCGTTTTTTTGCCCACCTGAACCCACGAAACAGATGCAGCAGCAGCAACAGATTGGGGTCGGTAAAGACAACCCCACCGACGCACCCGTTTTCCACGGGGCAGTAAACCCTTCCATAAACATAGCACACATGAGGGCTCACTCGTCTCCGGCCAGTTTACAACAGAGCCTGAGCGCAGCCCCTCCACCAGCTACCTCATCCCACGTCCGACAACACAGCTACGATGCTTTGGACGAAGAGCCTTTACCAACGGGATGGGATATGGCCAGAACACCGCAGGGTCAGAGGTATTATTTAAAGTAAGTGCTGATTTTCCCTTTACTAGAGTATTACTATTACTGCGTTGCAATATTTTCTCGTCACCTGTCCTGTACATTTCAGGCAAAGTAATATTATAATACTAATACCATTCTAATTATTAGTTATTAATTACTAAACCAGCACATCATTTGACGTTTGAGGAACAACTGCACTCAGTTACCTTTTTAAATACAGTACACAGTTGAAAAGTAACTAACTGATCCCTTCTGACATTGTTTTAGCCAAGGAAAGGCTTGCAAATGCAGGGTATAATAATAGTCATAATAGATTAATAGTCTCAGGTCTGATTCTTTTACTTTGTTATATGGTTCCGGTTTAAACCTTGTGTAGACTGCTGGGACCAAATTTTTCTTTTCTGTGCTGGAATGCTGTGACCACACTGGGAGATCACTTAACCACAAATAATAGCAGACCTAAGCCTAAGGATGATAATGATGGGGGAACAGGGTGAAGGAGGAAACTAACTGGCCTCAACTTGTTGGTTAATAAATTTATTAGCCAAGATTGAAGTAAACAGAATATGGTAATTAAAGAGTTTCTGGAAAGTGAAGTGATTGATTGATTAAATAAAGGGCTTGCCTTACAGCAGCAATTGTCACATCTTTTAGGAAGAGCCCCAATGTATGACCTATGCCCCATTATTGAATTTTAAGGTGAAGTCGGAATTCACCTTAGTTGACCTACTTTTCGGCTCCTAGTTGTGATGCACATGTACAAGGATATCCATCCCCCTCCCCCTTTTTGTTTGGAAGTAAGAAAAAAAACATCTGTGAAATTAATCACACAGACTGAATGTATAGGCTGTAGCAGATGCAGCTGTTTGATTTCTGTGTTACATGTCTGTCTTATTGTTTTAATAGCTACTGGATGTGTGCACTTAATTATTTGTGAAGATTATTTGGGCTTGGTATGAGGGTAAATAAGGTAACTTTAAACTTTCATTGCACATGGTTAGCAAGTTGCTGACTTGCTCTATTCTCACTCATAGATCACACAAGGCAATGTGCATGAATGGCTCTGGCAAGAAGAAAATCATGAATATATTTGTAGTATCAAATCTTGTTTATTGCTTACTCTGTACAGCACTTGGCCACATCCTCCTGTCCCAGCCAGTTGTTACATTAGCACACACTATCCAAATTACTTTGCTCCTGCTCTGTAGATGTTATTAGTGTGACTGCTTCAGACTCATTTATGATTTATTATTGTAAAGTACAACCCAGGCAGCTGTTGCTGTAACCTGATTCTTTTCTAGCCCTATATATCTCAGCTAGTTGCACCTTAACCCACTATGTAAACAGTTGATTAAAAGTTGATTAGAACACATTCCTCTTGTCTCACTGCTCTACTTCTACTACTACTACCACTATGGATAGTTCTAAGTATAAGCATTATTGCAATTCATTCCTTATCAAACACATTATATTTCTTTGTTACTCTGTACATGATACTATTATTAAGCACCTAGCGGCCTTGCCAACTTGTGTAAATGATCTTGCTTCTCAACATCTCGCAATCTCCAAAGGAATGTATCAATTTGCTCACCATTTTTATAATGCCATGATGAAAGGCTTTCAAGAATCCTCTATTTATACCCCTCCTCCCCCCGAATACATTGTTCTAGCTATTACATGTTCCAGTAATTTATCTTCTCATAATGTGATCTCTTTCTGATGTTTGTGATAAGTTCACTTTGTGTCTTAGCCTCTTTAAAATCATTTAATCCTTTTGGACAAAGCTGTTTAATGTTAGATAATACATTTAATGCGATTAGTACACAGTAATGAGAGGTAGATATATGATGCCCATACATTAAATAATCAAATTCCCATATATTTTCGTATTCACTGCTTGTATTTCAGGGTTGTTTTGCTATGGATTACTTTTAATTATTATAAAAACATTTTACAATTAACGTATCAATGACATCAAGGATTAGTTTGTCATATATCGTGATTTAGCTTCATGGAAAAGGCTCACCCCATAATTTTCCATCCTATGCCAGTGAATATCACACAAAATGCTCCTCACTGTCCCTTGTGAAAAAGGGAAGTCAGTTTGTGTCCTATCCAGCACCAATGTTTGTTCCTCACCTCTTGATTGACTGGAATTTGTTTAGTTCTCTCCATGAATTCTACATTGGTGGTCCTATCATATCATTTTAGTCCTACTATACTGTGCACACACCAGAATTATTATTGTTTATTAATTATTTGAGTAATGTGACACTGTGGCTCATAATTCGTAACTGTAAGCTTTGTCACTTATACACTTGTACAGCAATATCTAGCATGGGGTCACCATTACCATATATAATGTCTTTAACTTGTAGATACATGTTCAAGACTAGGTTTTTACCTCCTGTTTTCCTGACTTATTGCATTTTGTGTGAAAATGATGTTTTTCTGTGTTTTGATGGTGTTAAGGAGCAGTTCTTATAACATTGGTGAAGAAAAGTGGTGTATTTATCATTATTCAGTAAATTTAATTGGATTATTACTAAAGATTGAGAAGTAGTGCCTAGGTAAGTTGAAATTTATAATAATTGTCACCCCTGTCTTCAATTAAAACAAAAATCTAACATTATTATTATGATATTTTTAACCTATAGCAATAGTAGCAATACTGACATGCTCCTTGTGACAGCTCCTTTAATTTGATATATACTACTATATAATTGCTACTATTTTAACCAGGTTTAGATCATTACTGTGACACACCCCTACTTCCCATTTTTTGTCATCAATTTCTGTTTGTTCCAAACACACGTTTTGTTTGGCATTGAATCAGTTAATGAAACAATGTTAAGAAGTCCATATTGTGATTTTCAAGATACAATACTTATTTACACACCAGCTCACCACTGGAATTGTCTGGCTTTTATTGCCGAATGTTGTCAGTAACAGGTGCAGAATTTCTTAATATTTTGCGGTTGTTAAATAGATGCCCAACTTTGCTGTATTTGGGGGAGAGAAAATAAGGTGAATTGGAGCTGGATACTCCAACTGTATAAATATGCCTGACATTGCTGTATGTTAGGGAAGGAAGAGGTAGTTAATGACTTGGTATATGAGATCCATAAAGCTGTATCTGCTGTTGTCCTGCGGTTACCTGTGTAAGAGTTTAAACATCTCATCTCATCTCATCATGTTCCTCTTGTACCTTGCGGTGTCGAGGTGAAATATAAACATCATGAGAGTGCCCGATTATGGGCTTCATGTATCGATATTCCCATGGACTCTGCTATTCCCTCCGTCCAACGTTTACGTGGTCGGCCTCTTCCTCTGTTTTCATCTGGTCTGTACATCATTGCTTGTAGTATGCTGTTGACTGGTAGCCTACTTGCATGGCCAAACCATTTGACTTGCTGATTTCTAATAAAATCTAGTGCTGCTTTAACCCCCACTTTAGTTCTGAATTTCTTCATTTCTGTTCTTATCTCTTCTTGATATGTCGAGTATTCTTCTCAGGAATCTCATTTCTGTTGTTGTGATTTTTCATTTTTTCTCTTTTTCTGTCATTGTCCAGGTTTGGCATTGGTAACATAGAGTTGGTAGGAAAATTGTGTTGTAAAGTGCTTTCTTAGTAGTTATTAATACATGTTTGTTCTTTAGTATTGGTGCCATTTGTCCAATGAGTTGGTTTGCCTTATTGCACCTATTTTTGATCTCGTCTTATACTTTCTAGGTACTTTAAACTCTTTACTTGTTTCATGGGATGTTCGTTTAGGTGAATTGTTGTTGTTTTTTCTTCTTTAGTTATAGTCATTACCTCTGTTTTGCTTGTGCTAATTTTCATGTTATGTTCCCTACACATTTCGTTTAGACCATTCATGTGGTCTTGAAATTCAGCTTCTGATTTTGCTATTAGTGCTTGGTCATCCGCAAACAGGAGTTCTCTGATGGTTAGATATGCAGATTGTTCTTTTTCGGTGATCTCGTCATGCAATATTCTTGCGATCTCTGTTTGGCTGGTTTCTTTACATATGTTGTCTATATATGTTATGAACAAGAGAGGGGACAGGACACAACCTTGTCATACTCCAGATCTTATGGTGAATGATTCTGAGTGTCCTCCAGTTGCTGTCACTATGCATTCACTGTTGTTATATGTTTAAACATATCTGTGAATATCCTTTTGTATTAGAGAGTTAGAGAAAAAGCTCTCCTTGAACTTCTTGATCTAACCCACTACATAAATGAGATGTATATGGGTCTGGGTAGTTACTAGTATTTTCATGTCAAAATTTACACCACATTTCTGTTACTTCATTTGATTAAAAAGCAAACTTGTTTATAGCAAATTCAGATGGTGTGTATGTAAGCACGGGTCCCTTTCACAAGCCTTTATATGTATTGGGTATATGGTGTTAAACCCATATTTGTATAGACCAGTCTACACTCCAGGCTGATGTGGTCACTACCATGCTGGCTACCTTTACTTCCTGGTATTCACTTTAGGCTAGATTGACCTGTCAGCCCAGATCAGTTTTAAAAATCTGCCTTATTTGAATTCGAACCTATTACCACTTGACCAGCAGACGGGCATCTAGCTACTATGCTGCAGCAGCTTCCCATTGTATATGAAGCTGTGTCAAATGTGCATGGTCTCAGGGTCTTATTTTACTGTACAGTCAAGGATAGGACAGAAAAAAAAAAAAAAAACTTAGAACAGACAAGTGATACAGTATTCTAATGTGTATGCCTTTAGAAGATTTGAACATGAAAATACAGTTGTTATATTCCCAGTGTTGACTTCTTAAGGCCCTGTGCTTCTGTTATCATTTATGATGAACCTGGCATGAATTGTATTTACTTTGTGTTTCATGTGTACCAGGAAATTATTACTTCATCAATGTCAATTCCAAAGTTTGTTTACTTTATAGAGTAACTATTTTTGATTCATAGTGAGTCAAAATAATAGTTATAGGACATAGTGACATGAAGTAACAATTGGAGCATGGTGGGTTAATGAACAGAATAATGAGACAGTTTAGCAGTGTTTGCCATATGTAAAGTAACCAATAAGTGTATGACAGTGTGCCTGTTAGTGAAAGAGTTGACAGAAGTGTTCTAGTCAGTGTGCTTTTTATCTGTGACATTCATTTCAATATTTGTAGGTGAATTTTTGAGGGATTACATTTGTACTTCATATCTTTGTCTGTTTGCTGTACTTACAGGGATAATATATGTCTGCTATTTTATAAACTATATTTCTGAAGTGTCCTGATTGATGAACCCATCTTTCGTGTGTCATTCTTACAAGACATGTACATGATGTATAAGTTCAGTGTGCTAACTTGCCAACACAGTAGTTCTAACAGTCCACACAGAGATTTTTCTGCACAGAAACAAAATGGCAGGCATAAATATAAACCTGTGTGCCATTTAGTATTTTAAAATGTAAGCCTATCACCTGTATTTCCAATATTTCTAAATTCTTTACACATCATCATCATGAATTCTCAATCCATTGCTAGTTTCCAGCCTCATACACCCTCATGTCCAAGGTGTCTGCAATATTGTATGTTAATTTTTGTCATGTCAGCCGCGGCCTCTTCTTCCAGGAAGCATGCCTTCCATTATTGTTGTTTCCTAACCCCTGTGATGTTGAATTCTTCCAGAAACCATGCCTTCCATCATTGTTGTTTCCTAACCCCTGTGATGTTGAATTCTTCCAGGAAGCATGCCTTCTATTATTGTTGTTTCATAACCCCTGTGATGTTGAATTCTTCCAGGAAGCATGCCTTCCATCACTGTTGTTTCATAACCCCTGTGATGTTGAATTCTTCCAGGAACCATGCCTTCCATCATTGTTGTTTCCTAACCCCTGTGATGTTGAATTCTTCCAGGAAGCATGGCTTCCATCATTGTTGTTTCCTAACCCCTGTGATGTTGAATTCTTCCAGGAAGCATGGCTTCCATCATTGTTGTTTCCTAACCCCTGTGATGTTGAATTCTTCCAGGAACCATGGCTTCCATCATTGTTGTTTCCTAACCCCTGTGATGTTGAATTCTTCCAGGAACCATGGCTTCCATCATTGTTGTTTCCTAACCCCTGTGATGTTGAATTCTTCCAGGAAGCATGGCTTCCATCATTGTTGTTTCCTAACCCCTGTGATGTTGAATTCTTCCAGGAAGCATGGCTTCCATCATTGTTGTTTCCTAACCCCTGTGATGTTGAATTCTTCCAGGAAGCATGGCTTCCATCATTGTTGTTTCCTAACCACTGTGATGTTGAATTCTTCCAGGAAGCATGGCTTCCATCATTGTTGTTTCCTAACCCCTGTGATGTTGAATTCTTCCAGGAAGCATGGCTTCCATCATTGTTGTTTCCTAACCCCATGTGATGTTGAATTCTTCCAGGAAGCATGGCTTCCATCATTGTTGTTTCCTAACCCCTGTGATGTTGAATTCTTCCAGGAACCATGGCTTCCATCATTGTTGTTTCCTAACCCCTGTGATGTTGAATTCTTCCAGGAAGCATGCCTTCCATCATTGTTGTTTCCTAACCCCTGTGATGTTGAATTCTTCCAGGAAGCATGCCTTCCATCATTGTTGTTTCCTAACCCCTGTGATGTTGAATTCTTCCAGGAAGCATGCCTTCCATCATTGTTGTTTCCTAACCCCTGTGATGTTGAATTCTTCCAGGAACCATGGCTTCCTGTATTGTTGTTTCCTAACCCCTGTGATGTTGAATTCTTCCAGGAACCATGGCTTCCATCATTGTTGTTTCCTAACCCCTGTGATGTTGAATTCTTCCAGGAAGCATGCCTTCCATCATTGTTGTTTCCTAACCCCTGTGATGTTGAATTCTTCCAGGAAGCATGCCTTCCATCATTGTTGTTTCCTAACCCCTGTGATGTTGAATTCTTCCAGGAACCATGGCTTCCTGTATTGTTGTTTCCTAACCCCTGTGATGTTGAATTCTTCCAGGAACCATGGCTTCCATCATTGTTGTTTCCTAACCCCTGTGATGTTGAATTCTTCCAGGAACCATGGCTTCCATCATTGTTGTTTCCTAACCCCTGTGATGTTGAATTCTTCCAGGAACCATGGCTTCCTGTATTGTTGTTTCCTAACCCCTGTGATGTTGAATTCTTCCAGGAACCATGGCTTCCATCATTGTTGTTTCCTAACCCCTGTGATGTTGAATTCTTCCAGGAACCATGCCTTCCATCATTGTTGTTTCCTAACCCCTGTGATGTTGAATTCTTCCAGGAACCATGGCTTCCATCATTGTTGTTTCCTAACCCCTGTGATGTTGAATTCTTCCAGGAACCATGGCTTCCTGTATTGTTGTTTCCTAACCCCTGTGATGTTGAATTCTTCCAGGAACCATGGCTTCCATCATTGTTGTTTCCTAACCCCTGTGATGTTGAATTCTTCCAGGAACCATGCCTTCCATCATTGTTGTTTCCTAACCCCTGTGATGTTGAATTCTTCCAGGAACCATGCCTTCCATCATTGTTGTTTCCTAACCCCTGTGATGTTGAATTCAGCTGAAGTATTTCTGTTTCCCAGACATGATGCTGTGCGTATTCTTCATCAAGGAAGTTGAGAGTGGCTGTTCTGCACTGTACACTGTTCTGTTCTTTCTTGTCAAATGTTCCTCTCACTTTTGTTTGGATTTGTAGTAATAGTCTATGTTCATCTTTCCATGGAGTTCGCTCAGGAATAGTTTTCAGGGGGATACCAACTATGGGCAGATCGGTGGTTTCTCTGCAGAGTCGTTTGGCCTGGTGAATAAAACTGCTTCTTTTCAACCGACCTCATAGCTAAGCTTTCAAATCTGTTTGTCATAGGGTGACCTGGCAAGCTGAGGAACTTTTCTGTTTGTATTAGCATTTTCGAATCTCTGTGATCTCTCAGTGCTTGTGTCCTCCCCATCTTTTCCATCTCCACTATAGGGGTTGATCTCATCCCTCCAGTGGTGACTCTAAGTGCTTGATTTTGCACCTCGTCCAGCTCTTGTGTGATTTATGATGCTAAACACCACACAGTTGACCCATATTCCAGGCATGGTCGTATGTTCTCTTGATAAACTTTGCTAAATTTGGGGCCATGATATAAACAAATTGTGACAGATTGCTAGTATTTATAGCTGTTTTCTTTTTATTAACCAAACTCATCATCATCAAGTGCCCTGCCAGCTGGCTTAGGCGTTCATGGCTCTCCACAGATCTCAGTCTTTGGTTTTCTAGATCAACTCTGTTGCTCATATTCCTCCATGCCACCAGTCTCAATCTATCCAGCATCATTTCTCTTGGTCTGCCTCTGCCTCTCTTCCCCTCAATCTGTCCTGTTGTCACGATGTTCTCCAATGCCTCTCTTCTCATCACATGACCGAAGAAAGATGTTTGTCTCTTTCTTATTGTTGTATATAATGTTCTAGTTTCATTAGCCTGTTTCAGGCAGTCGTTATTGGTTATTCTGGCAGTCCAAGGAATTCGCAACATTCGTCTCAGGAACCACATCTCTGTTGCTTCTAATTTCTTCTTAATTTGTTCATTTACATTCCAAGATTCACTGCCATACAGCAAAACTAGTGATAGTGACTTATTGCATAAGATACTCTTCATTTTCTTTTGCTTGCCCTATTCTGCTCTTAATCTCTGTTGTACATCTCCCATCTGATATTATTATGCCCCTAGATATCTAAAATTATCCACTTGGTTAAGAATTTTTCCATCTCTATGTCACATTTTGGTGTCACCATTTTCTTTTATATCACCATTGTTACTGTTTTCTTGACATTCAAGGAGAGTCCTTTCCTTGCACTCTCTGTTATTACAGTGTCCAACAATTGTTGTAAGTCTGTTGATTTATCCGCCACCAATACTGTGTCATCTGCATAGCGTATATTATTTATGTTATAACCTCCAATTAGTATTCCTGGCATCTCTTTGATCTCTCTCATTATTACTTCGCTATATAGGGAAAAGAGATCTGGTGACAAGACACACCCCTGTCATACTCCTAGCTTTATCTGTTTGTAACTACCCTCTTTATTTCCCATTTTAATTGCCGCTACTTGGTTCTAGTAAATATTCTTTATTATTCTTAAATCTTTCCCATCAATGCTGACATCTTTCAACATTTTAATCAGTTCATCATGTTTTACTTTATCAAATGCCTTTGTATAATCTATGAAGCACAAATATATGTCTCTCTGTTTCTCTATTGGCCTTTCTATTAGTGCCCGTAATGTATAAATTGCATTGTTTGTGCCCTTTCCTCCACAAATCCATACTGTGCTTCACTTATTTCCATTTTTATTTCTTTCTGGTTCTTCTCATTATCATTCTGAGTAGAAGCTTAGTGATATGGTTTATGAGTTTAATTGTACGAAAATCTTCATAATCAATTCTCCTGGTCTTTTTGGTATAGCTATAAATACAGATTTCAGCATATCACTGGGTAAATATCCACTGCTGTAAATATCATTAAGCGACTTCATTCAACATTTTGGTTAATATATCTACTCCAAATTCTCTCAATACTTCTAATTCTTCTATTGTGATTTCATCTGGCCCAGCTGTTGTTCCTTTCTTTGTATGTTTCATAGCGTCAGCGACTTCTCCTTTTAGAATAGGTGGACCTTCTAAGTTACTTTCTTCTGTTAATTCTTCCCTTTCTCCATCATATAATTCTCTTATATACTCGTTCCACCTCTTCATTGTAGCACCTTCCTCCAATAATATCTTTCCTGTTTTTGATTTCAAACACCTTGTATTTATTCTTATTTTTCTTCACGTGAGCTCGCTGATGTGTCTGTGCATATTTTTTGTATCTTTAATGGCATTTAATTCAGTTTTTTTGCACTGCTCGTTTAAACAACTTTCTTTTGCCTTCTCACATTTATCTTTTATTTCTTTATTTATCTTAGAGTATTCTTGTTTGTCATTTTTACTCTGTTTTCTTTTGTCCATCAGCATTAAGATTTCTTCATTCATCCATTTTTTCTTAGCTATTTGGCTTCTCTCCGGTAATATTTCTTTGCTAGTTTGATGAATGGAGTCCCTTAACATTTCCCATGTTCATTTATACTCTGTATTTTAGCTATTGCATTATACCTATTTTTCACAGTCACTCTGTATTGTTCTTGAATTTCTTTATCTACTTTTAGAACCTCTTTATTAAGTCTCGTGTTCCTAACCATTTCTTCCGCATAGTGGTACATGATCACTATTACAATCAGCACCAGGCATTCTTTACATTAATTAAAGCATTTCTAAATCTTTTATTAATTAGTATGTAGTCAATTTGGTTGCGTATTTTCTTATCAGGGCTTTCCATATGTACAGTCGTCTTTTGTGGTGTTTAAACCATGTGTTTCCAATTATCACATCATTGATATTTGCCCATTCTATTAGCTTTTCCCCTCTTTCATTTCTTGTACCTAAACCATAATTCCCCACTACATTTTCCATTTTCCCCTTTCCTACTTTTGCATTAAAATCTCCTAGTATTATTTTTATTTCCAGTGATCCAATTTGAGCCATCGCCATTTCTATTTTGTCGGAAAAGTGTTGTATTTCTTCATCACTACTGCTTGATGTTGGTGCATATACTTGTATAATATTTATATCTATTGGTTTGCCTTTGATATTGACCATAATAACTCTTATCTAAAATACACCAGTATCCGTTAAGTGACTTGGCTGTTTTTTCGTCAAGTATTATTCCTACACCCTTTTCATGTGTATCCCCTACAGAATAAATTATTATGTGGTTGTCAGCTATAATTTTGCCTCATCCCTTCCATCTCATCTCACTAATGCCTAGTATATTTATTTTCATGCTATCCATCTCTCTTAGAACATTGTTCAACTTTCCTAGCTCATTTAATGTCCTAACATTCCATGTTCCTACTCTTTAAATTTATTTATTTTATTTATGATTTTGCCCTCAGTAGCTGGATGACGGTCTGGTGTCACCTGTGGCTCATGACTGTCCCTACCGGACGAGGATGTCCTAAGACAGCCATTAACGTCGTTCGCTAACTCTGATATATGTTTTGCCATGAAGTCTTGGGAAGATAATGTTGAAGTTTCCTCTTGCTTTCCACATCCACATAGTGGTCTTTTACCTCTGCCTTTGACAGCCATTTCCGACTGTAAGGACAAGTGAGTGCCTGCTCTGCTCAGCTGCAGAGTTGTCCACTTATTCTGGTGGATACTTGTCCCCAGAGTTGTAGTTAGCCACACCATGGTGTGTTTCCCACCGCAGGGGAGGTGCAGTTGGGATTTCCCTTCCTAAAGTCATAGTCAATGACCAAAACTCTCCAGTACTTTTAGAGGACATTGTCAAGGTTGTAATATTTAATTAACATTTTTTTAACGATTATAATTATGAAAAGAAACAAGAAAATTTAGAAATTACTCATTCTGGAACAACAACAATTTAAAAAAAAATTGACAGACAGAAAGCATTCTGCTGCCATACATATGAATAAAGCTTAAAGTCTTTGTGAGTTAAAAGCATATCTTCTTTATACATTTATGTAATTTACAAAAACATTTGGACAGTTGTTGCCTTGTCTGTTTATAGTTGAGCTGCAACACTAAGCCTTTGAGACAACACTTCTGACTTCTTCATGACTTAGCATTTGCTAATAATTTCCTAGGACATTCAACTGTCTCAACGCGCTGAAGCTTTTTGTGTTTGTTCTAATTGTAGAGGTGCGCCCCAACAAGCCCATTCATAACAGGCATGTGTATGTTGTTCGACCCTCAACAGGGGCGCACATGGGTATTCCTCATCATCTATTGACCAATCACATGATACTGTGGTTCTGAGCTCACCCTAAGAATTGCCATACTGCATATTCCATCCATCATCCATCATATGCCATGCTGATAAGTGTGGGCGGTCATGTTTTGCAATTTCACTCGATCACTAGAGTCGTGGATCAGCTCCGTGTTTCTGTCTTGACCATGCCATGTGGCCAAGCTATCCAGGTATTTAAGTCTTGGTTTCCCTTTGGTCTCCTCTTCAATCTTGCCGAGTATTTTAATATATAATAAATATAATTGTAATAATAAATATAATTGTAAATATAATTGTAATTATACACATGGTCTCTAAATTCAGCCCACGCTTTGTGTTATAGAGAGATAACCCCATTTTACAAACTGTCTGTCAAGACGGCAAGGTGCCAGTCAGTGTAAACACAGTCTTGTGCCTGAGCATAATTAAAAAAATCTGAAATCCCGGCACTAAGCATTTTGCACCATTCAGAACAAATAGTGCGAAATGCTTATTGCAGGCCCCGTATAACCAGTAGTTCAACTCTTAACGTCTAAAATGAAATCACGGCTACTAACATGGCGGACAGAAGTTACTTATACTGGAGGATTACTCAGCTCGAGTAGCGACTGCGAGTCACCATACGGTTAACGTAAATTCTGGACGAGTCCATTTTCAAATTGCTCCCCTTAACAATCGAATTGCCACCCTGTAGGGCGTGGGCCCCACGTTGGGAAACAGTGGGTTACAGTGTTAGCATTCTTTCCTTCCTCTAAGGGCCCCAGTATCGCCTGTTCTATACTGTAAACTGTATTTCTGTATTCATGCTCATGTTTGTAGATTTATAATTATAGTTTTTTTCAAGGAGCATTGTAAAATGATTATTTTGTGCTCATTGTTGAGATGAAAGAGTGGATAACATGCACAGTTTTTGTGCATCCATCTTTTAGTGCTGAAATCTGATCTGGCTTTTGCTAATTTAACTCCAGTCACTTGGATTTATATTAGTTGCTGCTTATACATTCTAGTTTTCTATGTCCGTTCTTTCAACTACAGGAAGGTATATTCAGTAGTCGTCTGTTTGCAGAGACATAAGAATTATAGGTTACCATAATACTGTAGGTCTGTCTATGCTTGTTCTACATGTGTGTGTGGGGAGTTGAAGTCAATGTTTGGACATATTGTGTTGCATTATGAGCAATGTCTTCTCATTTATATGTTGTGTGTTTAATGTAAACAGCGGAAGAGCACAATTGGGAGTGTACAAGCCTTATCCTGTTGTGAGGAAATGCAACCTAAAGACTAAATGTCATGGCAGGGCAGACCAGGCCCTAAGCCTTGGTTGGTAACTGGTCTAGGATCGAAGCTCCGACAGGCAGGTAGTTAGAGAATTGCTTTGCTGATCCGGCAGTTTCTGCAGCTTGTCTTATTCCAGACATATTGGTGCCACCTTTCCTCTGGAGTAAACTAGACAGGCCGAGAGAGAGGGATCATGCTGCATGGGCAACACATGGTCTCTAAATTCAGCCCACGCTTTGTGTTATAGAGAGATAACCCCATTTTACAAACTGTCTGTCAAGACGGCAAGGTGCCAGTCAGTGTAAACACAGTCTTGTGCCTGAGCATTTATGTATGTGATGAACCCCTTCACTGATTTAACTTTGTTTTAACTGAAAATATGTTTTCTTATAGTAGTATGTAATCTGCTTATTTCTAAATGTGTTGTTTATTTAGATATGTGTATGCCGCTGTTTAGAAATTTGCATGCTGTTTATTTAGAAATATGTATATTTTGTTTTCTATAAATGTTGTCTATTAGATATGTGTGAACTATTTATTTAGAAATATGTGTGTTGTTTTTATATAGATATGATGTTTATTTAGATATGTTTATGTTGCTTATTTAGAAAAACGTATGTATTTCTTCTATACATGTATGTGCTGTTAATTTAGATACTGTATGCTATTTATTTATACATTTATATGTTGTTTATTTAGAAATATGTTTCTTGTATTTCTATAAATGTGTTTGCTGTTTATTTAGAAATATGTTTGTTGTTCATGTGGAAATTTGTATTTTGTTTGATTGTACATGCTGAAATGTGTATGTGTTTATTTAGAAAGATGTGTTGTTTACTTGCTTGTGTTCACTGGCTATGAACTCCTAGCGTGAAGTCCTGTATGTCGGATGAAGACATCCTGTTGTCCTACATCAGTGTGATGTCATACAGGACCTGAGGTTTGCGTGAGTATCCGTTGTCCCATGTCTAGCTTATTGGTGTGCAGACTGGTGGTTCCTTCGCCGTACAGGCAGACACTTTCCGACTTCGGAGGAATCAATGATCCTACTGACTTTAGCCAGGACCCCAAAGGGACCTGTTGCCCAGGACACTCAGCGAGGACTGCGTCAATAGGTCTTGGCCAGTATAGAAACCAGCCCTGGTGCCTTGGAAACACCTCTGCGTCCCATGTGTTGTTTAGAAATGTGTGCTGTTTATTGAGAAATGTGTGTGTGCTGTTTATGTAAAATATGTATGCTGTTTATCAAAGATAATTACAAAATGAATTAAGACATTTGAATCACAACAAATATGAACATTCTTCAACACAATTAAACAAAAAAAGATGATGCTTAGAAGATTTTATATCCTGTCAGTGATAGGAATATTGTGTGTACAATATACATATTTCACTTGTTGGCATTGTGAAAGAGGGACAAAGAAGGCATATATTGAGCAAATTCAAGTTAAGACCAAGATGGCATCCATGAAGAAGGTGCCGAAACAATTATAAAAGAATGGAGTGTTGAGAACTAGAGTGACATTAGCAGGGATAGAAAGAAATGGAACAAACTGTTCTTGCAGCAAAGAGCCTAGTAGGTTTCAGTACCTGGAGAGAAGTATCTTGTATTTCAATAAATGTGGATATTATCGGAAAAAATATGTTATTTATATATATATATTATATATATGTTTGCATTGTTTATCTGAAAGCTTGTAAGTTGGTTATCCAGAAATGCATACACTATTTAGTTAGAAATATATATATATATAGATTTCCTACAAATGTGTGCTTGTTCTGAAATCTGTACTGTTTTTCTGTATGTAGGTAAATTGTTTATCGGAAAATGTGTATATTAAGTATATTTTGGGGGGGGGGGGGAGATCCGTGGGTTTTGACATTTTTTTAAACATCTAGATTTGTTTATATTCCTCTGAACATGTGCATGCTTATCTAACAGTGTGTATGTTGTGAGAAATCGCTGGATCATTTCTCCAGGACACTGGTATGGTTGGAAATGAACAGGCAGACAGATTGGCTGGTGTCGCATGATTAAGGGGTGATTTGATGCATGATAAGGCAGATGTGGTTAAGGCACTCTGAGAGCATGTAAATAATGCAGAAGTACAGATAGACTATCATGGTCTAAGGAGAATGCAGCAGCTAGGGGTGGTCAGAGGATCTGGTCGACAGTCGTCACTCAGAGGTAAAGCTAGACAGACATATTGATTGCAACGGGCACCATTAGTATTGGAACTCTTTGCTGGCTGTTGAAGATGACTGAGCGCTTAAGGAATGCCCTGAGGGCAGCGATGTCAGTTCTTGACTCAACTCAACAATGTATACATTGTTTATGAATACATATTTTTTATCTGGAGGTTTTTACATATTTATCTAAATATGTTTATATTTCTCTGAAAATGTGTATGCTTATCTAACAATGTGTATAATCTTTATCAAGAAACATATACACTGTATGTGATCATGTGTACATTTTAGTTGTGTGAATATTTGTACAGTAAGTATTGTAAATAGCTGTATTGTCATCACAGCTGTTAAATTATTGTGAACAACCACTAGGGTGCCCCCCAGTACACTGCTGCACCAATTTCTGTTTTGTGTCAGAAGTCACAACTTATACTCTAAGCTCAGGCTAGACAAATATCCATGTGCAGAGAAACCCTCACTCAGTGCCCTGAGTGAAGCACAGATGTATTGTAAAAAAGGAATACCAAGCTGCACTGCCTCCTCTTTTCTCCAGGTGTCTCTTGTCCCAGTCACTGAGTGGTGTGCTTTGTGTTCTTACCAAACAATGTCCCGTCCCCAGTGATGGCTGTCAGTTTGGTGAAAGAATTAGGGCAGCTCAGGTTGCTGACCATTAGTCTGATCTGAGTATTGAACACATAAGTGGTTGACAGAAGTATTTCTATTTTCTTGGAGTTCTGATCTGAGTATTGTACACTTAAGTGGTTGACAGAAGTATTCCTATTTTCTTGGAGTTGGAGGTGGGGGATCTGTGTCTGGTTTGGTGAGATGTGTGCAGGGGAGGTGTGGTTGGGTGAGATGTGTGCAGTCTTGACATGTTATGAGAAGTTCACTCCCTTAGTCTTGTAAGGTCAGTCACTTGTGAGTGGAAGTTTGACTTTCTGTGACAATTATAGGGTTACTGTGCTGTCTTCTTTAGGTGTTCCACTTCTCTGAGGTGTTGATGTACTTTATTGTTTTGTTGAGACTTTGTGTGTGTGGATTATATCTTGATACACAAAGATATCTGTGAGTTCACACTGTTTCACTTATTTTGTTGCATGTTGTTTTCATGGCAATGAATATTTTGCTGACATGACTCATGAGATTAATTGTTCTGTGTTCTTCACGATTTAGCAATCCAGGTTTCTTTGCAATGGCAGTAATAACTGATTTTATTTCTTTAGAGATGTGACCACTGTCGTATGTCATTTATCATATTTGTAATATCAATAACAGGTTCCCTAAGCCATACTCACTATACCATCTTAGAACCCACGGCTCCATACCTTCAACCCCACTGGATGAAATGAATGGTCATCATCATTCTTGATGGACAAACAACAACACACTCACTATACCAATGTGTAAAGAATGTGGTTCTTGTATACACACATTGTGATAATTGCTAGTTATGTAATCACGATCAACATCTCTACACATTGCGTGCTCAGTCCCCAGATGCTGGCAGCCATCTCAGAGTATCTATTTTCACTGTTCCAGTGGGGAGTTCTTTATGTCTCCTATTTTGCCCTCACAGATGGCAACAGCATGGTTTACCAGACTTCACTAAGTCGTGTAATTGAACTAGCCTTGGAGACTCGCTGGCATTGGTGAGTTGAGCCCGTACTGCATTGATGAGATCGGCCCTGACCATGCTTCTTCCTACTTGTGTTGGTGCATTGTTTGCCAGCTGGGCCGCGCAGTCATTGCCTTTGACACTAGCATGTCCCGGTGTGTACATCCAATTGAGTCATATGAGGCTTGACATTGCTAGTGCAGCAGACTTGTGCACTGTGCTTACTTACCCTTTGTGGTGTAAGCACTTGAAGATGGACCTTGTAAGTCAAACCTAGCCAACTATTTGTATTGTAAAATAATACCGAGGTAATATAAATTTACCTGTTTTCTTTACTTTCAGCCATGTTCTTCAAATAACGACCTGGAATGACCCACGCAAAACTCACAATACTGGTAACCCAGGCACCCTTTCCAGTACCAGCAACAACAACAATAATGCAAACACAGCGAACCTCAACAGTTCACCACAGACTGGGGTTAGTTCCCTTTCCAGCCAGCCCCCTTTAAGCTCCACGCCCATAAACGTGGACAAAGTCCCCCTTCCCTCCAGGTTGGGAAAGGGCATACACTGCAGACCTCGAGGTATATTTCATAAATCATATTGACCGCACAACGAGTTGGTTTCATCCTTCTGTTCGTAAGTATCACTGTATGCATTATTTATTGTTTAGTTTCAAATAGAGAGCAACCGGAGCTGTGGCTAGACTGGCATGCTTGCCTGCCGGCTTGGTGGACATGTTTGAATTCCTCTCGTGGCAAGGATTTACAAGAAAAGTTGATCTAGGGCTACTAAGTTGACTCAGCCTGAAATAGATATTAGAAAATGTTATGGGAAGTTACGGCGGCTGGTGCAATTATTGACCACATGATTTATCAAATGCTGATTTGTCTATAGAAATATGGGGCTAGTATCGTATACACCTCAAGGCGGGGAAAAGAATCCTTACTTCACTCTTCAAATAGAGAGGTTTCATGCAGATGACTAAAGAAGATAGGGACAAGTTGAGAGTATGTTTTTCAAGAAGGTAATTTTCTTTGGGAGGAGTAATAAGCTGAGAGGGACGGATGCCGGTCTTTAAATCATGAGACTTAGGTTCTAATCCCAAGGAAGGCAAAGAACTTTATCTATTGGAGGTTAAATAAAAATGTTAGCCTGTTCATGTGGCAACTGTTGCAGGGTAATCTTTGTGCCCTCTAAAATATTCTTGGCAACACCAGCCAGGTTATAGTGTTGCAGGAATAGTTTTGTATTCTAGGTTTATAGTTGTCTCTGATATCACAGCATAGTTTGTATTTCTGATAATGTTACTTCTGTTGCTTGAAATCATTCCTTCAAGTTAATCATTCTTTTAAGATGTAAAGAATTGGGGACTTGATGACTTAGTTCACCTTGAAAATGCAAGCAACATACATTTTAAGTGTGATCATTAACCTTTCTATGTGCTATGTGCAAGATGTACATTGCTGCTACATTCTGATCATTTACAGTCATCTTGAGAACTTGCTGTTAGTCTTCATAACCTGTGTTATCTGACCCTATTTTGGCATTCAGGTCATCCAATCAAAAATATTAATTTTACTATTTCTTAGATTACATGTATTACTTTTAAATGTACCCCTTAAGCTCATTCATCCTTGTCATTTGTTGGTGTATAATACTGGATCATATCCATGTTACTTTTTTTGTTTTGATTTTGTGGTTCTAAATGTTGCTGTTATTATTCTAGAACTCACTGCTTCCCACTCAATTAATGCTTTTGGTGCCTCTTTAGATAGCATTAGGGCCACACTTGTATGTGACATTTCCCTCTGTGTTGTCTGAGAACAGCACTGTTTCACCTATATTTAGAAACTTTTAGCCTGCTCTGTTCCACCTCGTTTCACATACTCCCATAATGCTCATCCTTTAATATTTCACCTCTTCTACCACATGTGATTCTTTCCAGATTCACAGTTCTAATATTCTAGATGCCAGTACAGATGATTTTCATGGGTTAAAGGAAGTAAATCAGCAATCTATACTCCTTTGCGACTTTCTTTGCATTGGGTGGGTCGTCGCTAAAAGCTACGGAGTTCGTGCTTTGTGCAACACATTCCGTGCTGCTGAAAGAGACCGAGCCATATGGGATAAAACCCGGTGCAATTAAGTCGACCCTGTCGACTTTTAAGCGACTTTTTTTTTCTCTGCATTGCTTCATATTTCTTCTAGAAGTCTCCTTTTTCCTTGGTTAGCAGAATTTTCTTTATTTCCATTTCTCCTTATCTTGACACTTGATTATGGTTGATTGGATTTTGCAGCTAAGGTTTTCTATGGAAGGGGGTAGCCAACTCCAAGTCTTTTTAGTCACCTCTAATGACTTTTATGATAGATCAGTGTTTCTATTCTTTGCTTCTTATAAAAGGCTCAGTAACACATGGGGAAAATCAAGCATTACCCTTATGGACAGCAATCACCTTCAAATTAATATCCTGTGAGGGTGAAACCGTGGCAGCTGCAATTTGTGGGTGACTCAATCACAGGATTATTAATCTGAACCAGGGATGGACATTAATACAACTTCTCTTTGAGATTGAACGAGTTAGGGGTAATGGTATAATTTTTAAAAAAAATTGGAAAAATTAGAAAAAGTAATTACGAACAAACTACAAACATTTATTAACTGGTGCCTGCACAGAATAGAACTAAAATGGTGTGACATAGTCACTGACATGGAGCTCAGTGAGAGAAACAAAATCCAGTGGATCATGAGGTGAGGGAATGATGCTGATGCTGGACAGGTGACATGTTGAGAACACCTGATAACTAGAAAGTCCTTTCTTTGGAACACAAAGGACAAATGAAACAGGGAGATCTAAACACACACTGAGAGGAGAATTGGAGACAGATGACTACTGTGAAGAAGTCATGGAGGGAACTGTGATCCCATAGTGCCTTATCAATTTCTGGAAAGATTCTCTATCATCAGTGTAAAAAGCCTTAACCAGCTTGCCTGTTGAATCCTTTGGTGTTTGTCAATAGAATCTCTTAATCTGTCTCTGCCCAGAGTGACCATGTTTTATACTTTCTCAGTAAATGATAGTAAAAAGTAACTTTCGTCTGCCTCTTCACCTTTTTCTCCTCTCCCCCCCCCCCACACACACACTCTCCTTTTTCTCTCTCTCTCTCTCCCCCCCCCCCCCCCTCTTCTTCTAGCCTTAATTGGAGCACAGGGTCTCATCCACCTTATGCCAAACCCTCCTATCTTTTGCTATCTCCTGCAGCTCTCTCCATGCCCTTCATTTATTCATCTCTCGCTGATTCTCTTCTTCATGTATTTTTATGTCTATGTCTACTTCTAAATGAAATTTAACAGTACCTCAAGTCTCAACACCAATTATAAGCAGATAAAACAAATTTTGTTTGTAAAATAGTTATCAGTTAATTTTCAGTAAAGGAGAGATAGTGAGAAAACTTGTTTTGAATCGCAAAGATGTGATCTTACATGTCTATTGTTTTTGGGTCACATACATAGCTGGAATCCTGTTGTGACACATGGTCATTGAAACACTGCAGTGTTTGTGCTTTACCTTTTATTGCATGGCGTCATCAGAGGAACAACAATTGACAACTGTTTTTACTTCAAAGCTCAGTGTAGTAATTTACAGTGTGTAGCGTTCCATACTTATGCAGCAAATGCCAGGTTTGGCAAGAAGATTCAAAGACGACCACAGATTAGGAATGTTTTCTAAACATTTATATACCAAAATACATTTGAAGGTCATTAACACAATTTATTTTGTTGTTGCATGTAGTATATTGTGATAAGTACATGCATTGATGCTGGGTTTGTGGCCAAGGGGTTACGGACTCAGTTTGTAATCTCACATACCGCATTTGAAACATAGCTGCAAGCAATTTGGCAGCAAACCGCCTTGCATTGTTTTTTAAAAAATGAAATGGTATGGGTGCCATAACTACTCAACGTAAATTTGCCAAGAGATCACAAACAGCAACAAAATTTGCTGGAGTTGATTGTGACGTCCTTTATAGGATATGCAACTAACTTTAAACACGCATTGACACTTTTTGAAAACGCAAATCTGTGTGGTGCCAGTAATTTAAATTCCTAACAAGCAGTCTGGACTTAGCTGTAAGATATTGTTAATCTAATGGCAGATTGGAGGCACTGACAATGTAATGGCAGATTGGAGGCACTGACAATGTAATGGCAGATTGGAGGCTTACTAATCTCATAGCAGATTGGAGGCATTGTTAATCTAATAGTAGATTGAAGGGACTATTAATCTAATAGCAGATTGGAGGCACTGTCAATCTAATAACAGATTGGTTGCACTGTTAATCTAATAACAGATTGGAGGCACTAATAATCTAATAACAGATTGAAGGCACTGTTAATGTAATAGTAGATTGGAGGCACTGTTAATGTAATAGCAGATTGGGAGGCACTAATAATCTAATAACAGATTGGAAACATTGTTAATCTAATAGTAGATTGGAAACACTGTTAATCTAATTGTAGGTTGGAGGCACCTGTTAATGTAATAGTAGGTTGGAGGCACCGTTAATGTAATAGTAGATTGGGAGGCACTAATAATCTAATAGCAGATTGGAAACACTGTTAATCTAATAGTAGAGTGGAGACAGTTAATCTAATAGTAGAGTGGAGACAGTTAATCTAATAGTAGATTGGAGACACTGTTAATGTAATAGTAGATTGGAGACACTGTTAATCTAATAGTAGGTTGGAGACACTGTTAATGTAATAGTAGAGTGGAGACACTGTTAATGTAATGGCAAATAGCAGGCACAGTTAATGTAATAGTAGATTGGAGACACTGTTAATGTAATAGTAGATTGGAGACACTGTTAATGTAATAGTAGATTGGAGACACTGTTAATGTAATAGTAGATTGGAGAAACTGTTAATGTAATAGTAGATTGGAGACACTGTTAATGTAATAGTAGATTGGAGACACTGTTAATGTAATAGTAGATTGGAGACACTGTTAATGTAATAGTAGATTGGAGACACTGTTAAGGTAATAGTAGATTGGAGACACTGTTAATGTAATGGCAAATAGCAGGCACTGTTAATGTAATAGTAGATTGGAGACACTGTTAATGTAATAGTAGATTGGTGACACTGTTAATGTAATGGCAAATAGCAGGCACAGTTAATGTAATAGTAGATTGGAGACACTGTTAATGTAATAGTAGATTGGAGACACTGTTAATGTAATGGCAAATAGCAGGCACTGTTAATGTAATAGTAGATTGGAGACACTGTTAATGTAATAGTAGATTGGAGACACTGTTAATGTAATAGTAGATTGGAGACACTGTTAATGTAATGGCAAATAGCAGGCACTGTTAATGTAATAGTAGATTGGAGACACTGTTAATGTAATAATAGATTGGTGACACTGTTAATGTAATGGCAAATAGCAGGCACAGTTAATGTAATAGTAGATTGGAGACACTGTTAATGTAATAGTAGATTGGAGACACTGTTAATGTAATGGCAAATAGCAGGCACTGTTAATGTAATAGTAGATTGGAGACGCTGTTAATGTAATAGTAGATTGGAGACACTGTTAATGTAATGGCAAATAGCAGGCACTGTTAATGTAATAGTAGATTGGAGATGCTGTTAATGTAATAGTAGATTGGAGACACTGTTAATGTAATAGTAGATTGGAGACACTGTTAATGTAATGGCAAATAGCGGGCACTGTTAATGTAATAGTAGATTGGAGACGCTGTTAATGTAATAGTAGATTGGAGACACTGTTAATGTAATGGCAAATAGCAGGCACTGTTAATGTAATAGTAGATTGGAGACGCTGTTAATGTAATAGTAGATTGGAGGCACTGTTAATGTAATAGTAGATTGGAGATGCTGTTAATCTAATAGAAATAGATTGGAGGACCTGTTAATGTAATAATAGATTTGAGGCCCTGTTAATGTAATAGTAGATTGGAGGTCCTGTTAATGTAATAGTAGATTGGAGGCGCTGTTAATGTAATAGTAGATTGGAGGTCCTGTTAATGTAATAGTAGATTGGAGGTCCTGTTAATGTAATAGTAGATTGGAGGTCCTGTTAATGTAATAGTAGATTGGAGGCGCTGTTAATGTAATAGTAGATTGGAGGTCCTGTTAATGTAATAGTAGATTGGAGGTCCTGTTAATGTAATAGTAGATTGGAGGCCCTGTTAATGTAATAGTAGATTGGAGGTCCTGTTAATGTAATAGTAGATTGGAGGCGCTGTTAATGTAATAGTAGATTGGAGGTCCTGTTAATGTAATAGTAGATTGGAGGTCCTGTTAATGTAATAGTAGATTGGAGGTCCTGTTAATGTAATAATAGATTGGAGGCGCTGTTAATGTAATAGTAGATTGGAGGTCCTGTTAATGTAATAGTAGATTGGAGGTCCTGTTAATGTAATAGTAGATTGGAGGTCCTGTTAATGTAATAATAGATTGGAGGCGCTGTTAATGTAATAGTAGATTGGAGGTCCTGTTAATGTAATAGTAGATTGGAGGTCCTGTTAATGTAATAGTAGATTGGAGGTCCTGTTAATGTAATAGTAGATTGGAGGCGCTGTTAATGTAATGGCAAATGGCAGGCATTGTTAATGTAATAGTAGATTTGAGGTGCTGCTAATCTAATAGCAGATTGGAGACATTGTTAATGTAATG
Organism: Cepaea nemoralis; assembly: GCA_014155875.1. Classification (NCBI taxonomy): domain Eukaryota; kingdom Metazoa; phylum Mollusca; class Gastropoda; order Stylommatophora; family Helicidae; genus Cepaea; species Cepaea nemoralis. Next base: position 79,920 of record JACEFZ010025027.1, on the reverse strand, counting down.
GCAGATTGGAGGCACTTTTAATCTAGCAGATGATTCAGGTTCAGAGATCAGAAGACTTGCATCACAAAATAGATAGCACATCAGCACTTAATGAGGAACAATTGAAAGTCAATGGCTGCAATATTCTCAAGTGTATTAATCGAGATGAAACAATCAACACATATACAATTTTTTTTGTTGCTTGCTCGCTTTGAACTCAAGTGTAGTCCCTACACACTACTTCTACTGGTTGTGGACTGAATTTTACGTGTAGATTAGCTTCCCCATATAACCAATGTCCCTCACCATTAGGCGAACACCCTCCAACTTAAGAGGTACTTGTAATGTACGTCCCAAAATCAAGGATGAGAAGTCAACATTTTAGTCCAACACCGGTGTAGGGGTTGAACCCCTTACCTTAGCATCAGCACACTGGATGTGTCCGAATGAGTGCTCTTCTCCATTTGGTCACGCTGACCCCCACACATCTAGATTATTATCATCAACCATGGTAGCCGTGATAGTTGAACATTTGCCTCTCACAGAACACAAGTCTCAGAAAACATCGCAGATCTCGTTTCACGCTCAGTACACATCCAGCTAGACTACTCTGTCTTTTACATTAGTCATCAGTCACATGCAGTACTATTAGCTATTCCCATAGTAGTCGACCGTTCTCTCTTTGCTTATATATAAATGTGGAGTCTGTGTTTACTTGCATTGTGTCTTCACTTCATTCAGTGTGATACATTTTAGTGTTCAATATATCCACAAGTTAAACTCTACACTAACCCTAATTTCCCTTGAAGTGACTATATAGCATGGAGCTCAGAGAATTCAGGCTTGAGAACCACATTTGTTTGGGTAATTCAATGATGATCACAGATGATAACAATACAAATTGAATACAAGTTGTGACAATTTACTTTTGCAGCCACTCATTTGCAGAGACCAGGGATGAAATTTCAGCAGCAGCAACAACAGCAGCTTTCGAGCGGTCCAATGAGTCCACAACAGGATCGGTTAAAACACCTCAAACTGCAACAGCTTCAAATGGAACAAGAACGTCTGAAGAAGAGACAGGATGAGATCGCACTGCAGGTCAGTATGTGCATACCTCCACCTGACCACTGTCAGTACACAATGTTAAGAAATATATTGTGTTCTTATATCATTGGACCATTTGTTTTAGAAATGACAATCTGTTTTGATTGTATTCTCTTGTCAGGTAGTTAGATTTAATTCTCATAAGATTTCCATATCACTTCATTTGTTGTCTCTTGTTGAGGTTAATGCATGATGTCTCCATGATATTTCTGAAGTTGTTTCACACACTGTCTCTCTCTTCTGTAATTTATAATTGTCTCACAGTGTACAGTTTGTGATTTCAGATGAAAGATGTATTACAGAGTTAAATATAGGACAAACAAATTCTGCATTTAAAAAAATGAAAAGCATCCTATGCAAATAAATCTGTCATTGGATGTTAAGATAAGAATTCTTGCATTTTACGTAAAACTAGCTTTAACTTAAGGCTGTGTATCTTGGACAGTTAGTAAACAAGCAAAGCAATCTATTGAGGCCTCAAAGTTGTGCTTTTACAGTAGAATGCTGACAGTTCATTGGACAGCGGAAAAGAGTAATCTTAAATGTTTTGAAAGGGACAAAGACAACTTATTACAACATCATAAAGCGGAAGCCGTCATTTTTGGGCCATATTATGAGAAGAAACAACAGTGAATGCATAGTGAGAGCAACTGAAGGACACTCAGCACCGTTCACCATAAGATCCAGAGTACGACGAGGTTGTGTCCTGTCCCCTCTCTTGTTCATAACATATATAGACAACATATGTAAAGAAGCCAGCCAAACAGATACCGCAAGAACACCGCATGACGAGAACACAGTAAGAAGATCCATCTGCAAATCTAACCATTAGAGAACTCCTGTTTGTGGATGACCAAGCACTAATAGCAAAATCAGAAGCTGAATTACAAGACCACATGAATAGCCTAAACAAAATGTGTAGGGAATATAACATGAAAATTAGCACAAGTAAAACAGAGGTAATGACTATAACTAAAGAAGAAAAAGCAATGATTCACCTAAACGAACATCCCTTGAAGCAAGTAAGGACAAAATCAAAAATAGATGCAATATGGCAAACCAGCTCATTGGACGAATGGCACCAATACTAAAGAGCAAACATGTATCAATAACTACTAAGAAAGCACTTTACAACACAACCTTCCTACCAACTCTATGTTATCAATGCCAAACCTGGACAATGACAGAGAAAGAGAAAAGAAAAATCACAACAACAGAAATGAGATTCCTGAGAAGAATACTCAATGTATCAAGAAGAGATAAGATCAGAAATGAAGAAATCAGGATCAAAGTGGGGGTTATAGCTGCACTAGAGTTTATGTGAAGGCAGCAAGTCAAATGGTTTGGCCATGCAAGTAGGTCACCAACTAACAGTATACCACAATGCTGTGATGTATCTTGCATAACTTCAACAGAATAAGTTCAAATACAAAATGTCCAGGGTTTGCAGAAAACAATCCAGCAATGTCAATGAAGCATCAACTGAACATCAATGAAAGGACTCGAAGGCCGGCAATCTAATTGATAAGGCCAAGTTTATTTGCCCATATTCTCATGCTGCATGATCAATCAGAAAATTTATGAAATCATAATTGGTTTCGACCGGGTCTGTTATTTCCAGACGGGACGGTCATAATAACATTAATTATAAATCATCACTGTTGACCAGACTAGCCACTAAGAACTATCAAGTTCGTGTCGCAGTCCTTCTGTCCTTTGCAAGGTTGCCAAAGTGTCCTTCTGTGGTGACATTCTAAGTTTCATTCTAATATTCCGCATCTGTCAAAATATTTCGTTTGCCATGTAAGATGCCATACTATTCTGGTTCTCCTTTCTAATATGTGTTGGACATGAGTACGGTTGTCTGGCAGTAAATATCTGTCTAAATTCCAGAAAACTTCGACGTGCTGCTTCTCTGGTGGAGCTCTGTGATCCGAATCTAATGTTGTTATTGACAATCTTTTCTGACGTATTCTCTGTTCTACATCATGCGCCTAGTTTTATGTACGTTTTGGTTCGGGAATTTTGCTCCTTCTTTCTTTTGCGTCATGTCCTCTGTGCTACTACTTGGCACACAACAAGCAATGATGTACAGACCAGAGGGAAGCAGAGGAAGAGGCCGACCATGTAAACGATGGACGCAGGGAATAGCAGAGTTCATGAGAATACGATACATGAAGCCTATAAGCGGGCACTCTCCCGCTGCTTATACTTCACCTCAACACCGCTGGGTACAAGAGGAAACAAGATGAGATGAGATGAGATTATGAGAAGAGAACAACTAGTACACGTGACAGTTGGAAAGATTTATCAAAAGAGAGACAGAGAAAGAAGAGAGAACATTCTTGAGTCTTTTGTCATGGTCTGGAAAGAGTCAGCAGAGAAATTCATACTTGCCATTGCAATTTACAAGATATGGCGAAGCAGGATCACCCATGCCAGTCTGCAAGGAATTTGTTTATGATGATGATGTAAAGTGTGTAGGCCAATAGATCTATATTGATCTGTATTAGCTGAGTTTTCCTGACTAATTACCAGTATGCAGCCATTGCTCAGAGGCATGGCATATCCTGCAAGGATGTCAGACCTATAGCAACCCTTTGGTGTCAGTTGGGATATGTTTATTTCTGTCATATCTATGACATATGTCCAATCATTTAATTTTCTTTGTTGCAACTATGACCATTTTGCTCCATTCTTGCTTTGTGATATTATGACATCCACGTATTTGAAATATTTCTTTTCTTCTTTAGTTGCTGGTTGTCTTTGACAATCTTACTTTCGATCTCTTCCCTGGCTTTTTTAATGTTGGTTTTCATATTGTATTCATTTGCTGCTATGTTATGGTTGTCAGTGTTGTATGGTATTTCTTATAAGGGCTTTATTATTATAAACAGGAATTCATTCTGACTCAGGCTTTTAAAATGAGTACCAAATATTTATGTGTGAGGGAAAGGTAGCAAACACCTGATTTTATAACGCTCTTTTCTTTTTTATTGGGTGCAAGTGAGAAGAAATAGACTTGAAAACTTAGTGACATCTGACAAATTTGATTAAAAAAGATTAAGGAAAGAAGGCACAGAGATAATACATGGATGACTTGGCTACATGGCATAATTGGGACATGTATATGACAGGTATTTGTGTGAGATGATGATCCACGACAGCGTACGCCTGGGACATGTACATGACAGGTATTTGTGTGAGATGATGATCCACGACAGCGTACGCCTGGGACATGTACATGACAGGTATTTGTGTGAGATGATGATCCATGACAGCATACACCTGGGACATGTACATGACAGGTATTTGTGTGAGATGATGATCCACGACAGCGTACGCCTGGGACATGTACACGACAGGTATTTGTGTGAGATGATGATCCACGACAGCGTATGCCTGGGACATGTATATGACAGGTATTTGTGTGAGATGATGATCCACGACAGCGTACGCCTGGGACATGTACATGACAGGTATTTGTGTGAGATGATGATCCACGACAGCATACGCCTATCGGTGTGGCACATAATGATTATGATGATAATGGTGACCTTGTATAAGTGAAGCCTTTTTTACTTCACATTCTCTGGCACTCTATGTTATTGGAATGAATAACTGTACCTTAATTTCTTTAAGAAAAAGTGGAGTAAAATTGAAATCTACATTTTAATCTTGAACAACAACAAGCTTCTGATTGTATAGCTCACAGACATGGAAAACAAGAATAAACGGTGCCAGAAAAGTGAGACTGTTGAGCTGCCCACACTGTCTAGACAGTTTATCATGACAGGGTAGATAAGAAGTGTGTAAATCCTAGAAAGGGTCAGGGTAGAATTTAGGGTATGGGCATCACTGATTGAAGTAGACATGAGACTGTTGGTGAATCAAACAATGCAAGGTTGTTCTTGTTTTGGATATCCATTTCATTCATCAAGAAACTAATACAGAAGTGAGTGGGAGGAAAAAACAACATATGCATGCATGTACATGTGCACACACTCTTTTAGAGTTGAAAACATAGATAAGAAGAATTTTAGTGGAAACAAAGTAGTTAAAATTGAACTAACATGGCCTTGAAGTGCTAGGTACATCACATTGCTAGTTTGCAGTTTTGTCCAGGGTGTGTGACCTTGTTTCCTTATTGCAATTTCCTTTCTTCTCTTAAAGAAGGTGGAGCAGTCTGGTTATTCTTTCCTCAGCTGTCTTTTCCTTCCTGACTTGAGTGAAATTTAGTGATCTGATCTTCCTCACTGCCATTTTCTGACCACATGACAGTGTGCTCTGCTGTTCCCACTTTCGTTTCTTTGACTCATTGAGACTGATTTGTTTCCTTTTTAGCTGCCATTTTCCTTTCCCCAAACCTGCAAGGTCAGAGTAGCAGACTCCTTTTATCAGTTCAGTTTTCCTGTCTCTAGCTTAGTGAGATAAAAGTAATTTGCAGCTTTTCTCATTTCCATTTTCCTTTCTGTAACTGAGAGGTGGGAGTATTATCCTTTCTCATTTTTAACAATGATCTGTATTTCTATATATGTCTAGTTATTTAGTTAGTTAGTCGAGGTTCCAACTTCACGGCAACGGGTCGTCCCCATTATGCTCCGTTCGTGTGCCAGTGAATATCACACAAAATGCTCCCCACTGTCCAATGTGAAAAGTGGAACAGACAGGAGTCTCAGCAATCCAACAGCCCACACAGGTACACTGTGCAAAACGCCGCTGCCAGAATGCCAACACAAAAGTCCTCCACAGAAACCACTGATCATCGTCGATGGAATCGGCAGTCACCAGAAAGACCTCATTGACCCGGGTTTTCTCACATGGCTCTGTCTCTATCCGCAGGGCGACCCGCCGAAAGTGTCGCAGAAAGCTCAAACTCCGCAGCTCCAGCGCTGACTCCCAGGAGTCTCCTGAAAAATGCACTCGTGAACCAAAAAGGCAAATCAGTCAATTCAGCAACAGCCGGTAGCCTTTGTTCCGAACATGCAGGTCACTGTACAAACAAAACGGACATGTAAAAGCATTCCATGTGAATATCACAGCTCACAGAATTGCGCCACGCACTCACTCAGTAGCAGGGCGACGGAACCATATACTACCAGTCCAACATGAGGAAAATGCGAAATGCAAACCGCAGCCACAAGGATAAATACTCCAGAGGCCCTAGCGGTTCAATGTCTAACCGCCATGCTGGTTACCGGAAGTCAGTATATGTCTGATTGACCTGAATTTTCTGCCTTGATCTTATTCAGCAATGTATTCTTCAATCTCGGTTTTTGTTATACTTCTTCATTTGTTTTATTCTCCTGCCATGATATTCTTCCTATTTATCTTTATAACCACAAATTTGAAAGTTTCAGTTTGGCTGACACAATGTTTATTTATTGTTCAGTAATGAAGATTGAATAATGAGAGATCAAAGAGAAGCCAGGAATGCTAATCGGAGGTTATAATATAAACAGTGTACGCTATGCAGATGACACATTATTGGTGGTGGATAATGCAAAAGATCTACAACTGTTGGACATGAAGTAACAGAGTGCAAAGAAAGACTCCCCTTGAATATCAAGAAAACAGTAACAATGGTGATATCAAAGAAAAAGGTGACACCAAAACGTGAAGTGGAAATAGAAGGGAAAATTCTTAACCAACAACAGAGATTAAGAACAGCAAAAGCTGCATTTCAGAAAATGAAAAGTATCTTATGCAGTAAGTCACTATAATTGAATTTAAGATAGAGAGTTCTAAAATGCTATACCTGTTTTGCTGTATATATGGCAGTGAATCTTGGAATGTAAATGAACAAATTAGGAAGAACTTGGAAGTCACAGAGATGTGGTTCCTGAGACAAATGTTGTGAATTCCTTGGACTGCCAGAGTAACTAACGATGATTGCCTGCAAGAAACTAGAACATTATATACAACAATAAGAAAGAGGCAAACAGCTTTCTTCGGTCATATGATGAGAAGTGAGACATTGGAGAACATCATGACGACTGGAAAGATCAAAGGGAAGAGAGGCAGAGGCCAACCAAAAGAAATGCCGGATAGATTGAGACAGTGGTGTGGAGGAATATCATCAACAGAGTTGATCCAGAAATCCAAAGACCAAGATATGTGGAGAGACATGAACGCCTACGCCAGCTGGCAAGGCATTTGATAATGAGGATGAGTGAAGAATTAATGTTATTTTGATCTCTCTTAATTTTAATTAGTAACTGTTTAGATATGCAAAGTAGGATTGATTTGCATAAATGCAAGTTGTAGGATTGGTTGCATGTATGTAACCCTGCTGTAATACTGGTAAAACATTCCCTTGATCTCTGGGTGGTTAGATTGAATATCTGGTTTACTTGATGGTGCCGTAAGTCCTGTTTGCAGGTTGCGCACATTAAAAATCCCATTTGATAATCACAAAGAGTGGACCACAAGGTCACTTATTTGATAAAACTTGCTCATGATCAGAGGGAATCTTATTTGTATTGAATCTATATCGAGGAAGGACGTAAACCTTACACATGCGTGATGAAGTCAAACATGCTACCCTCTGAGGGGCATAAATAGATGTTACTTGTGCCACTCGAAAGAGGAATGAAGTAGTATGAAATACTCACGCTGTAATATTTGTTTTCCTAACTGAGAGTACGGGAAATGTTATCATAGTCTCCATAACTCAAGGAAATGAAAATCTCAACTGCACCTGTAGAAGGGGAAACCACCATATTATCTTCCCAAGATTTCATGAATTTCACACCAAAGGCCAAAATATGTGGAGAGACGAGACCACCTACATGAGTTGGCAGGGCATGTGATGATGTTGATGCATATTTGTTTACATGTATCCATGATGTAGAATGGTGTACCTGTATCCATGATGTAGAATGGTGTACCTGTATCCATGATGTAGAATGGTGTACCTGTATCTATGATGTAGAATGGTGTACATGTATCCATGATGTAGAATGGTGTACCTGTATCCATGGTGTACATGTATCCATGATGTAGAATGGTGTACCTGTATCCATGATGTAGAATGGTGTACCTGTATCCATGATGTAGAATGGTGTACCTGTATCCATGATGTAGAATGGTGTACCTGTATCCATGATGTAGAATGGTGTACCTGTATCCATGATGTAGAATGGTGTACATGTATCCATGATGTAGAATGGTGTACCTGTATCCATGATGTAGAATGGTGTACCTGTATTCATGGTGTAGAATGGTGTACCTGTATCCATGATGTAGAATGGTGTACCTGTATCCATGATGTAGAATGGTGTACCTGTATCCATGATGTAGAATGGTGTACCTGTATCCATGATGTAGAATGGTGTACCTGTATCCATGATGTAGAATGGTGTACATGTATCCATGATGTAGAATGGTGTACATGTATCCATGATGTAGAATGGTGTACCTGTATCCATGATGTAGAATGGTGTACCTGTATTCATGGTGTAGAAAGGTGTACCTGTATTCATGGTGTAGAATGGTGTACCTGTATCCATGATGTAGAATGGTGTACCTGTATCCATGATGTAGAATGGTGTACCCTGTATCCAAGATGTAGAATGGTGTAACTGTATCCATGGTGTAGAATGGTGTACATGTATCCACACTGTAGTATTGCCGTGCCTGCATCCATGCTGTAGGATTGATGTAGTTGTACAACATTAAATAGGCTTATTTATCTCTCCTTCTCCCCTGCTGCAGGAGATGGCTCTCAGAGCCCAGGTTGGTGAGGCAGTGTTGGGTACACCTGGAGATATCACAGCGATCTCACAGTCTACGGAGATGACATCTATAACAGACCCATTCTTTGGACAGGCTGGCACATCCGATCATCACTCGAGGCAGGAGAGTGGCGACAGTGGGCTAGGTATGTTGTCTTTGTCTGCCTGAGGGACAATACATTCACTGTATTGTATGTTGAGCTAAGTGTGTTTGTGTTGATGGATGGGAGTGAACTCAGTTCTGTTTGTGTTGATGGATGGTAGTGAACTGTTTGTGTTGGGGTTGATGGATGGTGGTGAATTAAATGTGTTGGTGTTGATGAGATAGTAGGAGCGAACGAAAGAAGAAGAATGGATGGTAGTGAACTAACTGTGTTTGTGTTGGTGGATGGTAGTGAACTAACTGTGTTTGTGTTGGTGGATGGTAGTGAACTAACTGTGTTTGTGTTGGTGGATGGTGGTGAACTAACTGTGTTTGTGTTGGTGGTTGATGGATGGTAGTGAACTAAGTTCTGTTTGTGTTGATGGATGGTAGTGAACTGTGTTTGTGTTGGGGTTGATGGATGGTGGTGAATTAAATGTGTTTGTGTTGATGGAGGGTAGTGAATTAAATGTGTTTGTGTTGAGGGTGGTGGTGAACTAAGTGTGATTGTGTTGACGGATGATATTGAATTAAATGTGTTTGTGTTGATGGATGGTAGTGAATTAAATTTGTTTGTGTTGATGGATGGTAGTGAATTAAATGTGTTTGTGTTGACGGATGATAGTGAACTAAGTGCAGTGCGTTTGTGTTGATGGTTTGTGGATGGTAGTGAACTGTGTTTGTGTTAGTGGTTGATAGATGGTAGTGAATTAAATGTGTTTGTGTTGACGGATGATAGTGAACTAAGTGCAGTGCGTTTGTGTTGATGGTTTGTGGATGGTAGTGAACTGTGTTTGTGTTAGTGGTTGATAGATGGTAGTGAACTAACTGTGTTAAGAGATAGTAGTGAACTGTGATTGTGCCGATGGGTGATAGTGAACTAAGTGTTTTAGTGTTGATGGATGATAGTGAACTGTGTTTGTGTTGATGGTTGATGGATGGTAGTGAACTGTGTTTCTGTTGATGGTTGATAGATGGTAGTGAACTGTGTTTGTGTTGATGGGTGGTAGTGAACTGTTTATGTTGATGGTTGGTAGTGAACTGTATTGATGGTTGGTAGTGAACTGTGTTGATGGTTGATGGATGGTAGTGAACTGTGTTGATGGTTGATGGATGGTAGTGAACTGTGTTGATGGTTGGTAGTGAACTGTGTTGATGGTTGGTAGTGAACTGTGTTGATGGTTGGTAGTGAACTGTGTTGATGGTTGGTAGTGAACTGTGTTGATGGTTGGTAGTGAACTGTATTGATGGTTGGTAGTGAACTGTGTTGATGGTTGGTAGTGAACTGTGTTGATGGTTGGTAGTGAACTGTGTTGATGGTTGATGGATGGTAGTGAACTGTGTTGATGGTTGATGGATGGTAGTGAACTGTATTGATGGTTGGTAGTGAACTGTATTGAGGGTTTGGTAGTGAACTGTGTTGAGGGTTTGGGTAGTAAACTGTGTTGATGGAGGGTAGTGAACGTTTTGGATGGTTGGAAAGTGAACTGTGTTGATGGTTGGTAGTAAACTGTTTTTGATGGTTGGTGTAGTGAACTGTATTGATGGGGGTAGTGGAACTGTTTGATGGTGGTAGTGAACTGTGTTGTTATGGTTGGTAGTGAACTGTATTGATGGTTGGTAGTGAACTGTGTTGATGGTTGGTAGTGAACTGTTTGATGGTTGGTAGTGAACTGTGTTGATGGTTGGTAGTGAACTGTGGGGTATGGTTGGTAGTGAACTGTGTTGATGGTTGGAAAGTGAACTGTGTTGATGGTTGGTAGTGAACTGTATTGATGGTTGGTAGTGAACTGTTTGAGGGTTTGGGTAGTGAACTGTTTGATGGTGGTAGTGAACGGGTATTTGATGGATGGTAGTGAACTGTGTTGGATGGTGGTAGTGAACTGTATTTGATGGTTGGTATGTGAAACTGTGTTGATGGTGTATGGATGGTAGTGAACTGTGTTTGAGGTGTGGTGGTTAGTGAACGTAGTGATGGTTGGTAGTGAACTGTGTTGATGGTTGTAAGTGAACTGTATTGATGGTTGGTAGGTGAAATGTATTGATGGTTGGTAGCTGGTTTGAACTGTATTGATGGTTGATGGTATGTAGGAACTGTATTGCTGGTGTTGGTAGTGAACTGTATTGATGGATTGGTAGTGAACTGCTGTTGATGTTGGTAGTGAACTGATGGTTGGTACGTGAACTGTGTTGCTGTTGATGGTTGGCTTAGTGAACTGTGTTGATGGTTTGATGGTATGGTAGTGAACTGTGTTGTGATTGATGGATTGGTAGTGAACTAGTGTTGGTTTGTAGTTGAACTGTATTTATGGTGGTACGTGAACTAGTGTGATTCGATGTTGATTGAGTTAGTGAACTGTATTGATGGTTGTTGGATAGATGAACTGTATTGATGGTTTGGTAGTGAACTGTATTGATGGTTGGTAGTGAACTGTATTGATGGTTGGTAGTGAACTGTGTTGATGGTTGATGGATGGTAGTGAACTGTGTTGATGTTGATGGTTGGTAGTGAACTGTGTTGATGGTTGGTAGTGAACTGTATTGATGGTTGGTAGTGAACTGTATTGATGGTTGGTAGTGAACTGTATTGATGGTTGGTAGTGAACTGTATTGATGGTTGGTAGTGAACTGTATTGATGGTTGGTAGTGAACTGTGTTGATGGTTGATGGTTGGTAGTGAACTGTATTGATGGTTGGTAGTGAACTGTATTGATGGTTGGTAGTGAACTGTATTGATGGTTGGTAGTGAACTGTATTGATGGTTGGTAGTGAACTGTATTGATGGTTGGTAGTGAACTGTATTGATGGTTGGTAGTGAACTGTGTTGATGGTTGGTAGTGAACTGTGTTGATGGTTGGTAGTGAACTGTATTGATGGTTGGTAGTGAACTGTATTGATGGTTGGTAGTGAACTGTGTTGATGGTTGGTAGTGAACTGATTGATGATTGGTAGTGAACTGCTGTGATGTTGGTATGTGAACTGTGTTGATGGTTGATGGTTGGTAGTGAACTGTGTTGATGGTTGATGGTTGGTAGTGAACTGTGTTGATGGTTGGTAGTGAACTGTGTTGATGGTTGATGGATGGTAGTGAACTGTGTTGATGGTTGATGGTTGGTAGTGAACTGTGTTTGATGGTTGGTAGTGAACTGTATTGATGGTTGGTAGTGAACTGTATTGATGGTTGGTAGTGAACTGTATTGATGGTTGGTAGTGAACTGTGTTGATGGTGGGTGGATGGTAGTGAACTGTGTTGATGGTTGGTAGTGAACTGTATTGATGGTTGGTAGTGAACTGTTTGATGGTTGGTAGTGAACTGTTTGATGGTTGGTAGTGAACTGTTTGAGGGTTTGGGTGGAAATGGAGGGTTTAGTGAACTGTATTGATGGTGGTAGTGAACTGTGTTGAGGGTTTTGGTTGGTAGTGAACTGTGTTGATGGTTGGTAGTGAACTGTATTGATGGTGGTAGTAAACTGTGTTGAGGGTTGGTAGTGAACTGTATTGATGGTTGGTAGTGAACTGTGTTGATGGGGTGTGAACTGTGTTGATGGTTGGTAGTGAACTGTTTGAGGGTTTGGGTAATGAACTGTTTGATGGTTGGTAGTGAACTGTATTGATGGTTGGTAGTGAACTGTATTGATGGTTGGTAGTGAACTGTATATGGTTGATGGATGGTAGTGAACTGTGTTGATGGTTGATGGTTGGTAGTGAACTGTGTTGATGGTTGATGGTTGGTAGTGAACTGTATTGATGGTTGGTAGTGAACTGTGTTGATGGTTGATGGATGGTAGTGAACTGTGTTGATGGTTGGTAGTGAACTGTGTTGATGGTTGATGGATGGTAGTGAACTGTGTTGATGGTTGGTAGTGAACTGTGTTGATGGTGGTAGTGAACTGTGTTGATGGGTGGTAGTGAACTGTGTTGATGGTTGGTAGTGAACTGTATTGATGGTTGGTAGTGAACTGTGTTGATGGTTGGTAGTGAACTGTGTTGATGGATGGTAGTGAACTGTGTTGATGGTTGATGGATGGTAGTGAACTGTGTTGATGGATGGTAGTGAACTGTGTTGATGGATGGTAGTGAACTGTGTTGATGGTTGGTAGTGAACTGTGTTGATGGTTGATGGATGGTAGTGAACTGTGTTGATGGTTGGTAGTGAACTGTATTGATGGTTGGTAGTGAACTGTGTTGATGGTTGGTAGTGAACTGTGTTGATGGATGGTAGTGAACTGTATTGATGGTTGTAGTGACTGTGTTGATGGTTGGGTATTGAACTGTGTTGATGGTTGGTAGTGAACTGTGTTGATGGTTGGTAGTGAACTGTGTTGATGGGTGGTAGTGAACTGTGTTGATGGTTGGTAGTGAACTGTGTTGATGGATGGTAGTGAACTGTGTTGATGGTTGGTAGTGAACTGTGTTGATGGTTGGTAGTGAACTGTGTTGATGGTTGGTAGTGAACTGTGTTGATGGTTGATGGTTGGTATGTGAACTGTGTTGATGGTTGGTAGTGAACTGTGTTTGATGGTTGATGGATGGTAGTGACTGTGTTGATTGTTGATGGATGGTAGTTGAACTGTGTTGATGTTGATGATGGTAGTGAAACTGTATTGATGGTTGGTAGTGAACTGTGTTGATGGTTGGTAGTGAACTGTATTGATGGTTGGTAGTTAACTGTATTGATGGTTGGTAGTGAACTGTATTGATGGTTGGTAGTGAACTGTATTGATGGTTGGTAGTGAACTGTGTTGATGGATGGTAGTGAACTGTGTTGATGGTTGATGGATGGTAGTGAACTGTGTTGATGGTTGATGGTTGGTAGTGAACTGTGTTGATGGTTGATGGATGGTAGTGAACTGTGTTGATGGTTGATGGATGGTAGTGAACTGTGTTGATGGTTGATGGATGGTAGTGAACAAAGTGTGTTTGTGTTGATGAATGGGAGTGAACTAAGTGTGTTTGTGTTGATGAATGGTAGTGAACTAAGTGTGTTTGTGTTAGGGGATAGTAGATATGATTGTTATTTGGGATGTGGGGGAGAATTGGTGAGATTTATTTCTATATGGTACAACTGTTGGTTTGTATTTTGTGGGGAGGGTGAGGCAGTGTATTTGTATGAGAAACAATCTAGTTCTTATGTTTATAAAGTGGAACAGTGGGGATGTGTGTTTTATGTGCAAAAGAGGGAAGTGAAGTCAGTATACATTCACGGGCTATAGTGTGTTCATTATTTCATGTGAGGTGAAAGTGGGTTGAATATCTTCTGTGTGGGAAAGTTAGCTGAATATAATCCACAATGAAGACAAGAAGATAGCCTGAAGTTGGCCTGAAGGCGCAAATATTATAGCCTTGCTGTAAACAAGCACAGCATTATCACATCCTACAATGGAGAAGGATAACCTAGAGTACAGACAAAAAAAAGTTAGACAATTAAAGAACACCAAATCATGATTTGGCCATGTAACATAATGGGCCTCAAATCAGGTCTGTGTTGTCCTGGTTATACCATTTGACCAAGCCATCATGCTATGACTTTGCCTTCCTCTTGTTCTATTCCCATCATGTTTGCCAATTGTCACAAAGTTTTCAAGCCGATCTCCAAGTGGGGATCTCTATGGCAAAGTGGTTCAGCTGCCTGCCTTGCATTCCAAAAGTTATGGAATTGTTTCTAGACCCTGTTATTCAGTTTACTTGTGCAGTTTTCTCTGAGACTTTTGGGGGTCATCACTGGAGCTACAGCAGACTGCTCTGCGGAAAGAGGCAGAGCCTTATGGGATAAAACCTGATGCAATGAATTTGATTATCTGCCTTTATACCCTTTTACTTCTCTCACCATATCAAAAAATCTTGATTACATATACATTACTCTTTCCCAAGATGTTAATATTCACAATATTATTTTCTGTGTAATATTCTATAGCTTACTATCTGTGTTCATGGTGAGGACATTCCATTTCTGTACTTTTATCATTGTGACTCTTTTGCACATCATCATCTGCTGATGTTCTGGAGTTACCTGGTATACATCATGGCTTTTCTATTGGGTGAGGCTGTTTCTGTATAACACCTGTTTATGTCATTTATCTGAAATTATGTGTTTTACTCTACCAGCCTTTGTCTAAAGAGATGAACCTTGCAAAGCAGCAGGGGGGAGAGGTTATGGCAATCCTTAACTTATGATGGTCATATTGCAGCGTTGCAAGTGTTATAGAGTTAGTTGCTCCAGCTAATTTGCCTCCCTTCCATGACAGTTGGGCTATGATTGTTTGGATGTTCATAGCTAACCTCTAACTCTAGAGGCCACTCAACCATCTGCAACGCTGTGGTTTTGCCTAGTAGTAGGATAGGCTTTTACCCAAGTTATTTCAAAATAATAATTGATTATTAAGCAATGGCCATAGACTTGTGATTACATTTGTGAATATCAACAGATTCATTCATAAAGTAGCCAATTGCTCTTTTGTGTAACATTGAATAATAACCATGCAAAGGTGATTGGCTTTATGTGACATAATAAACATAAGATCATCTCAGCTATAGGTGTTATATCCAAACAGTTAATATAGGTGAATATTAAAGAAGCTAAATATGCTAGCAGATATGACATACTTGGTTTTTACCTTCTGTAAAACCAGGTCAAGTCATTGCTTTAGTTCATCAGTTTGTGAAATAGACCTCTGACTGCTGGAGAAGACAGTTAAGGCAATGGTACTTCCCCGTCTTGTAAATTGTGATTGTAAGTGAAGCCTTTGTAAAATGGTCATGGTCTGAGAAAAACACCTTGCTCTTGTATTGACAGGTGGGATGGGGACAAGCTACAGCCTGCCTAGAACACCAGACTTTCTCGGGAACATGGAAGACATGGACACTCAGGATGGGGGTAAGCTTTGCTGGACTGCTGCAGCTAATTAATCCATCTTTTATTTATCCATTTCGCGTAGCTCTCAGCCATCTCATGATGTTTAATGTCTTTCATACTGCATAGATTGTTGAATTTCAAAAGACTTATGATGGGGGAAAGGTTCTGCAAAAGGACAAACCACAGGGTGCTGATGGACCAAGAGAGATCCGTTGTGACTCAGGAGAAAGATATTACCAGATTAATTTATAGACCATACTATTCAAATTGAAGTTAAAGTGGTTCATCTTCACCGGATATGAATTTTTCATTTATTACATTATAAATCAAAGTGTTAATATTTAAAAAATTTTTTAAAAATTTACGAGGGCTCCCAAAAATTAGCAAGAAATGTCTTGGGAAGTAAAGGCGGCTGGCGTGATACTGATCTCATGACCCACTGAGTGCCGATTGGTTTATATAAATATGGGTCTAGCACTGTATGCTCAATGCCCCTCAAGACATGTAAAAGTGTCCTTTTTTCTTTTTACAAATCATTAAGTTAATAAAGGCAACTCATGAGCATATGAAATGCAGAGTTCTGGATCAAGATAAGCCGACAGATCTGTTTGTAATAAGAAGAGGATCACAGCAGGGATGCCTTGTGTCACTCTTTGTTATTCTTACTGAAGAAGACAGAATTATGAAGATAACAATAACTACTACCAGACGTGGGATTCTATAAACTCTGCAAGAGCAACTAAATGATCTGTATTTCACTGTTTACATTATTCTCGCATTTCACACACACAAAATCAAATGAAACAAACTGTTAAAATGTAAATGGAAGTAGACGGTGGTATTCTCTACCCATTCCTATTCAACATCCATGCAGAAAATGTAATGAGAAACACCAAAAATGACAGTGACAATTTTGATACATTCATAACTGGAAATTCAATTCCAGAACCCTGACACTCTTATGATATGGTCCTCTTCTCAAATAGTGCTAAGAGTTTCGAAGAGTTAATCCTGTCTGTCAAAAGATATAATGAAGATGAAAGTCATTTTTGGAATGAAGACATTGAAAATGTCATAAATTTGTAATATTTTGGCTCCATAATTAACAGCAATGAATTCGAGACAGACTGGCCAAAGCACTATAGAGATTAAACAGTATTAACAGCCTGTGACGCAACCTCAGCAAACAAAGTCAGCATTTTGAAAGCGTGCATCTTTTCTGAGGCAGCATACAGAACCAACAAACAAACTTTATTTTTAAAGGGTCACAAATTGGACACGCAGGCCCACCTTACAATCGGCCCTTCCAACTGCTCATTTTTCATACATCAATTATCTATTGTAAATATTGAGCACAACCCACTACTGTCAACGCTGATTGTATTCCGGTACGAACCTACGGCCTTGTCCACGTCAATATGGAAGCACTAGACTCGAGTTTCGCTCTCGTTTGAGAAAAAAAAATTAGATCGATTATCTATTGTACGTGTATCATTCACATATAAAAGACATAAAAAATGCTCATTACCATTCTCTCTCTCTCTCTCTCTCTCTCTCTCTCTCTCTCTCTCTCTCTCTCTCTCTCTCTCTCTCTCTCTCTCTGTCTCTCTCTCTGTCTGCTCTGTCTCTCTCTCTCTCTCTCTCTCTCTCTCTCTCTCTCTCTCTCTCTCTCTCTCTCTCTCTCTCTCTCTCTCTCTCTCTCTCTCTCTCTCTCTCTCTCTCTCTCTCTCTCTCTCTCTCTCTCTCTCTCTCTCTTCATGCATGGAGATACATGCGTGCACAAACATGCACACACCCTGTCATGAGCATCCACACAAAAATTAAAAAACATGTTCATGTTATGAATCGTGGGCAATTTCACATTCACTAAAGTAGTAAAATGGATTTTTAAGCTAAAATGTTACGAAAGAAAATGGTGAGCCAAGAAGAAGGAAAATACAGATATTCTATAATATCTGAACATTGAAGAAAGATGGCTCAAAAATAGCATGATGTCTTGAAAACTGAAATACTGTTGCCATATGAAACATGTCAGTGGTTTGGAAAGGACATTGATGGAGGGCATGCTGCCCAGAAGAAGAGGCAAATGTTGACCAGCATGAAGGTGGATACAGGGCATTGAAGACACATGGAGTCTGAAAAAACAAACATTAAGCAGGGGAACTAGCAAAGGATTGAGAATCTGGTTTGGGGGACTGTGATGAGAGTGGTGTTCTGTAAAGTACCAGCCACATGATCATCATGCAGACAAATTCAAGAGAACAGTTATAGATATTACAATGAGAATAGAAAAAGCTAGAGGTCAACCTTCATATCACTAGCAAAGTTGTGGACATAAAGATATTACATCTGGAACCAAATTTAGAATATTTAACTATAACATCATTTTATAACATCAGATGGAAGATGTACAACAGAGATTAGGAGCAGAATAGGGCAGGCAAAAGCCGCATTTCAGAAAATGAAGAGTATCTTATGCAATAAGTCACTATCACTGAATGTAAGAAAGAGAGTGCTGAAATGCTATGTAGAACCAGTTTTGCTGTATGGCAGTGAATCTTGGAATGTAAATGAACAAATTAGGAAGAAATTAGAAGCAACAGAGATGTGGTTCCTGAGACGAATGTTGCGAATTCCTTGGACTGCCAGAGTAACTAACGACGACTGCCTGAAACAGGCTAATGAAACTAGAACATTATATACAACAATAAGACAGAAACAAACAGCTTTCCTCGGTCATGTGATGAGAAGAGAGGCATTGGAGAACATCGTAACAACTGGAAAGATCGAGGGGAAGAGAGGCAGAGGTAGACCAAGAGAAGTGATGCTGGATGGATTGAGACGGTGGCATGGAGGAATATCAGCAGCAGAGTTGATCCAGAAAACCAAAGACCGAGATCTATGGAGAGCCATGAACGCCTACGCCAGCCGGCACGGCACTTGATGATGATGAACATCAAATCAGTACTGCTGTATGGATCAGAGACATGGATAACAACTGAAACTGTTACTGTTGCACTACAATCATTAATTGGTGTCTGCACAGAATAGGACAACTAAAACAGTTTAACAGAATCACCATTGTAGAGCTGCTAGAGCGAACTAAACAAGTGCCAATGAATCGGTAGGTAAGGACACAACTTTGGCGTGGATAGGACACATATTGAGAAAACAGATGGAGAAGAGAATTATAGAGAGAGAGTTGGATAATACGGGGCGGACATGGAGGGAGCTGCAAGAGAGAGCAAAGGACATGGGGGGATTGACATGAGTTGATTGAGGGCCCATGCTGTATTGAAAGATAAAAGGCTGACAAGAAAGATATCAGAACTCCACACAAATATTAATTATCTTAACATGAGTAAAGACATTTGTGTAATTCATCTTCTGCTTTAACCCTTTACAGGGCAGACGCTTGTCCGTTGTTTAGCCCAGAGCGGGCAAGATTTTTTCAGGTTCGGTAAAATTTCGGGTTGCGTTAGTAAAAACATCACAAACAAGGTGTTAGTCAACCGATTTTAGTTAAATAAACAACACAATGAAGGGAAAAGCATGCAGAATATGTTACTCACATGATTGTTGTCGGTAATCCAAATATGAACACATATATTTATGAAATACAGCATATTGTTTGTGAATTTCCGTCATCTATACGGCAATTTACAAACACATTTTCAGAATCATAATCACTTTGTTTAAAGTCCGACTCACGACTGCTAATGCAAAGTAACGCTTTGCACTGATATCTAGCTCCGATTATAGTCAACTTCATGCCCTTTAATGTCATTTAAATTGAACCTATCGAAATCTCGGCTATCACTTGAAGAATCGCCGAAATCCATTTTGAAAAACTAAGCGTAAAAACCCTGAAAAATTAAAAAAAAGTGCATAAAAGTCCGTTCAAATTCTTAGTAGGTGCTTACAAATGGCGGCCACGTTGTCAAGCTATCGGCTGAAAGCAGCCATCGGAAGTATCGGAAAGCCGAGAGATCGCGTTTTTACAATACATAATAGTATCAGGCGGTTTGGGACGTTTCGCCCGTTTAAGGTATCGGACGTAAATGGCAAAGCCTTTGTTCTCACTTTAAATTGTGACCCCAAGAAAATATAAGTAAAAGTAAGCAAATAAAGGAACCTTTTATATGCTTAAATTCGTAATCCCACACACCGCTTTCTGGCGATATGGCAGCAGACTCGCTTTGTGTTGGTTTTAATAAACATGGTATGAGCGCCGGTCGTTCATAAAGCAATGGCAAACTACTGAGCGTAAACTTGCCAAGAAATCACAAACAGTAAATTTTTTTTAAAAATGCTGGAGTTGACTGCGACATCCTGTAAAGAACTTGCAACAAACTTTTTAAAAATATGTCTTGAGGTGCATTGGTCATGTGCAAAACCCGTACTTGTATAGGCCAGTGGACATTCAGTGTGTGATGTGGTCAGTATGCTAGCTGCCTTGACTTACAGAAACCACTCCTGGCACCCATGTTAGGCTGGGAGCAACCTGGATGTTTCCTGGTCAATTTTAAAATGACTAATCCGCCGTGATGCTGGTCAAACCCATGATCACTGGGCCAGTAGGTGAGCGTTTAGTCGCTGCGCAGCTGCGGCTCCAGAAAAATGTCAGATTTACATCGATGTACTTATTTGCTCTGTACTTGTATCCCCAGTATAGACCAGATAGTTACAAATGGAATAGGCTAATATTATTATCTTTTATATGACTGCATTTCTCCATAATGACTATAGTAGTTGAGATTGGGCTCAGAATGATCATCATGATAGGCAATGTAGCAGCTGTAGTGATGTCAAGACAGCTGGCATGATTTTACCACATCACCCATTGTGTTGGTCTATGTAAATATGTGGCTAGCACCCTATACCCTATATACCCCATTGTTTGGGAACGATGTCAGAGTAGGGCTGAGTTTGTCCTCTTCTCTGCTACCACATTTACTGTTTGGGAATGATGTCAGAGTAGGGCTGAGTTTGTCCTCTTCTCTGCTACTACATTTACTGTTTGGGAACGATGTCAGAGTAGGGCTGAGTTTGTCCTCTTCTCTGCTACCACATTTACTGTTTGGGAACGATGTCAGAGTAGGGCTGAGTTTGTCCTCTTCTCTGCTACTACATTTACTGTTTGGGAACGATGTCAGAGTAGGGCTGAGTTTGTCCTCTTCTCTGCTACTACATTTACTGTTTGGGAACGATGTCAGAGTAGGGCTGAGTTTGTCCTCTTCTCTGCTACTACATTTACTGTTTGGGAACGATGTCAGAGTAGGGCTGAGTTTGTCCTCTTCTCTGCTACTACATTTACTGTTTGGGAACGATGTCAGAGTAGGGCTGAGTTTGTCCTCTTCTCTGCTACTACATTTACTGTTTGGGAACGATGTCAGAGTAGGGCTGAGTTGTCCTCTTCTCTGCTACTACATTTACTGTTTGGGAACGATGTCAGAGTAGGGCTGAGTTTGTCCTCTTTCTCTGCTACTACATTTACTGTTTGGGAACGATGTCAGAGTAGGGCTGAGTTTGTCCTCTTCTCTGCTACTACATTTACTGTTTGGGAACGATGTCAGAGTAGGGCTGAGTTTGTCCTCTTCTCTGCTACCACATTTACTGTTTGGGAACGATGTCAGAGTAGGGCTGAGTTTGTCCTCTTCTCTGCTACTACATTTACTGTTTGGGAACGATGTCAGAGTAGGGCTGAGTTTGTCCTCTTCTCTGCTACCACATTTACTGTTTGGGAACGATGTCAGAGTAGGGCTGAGTTTGTCCTCTTCTCTGCTACTACATTACTGTTTATGAACGATGTCAGAGTAGGGCTGAGTTTTGTCCTCTTCTCTGCTACTACATTTACTGTTTGGGAACGATGTCAGAGTAGGGCTGAGTTTGTCCTCTTCTCTGCTACTACATTTACTGTTTGGGAACGATGTCAGAGTAGGGCTGATTTGTCCTCTTCTCTGCTACTACATGTACTGTTTGGGAACGATGTCAGAGTAGGGCTGAGTTTGTCCTCTTCTCTGCTACTACATTTACTGTTGGGAACGATGTCAGAGTAAGGGCTGAGTTTGTCCTCTTCTCTGCTACCACATTTACTGTTGTGGAACGATGTCAGAGTAGGCGGAGTTTGTCCTCTTCTCTGCTACTACCATTTACTGTTTGGGAACGATGTCCGAGTAGGGCTGAGTTTGTCCTCTTCTCTGCTACTACATTTACTGTTTGGGAACGATGTCAGAGTAGGGCTGAGTTTGTCCTCTTCTCTGCTACTACATTTACTGTTTATGAACGATGTCAGAGTAGGGCTGAGTTTGTCCTCTTCTCTGCTACCACATTTACTGTTTGGGAACGATGTCAGAGTAGGGCTGAGTTTGTCCTCTTCTCTGCTACTACATTACTGTTGGGAACGATGTCAGAGTAGGGCTGAGTTTGTCCTCTTCTCTGCTACCACATTTACTGTTGGGAACGATGTCAGAGTAGGGCTGAGTTTGTCTCTTCTCTGCTACTACATTTACTGTTTGGGAACGATGTCAGAGTAGGGCTGAGTTTGTCCTCTTCTTGCTACTACATTTACTGTTTGGGAACGATGTCAGAGTAGGGCTGAGTTTGTCCTCTTCTATTCCTGCATGCTACCACATTTACTGTTTGGGAACGATGTCAGAGTAGGGCTGAGTTGTCCTCTTTCTCTGCTACTACATTTACTGTTTGGAACGATTGTCAGAGTAGGGCTGAGTTTGTCCTCTTCTCTGCTACCACATTTACTGTTTGGGAACGATGTCAGAGTAGGGCTGAGTTTGTCCTCTTCTCTGCTACTCACATTTACTGTTTGGTGAACGATGTCAGAGTAGGCTGAGTTTGTCCTCTTCTCTGCTACCACATTACTGTTGGGAACGATGTCAGAGTAGGCTGAGGTTTGTCCTCTCTCTGCTACTACATTTACTGTTTGGGAACGATGTCAGAGTAGGGCTGAGTTTGTCCTCTTCTCTGCTACACATTTACTGTTGGGAACGCTGTCAGAGTAGTGGCTTGAGTTGTCCTCTTCTCTGCTACTACATTTACTGTTTGGGAACGATGTCAGAGTAGGGCTGAGTTTGTCCTCTTCTCTGCTACTACATTTACTGTTTGGGAACGATGTCAGAGTAGGCTGAGTTTGTCCTCTTCTCTGCTACTACATTTACTGTTTGGGAACGATGTCAGAGTAGGGCTTGAGTTTGTCCTCTTCTCTGCTACTACATTACTGTTTGGGAACGATGTCAGAGTAGGGCTGAGTTGGTCCTCTTCTCTGCTACTACATTTACTGTTTGGGAACGATGTCAGGGTAGGGCTGGTTTGTCCTTTTCTCTACTCACATTTAACTGTTTTGGGAACGATGTCAGAGTAGGCTGAGTTTGTCCTCTTCTCTGCTACTACATTTACTGTTTGGGAACGATGTCAGAGTAGGGCTGAGTTTGTCCTCTTCTCTGCTACCACATTTACTGTTTGGGAACGATGTCAGAGTAGGGCTGAGTTTTGTCCTCTTCTCTGCTACTACAGTTACTGTTTGGGAACGATGTCAGAGTAGGGCTGAGTTTGTCCTCTTCTCTGCTACCACATTTACTGTTTGGGAACGATGTCAGAGTAGGGCTGAGTGTGTCCTCTTCTCTGCTACTACATTTACTGTTTGGGAACGATGTCAGAGTAGGGCTGAGTTTGTCCTCTTCTCTGCTACACATTTACTGTTTGGGAACGATGTCAGAGTAGGGCTGAGTTTGTCCTCTTCTCTGCTACCACATTTACTGTTTGGGAACGATGTCAGAGTAGGGCTGAGTTTGTCCTCTTCTCTGCTACTACATTTACTGTTTGGGACGATGTCAGAGTAAGGGCTGAGTTTGTCCTCTTCTCTGCTACCACATTTACTGTTTGGGAACGATGTCGAGTAGGGCTGAGTTTGTCCTCTTCTCTGCTACCACATTTACTGTTTGGGAACGATGTCAGAGTAGGGCTGAGTTTGTCCTCTTCTCTGCTACCACATTTACTGTTTGGGAACGATGTCAGAGTAGGGCTGAGTTTGTCCTCTTCTCTGCTACCACATTTACTGTTTGGGAACGATGTCAGAGTAGGGCTGAGTTTGTCCTCTTCTCTGCTACTACATTTACTGTTTGGGAACGATGTCAGAGTAGGGCTGAGTTTGTCCTCTTCTCTGCTACTACATTTACTGTTTGGGAACGATGTCAGAGTAGGGCTGATTTTGTCCTCTTCTCTGCTACTACATTTACTGTTTGGGAACGATTTCAGAGTAGGGCTGAGTTTGTCCTCTTCTCTGCTACCACATTTACTGTTTGGGAACGATTCAGAGTAGGGCTGAGTTTGTCCTCTTCTCTGCTACTACATTTACTGTTTGGGAACGATGTCAGAGTAGGGCTGAGTTTGTCCTCTTCTCTGCTACACATTTACTGTTTGGGAACGATGTCAGAGTAGGGCTGAGTTTGTCCTCTTCTCTGCTACTACATTTACTGTTTGGGAACGATGTCAGAGTAGGGCTGAGTTTGTCCTCTTCTCTGCTACCACATTTACTGTTTGGGAACGATGTCAGAGTAGGGCTGAGTTTGTCCTCTTCTCTGCTACTACATTTACTGTTTGGGAACGATGTCAGAGTAGGGCTGAGTTTGTCCTCTTCTCTGCTACTACATTTACTGTTTGGGAACGATGTCAGAGTAGGGCTGAGTTTGTCCTCTTCTCTGCTACCACATTTACTGTTTGGGAACGATGTCAGAGTAGGGCTGAGTTTGTCCTCTTCTCTGCTACTACATTTACTGTTTGGGAACGATTTCAGAGTAGGGCTGAGTTTGTCCTCTTCTCTGCTACCACATTTACTGTTTGGGAACGATTTCAGAGTAGGGCTGAGTTTGTCCTCTTCTCTGCTACTACATTTACTGTTTGGGAACGATGTCAGAGTAGGGCTGAGTTTGTCCTCTTCTCTGCTACTACATTTACTGTTTGGGAACGATGTCAGAGTAGGGCTGAGTTTGTCCTCTTCTCTGCTACTACATTTACTGTTTGGGAACGATTCAGAGTAGGGCTGAGTTTGTCCTCTTCTCTGCTACCACATTTACTGTTTGGGAACGATGTCAGAGTAGGGCTGAGTTTGTCCTCTTCTCTGCTACTACATTTACTGTTTGGGAACGATGTCAGAGTAGGGCTGAGTTTGTCCTCTTCTCTGCTACTACATTTAACTGTTTGGGAACGATGTCAGAGTGGGCTGAGTTTGTCCTCTTCTCTGCTACTACATTTACTGTTTGGGAACGATGTCAGAGTAGGGCTGAGTTTGTCCTCTTCTCTGCTACCACATTTACTGTTTGGGAACGATGTCAGAGTAGGGCTGAGTTTGTCCTCTTCTCTGCTACCACATTTACTGTTTGGGAATGATGTCAGAGTAGGGCTGAGTTTGTCCTCTTCTCTGCTACCACATTTACTGTTTGGGAACGATGTCAGAGTAGGGCTGAGTTTGTCCTCTTCTCTGCTACTACATTTACTGTTTGGGAACGATGTCAGAGTAGGGCTGAGTTTGTCCTCTTCTCTGCTACTACATTTACTGTTTAGGAACGATGTAAGAGTAGGGCTGAGTTTGTCCTCTTCTCTGCTACTACATTTACTGTCATCATGTAGAATGTTCTTAGAATGTTCACCGATAACTTGATATACCATTTCAAGCAGTTCAGTTGATGATGTTCTAGATGTTGTTCCTAGTGCTATGGACTCTCACTAGCATCAGGCTGACAATCACATTTAGCCAAATTCAAAATTCCAGTCTACCACATTTTGCTACACTAGGACATGTTTACATTGCCTATGACCAAAGAAAGGAAAGGAAACCTATTTTCAGATAAATGAAGCGAAGAGCTAGTATATGCTGGGGTTGATTGTGACATTGTTTCAAGGACATGCAACTGACTTTTGAAAGGTGTTTTTGACAGTTGATTGTCAGGTGTTAAGACAGACGGCTGATATACAACATTGTGCATTGTTATGAATTAGCTGTTGTATATATTATATTTTTGATAACATTGGAATGTATATATTTTATTGTACTAAATATATTCATAGTAGGAGCAAAAGCACTCCATGCTACCATCATGAAAGTCATGGATTAGACAGATCAGTGACCTTCATTTCACAAGTCACTGTAGTCATTTCATAGTAAAATGAAACCTTTATGACTCTGGAATTATCATCATGTATGATGTTCAACCAGTGTAGTTTAGGAGCACTGTCTAGAACCGGTAAATGTGGCACACGGAACAATATTCAATAGCACATTGTGTGATTTCAAATGCAGTAAAGTGGCATGTGGAATGATTTTCATTGACACACCACATGATTTGAAATACAATAATTTGGCACGTGGAATGATTTTCAGTGACACACCATGTGATTTGAAATACAATAATGTGGTACATGCAATAATTTTCAGTGACACACCTTGTGATTTGAAATGTATATGATCTCATTAAGAAAATCTAACTTTTTAGTTAAAGAGAAGCATATAATTCTTTTGCAGCTGTTCCTGTTTTTTTATAATTTTTCAAAATGAAAGTTATTAGACTGTAAGTAAGAATGTGCACTCTGATACAGAGTGAGTGAGTGAGTGAGTGAGTGAGTGAGTGTGGAGTAACAATGACTGACCTTGATGAAGTGCTGTTTGCATTCTATTCTTCCCCTCTCTCCCAACCACCTCCACCACCAGCACTATAATACTCTTGGCTGTCTATACTGATGCCAGCACAGGTGGTTGACCCTTCATAAAAGTTTGTGTTGTTTTTAAGTAATATGGTGCCGTTAAAATGACGTAAAAGGACAAAAACTTGATATATTCACATTTCAGGACAAATGCTATGATAATTCTAATGACCATTGTGGTCTAAATTATAAATGACCGTAGACCAAGAAGACGGGCGAGAGATACTATACATACAGACCTACATGCACTTGGAATCAGCGACTGGCAAGAGAAGGTCAACCAGAGAGATGAATGGAGACAGCTTGTATCTGCAGCAAAGAACCTCAATGGCTCAGAATGCTGAAGAAGAAGAAAGATTGTTGTCTTAAGTTGGCATGTTGAATGATTTTTAAGAGTACTTTGGCATGCCGCTAGAAAAGGTAGCCTGACCCCTGATGTAAAACAATGTTTTCTGTTTTTTTATAATTATATCTGTTTCTTGCTCCAACAGGCCCCAAACTTCAAGGTCAGTCAGATTTTGGCAGCATGGATATGGCAGGAGTTGGCGATGTAGTTGACCATCTGACCATGGACTCAGAGGACCTGGTTCCAAGCCTACAAGTAAGCTTGTTTCAATTTTCATGTATTTCCAATTCATAGTTTTCCCTCCAGTTTTCATTTCGTATAAATTTTGACTCCAGTTTTCAGTTTATTATCTCCCATTTTAAATTCACTGATGCTTATAGGCACTTATGTGTTCAGCTGTTGTCTACAGGCACCTTTTGTCCCACTGTAAATCTATAGACACCTTGTTTCCAGTTGTCATTTTATAGATACCTGATCTCTCACTGTTGATTTATAGACAAGTGGTATCCCATTGTTAATGCATAGACATCTGATTTCCCACTATCAATTCATAGACACCGGATCTTTTGCTGTTGTTTCATAGAAACATTTCTCCCCACCATTAGTTTTGACACTTCTCACTGTCAGTTCATTGACACCGTACCATTGTTCAGAAAGTTCTTTCTATTCAGATATGGCTTTGCAGTTTTTGTGTGACTTGTAAAAGGCAGATTGCTGTATTATTTCAACAGTGCAAAGGCAGATTGCTGTATTATTTCAACAGTACAAAGGCAAATTGCTGTATTATTTCAACACATGTCATAAAGTAGGTAACTGGTTGATGCTATGAGTTGACTCATTCTGCTTTGAAAGATTGTCACAAACACCTATGAAACGTAAGACACACGTATCCACAGAAAATGGTCATTCAACAGAATAACTTGTTAGTTACAACTGGCAAGGAGTGGCGTTGGGCTGCTAGTCTTAACAGATCCCACCAAAGCAAGTGGTTGGAGAAAGACAGAGTAGAACATCCAGTCAGCTAATCCACTCATTTTCCCCACAGACAAATGTCCATGTGGGACTAGATTTCAAAATACTGAACACATTCTTCAGGATAACTTCATTGCACCAGGTTTTATCCTATATAGCTCGGGCTGCCTCCACAGAGCTGCTGTCTGCTGAAAGCATCACTCAGAACATGAACACCGTAGCTCTGATGATTTGACATGCTCAGAGGCCTCTGACAAAAAATGTCATTCACAAACCGACTGATGGAGTCTGATAACAAACCTACAGCCTTCTGAGCACAAGGTTGATGGCTTAACAACTTCGCTGCAGAAATCCCCAATAGTTCAGGCCTGTTCAATTTACCTGTGCTGCCAAAGATGGTCACATAGTGCATACTAAAGCAGAAGTTCTAGCATTGACCCGGAGAAAACAACTGTATCCAGGAATCACACCTGTAGATGTATGACCAGTGACATGAACACTGAAGAGGAGTTCCCTGCATTGGAGAAAAGGGTTGGTTGGATCACTTTTATCTTTTAATGCTATGATTGCCCTTAGTGACTCAATGAGTATGCTCAGGATGATAGAGATGGGGTGGGTCCGAAGAGAGTGGCTGCTGGAGCTGTCTCGGCTGGCAAAGATTAGTTTCATCTTTGTGCCAGGGCATGCGGGTGTACAAGGGAATGAGCAGGTTGACAGGCTTGCGGGTAGGGCTACTGTGGAAGGCAGACGAGCCATTGACCAGGCAGACATTCTGAATACTTTACGAGAAGTAAGTCGTTTACGAGAACCAAGCGATGACTGGGAATTTACAACCATGGTCAGGCTGCAAGAACAGCAAGTTAAAAGAGGCGTGGCCAAATAAGAACACAATGCAGGAAGCCAAAGAAGAGTAATAAACCAACACAGAACTGGTGTCATGAGCCGCTACACGCTGCAGGATTTACTGAGGAGAGGATCCAAGCACTTATGGACTGAATGGTTCGATGTGCATTGAGGATGATCTGTCGACTAACTAACAAACATGCCATGATTGTCTATATTGGTTATTCTCGGTATGTTACAGTGAGCCATCATAACATAGTATGTATTGCTTGGACTTGCCAATACAGTGATTTCAGTTGAGCCCCCAGCTTGGGAGAGCATTCTTTCAAAGACAGGCATTTGATCAAACAGCATATTGCTCAAAGGTAGACCTTGTTTTGTACAGCTGACAGCAGAGGGTTGTATGGGAAGTTGAAATGTACCAAGAAAGGGTAGTGATCGCTCCCACATGATAGTCACCTGGTGTATGTAAAGTCTTCTCACTACACACACCAGAATCTTGTCATAACCAATCTGACACCCTGAACGCCCTCAGGGTGGCATAACGAGTACATGACTCAAGAAATGGGAATGACTGCAACTTTGACCAGACTGCAAGGAGTCAAATGGGGTTAGTAGGTCAGCATGGCCAAATGGATAAGAACGCATGTTCTTAAACATCCGGTGTGCTGATGCCGATGTAAGGTGTTCATCCCCTACACCGAACAGCTGGACTAAAATGTTGACCTATCGTCCTTGACTTGGGGACGTAAATTACAAGTACCTCTGAAGTCGGAGTGGGTTTGCCTGATAGCAAGGGACACTGTTAATAGGTAAAGCTAACCCTCACGCAAAATTCAGTCCAGCAATACTAGAAGTAGTGTGTATGGACTACGCTTGAGTTCAAAGAGAGTGAGCGTTTCTCTCTCCCCCCCCCCCCCATAAATGGGGTTAAGCTAGACTAGATTACCATGCGGGAGGCCAAAGAAGAATAATCAAACAACAAATAACTGTTGCTGTGAATTGCTATATGCTGAGGAGAGAATCTGAGCACTTATGGACTAATAGTTTGATGTGCACTGAGAATCATCTGTTGACTATCTTATCTGTGCAGTTATCCTTTTACCTAACACATGGTTGTAATGCATATTTTGCAGGAGGAAATCAACAGTGAACTTTTGAAAGATGTAGAGAGAGTGTTAGGCAACAAAGACAATCCATTGACTTGGTTGTGAGATCTTAGGCAGACGTTTTATTTTAATTATCCTGAATTGTCATCACACCAGACTCAAGACTATACCATACACCCACTTTGAATTGTCCTGGAGACTGCAGCAGGTGCACATGCACTAGCTATGTCAAAAAGATGTATGCTGCACTCGTGATCGTGGTTTGACCTCGATCCTCGTCTATCACCCATCTCATTGACTTGTTGTTTCGATTTCAGACAAAATGCTGTTTTTTTGTACACGTGACAATATTACCAAATGGGTTCATATTCCTTACGTGTTTAACACATAATCATGCCTGGAAAAAGTACATATTATGTCATTTAACAGTTGTTCAAATAATGTACTTGTATCTATTTCATTCTATCAGATATATTCATTTGTACAAGTTCGATATTCCTACATATTTTCACAAAGAAAGGGGAAAAAGAACAATTGGAAATTTTATATTGGTCATTCTTTCTTTCTTTATTTTTGTAAAAAGAAAAAAAAGCATTTTACGATAAAATGTTCATATCTATAAAGAGCTTATCTACTGTGATTTTTTTCTTCTTTCCCCTTGTGTGTGTTTCTTGGCATTTCAGTATTAAGGACTTTCTCTGTATAATTAAATAGAATGTATCTAAATTGTGCAGTTATGAGTATTCTCAGAGAAGTGATTACATCAGATCTCCTCTAATGATATCAAATCTCCCTGTTAGATCTGCCTGATCATCTAACCTGTGTATCACATCAAATCTCCCAATGCAAAATTGTTTCGATATCAGTGGGATCCTTGAGTAGTTTGAGAAATGCACTTAGCTACTTTCAAATACCTGGTGATTGAAACCAAAACAGTTTACTTTTTTTTTTTAAATTTGGGATTGAAAATTGACTTTCTATTCTGTGCATTATGGTGAACAGTAAACTGCAGATCCTAACTAAAGAGGGAATGAAAACGGAATATTTTACATTTCTATTTTAAAAGTTCAGTTCTAAAAGTGAAGAAGTCTTAAAGTTTTTGATTGCATAAGAGATAGCTTGTCTTAAATATACATCGTTGGATTGCCAATACTTTCTTGCAATAAAATCTCTCACTGTCTATTAAATAAATGGGGGACGGGGAGGATATGTACTTAGAATGGTTGTGTATTTTTGAAAAATGCATCAAGAGTTACCCTTTTCACATGTACATAGCTGCACTTGAGGCCTCAGCATTCACATGTTCATAGTTTCAGACATTGTAGCATACATTGAATGAAAATATTCATGTAGTGAATTATATATACAGATATATCTTTTATTTTTTTAAAATCTCTATACTTTTTACTCCCTCCTCCCTCCTTCCCCTCATGTTGTGTTGACATTTTATACCGTGATTTTTTCTGTGTTGACTTGGGCTGCCCTGTTCGTGTGAGAGTGACTGAATGTGATTGAACCATTTGAGGCATGACATTTTTGTTTGCCACGGAGGTAAGTGAGATGTGTGTGTGTGCATGTCTGTGTTACGTTGGTGTGCAGATAACTGGCTAATGCACCGACTCTTGTCATTTACATGTTCTCCAGTTTATCAATCTCTGGGTGGAAATGTAGCCGTGTGATTGGTTGTTTGGTCAATGTTCAAAACTTGGATTGAAATATGTTGGAACACAAGCTCTATTTGATATTACCTGCTTCCCATGTTGGGTTTCTCTTCTATGCACATTTGTTACTGTTATGGTTGTTGTATTTTTGCCAAGCTGAATGTTCTTTGTGGTCAAGATATTTTTTTTCAAATTTGTCCATTAAATATGGAAATGCCACAGATGTTGAAAAAAAAGAAGAAAAACAACAGCAACAAATCACTGCTTTATCAGAAATTAATGTGATATTTTAACCTGCTGTGTACACACAAGATATCTCCCAGACACTCCTCTACAATTACATGGACATGGTTGTTATTCTCTCTGTACTCATATTGTTGCCTGCACCTTTAGTATCTGCAGGTCTGTTTGTGAAAACTACACGGTCAGTAAATTTGAATGTTGTACACAGAAACACAATGAGTAAATGGAAAAATATGAGATATAAATTTTGTTTGTCAATCTACAAAAATTATTGTTTAATAATAGTTTATCTATTAAAAAGTTTGTATATTATGTAATTTTATTAGAAGTATATTATGAGTGTTGTGTTCTCTTAAAGGTTGTTTTATAAACATGTTCAAATAATGAAGCTGTAGTTGTTGGCAGTTTTCATAAAGGGTTGTGATTTTTAAAAATATAAATTGTAGAGTGGAAAAAGCTATTTACTGTGAAATATGTGCAACTAGTGAAGTTCAATTTTCCTCTTTTGTTTTTGCTACAGAATTGTTACAATTATGTAAATTTTGTGTGCGTTTATTAGCAGTTGTTTTGTTCGTGAGTCAGGATAAGATCCCATCATTTAAAGGTAAAAAAGTTATCATATTCAGAAATGATGCTAGTTCTAGTAAAGGCAGGCGTGTTAGTATGCAACACAGACTTGGACTTGTCAAGAACACAGGAAACATAGAGGTACGGAGCTTGATATTCTATGGCATATGATATGGTGAATCGACATTTACAACTTCAAAATGTCATCTCTACCAAATATACTGAAAGTGTATGTTTTTAAAGGCAAATATTAGTTCCAATTATCCAGGACAGGTTGAATATTTAATTTGAAGTAGTCTGATTTTAGTATTGGTGTATCTAGTTTTTTTGGTTGTTGTGAACCCCCCTCGGAGCAAACAGACAGATAAATAAATAGTCCCTAGTTTTACTTATTTGAAATGTTTTCCTTGCTCTGAATATCCAAAGATGAATTAAATAAACCAAATGATATTGAATAAAGTAAATATTGAAAGGTGCGGTTCTTAGTGCTAAACTTTTACATTTATAGTTGTGGTACGTATCTGTTAACTTGAGATAAAAACTCACACCAATAAAATCAGTACTGGGTATGATTATTTATTCAGTTAGCATTCAAACTGTCAGATGCAAATTGTAATAATTCCTTCTTCAGTCAAAACATAATCAGTGTGAGACAGATCTGCTACTAGTTCTCTGGTCTTATCAACAAACCAACTCTGAAGACCAGAGCCGACTTGTAATGCATCCATCTTCAAAGAGGAAATAAAGACATTTGACAGTGCATTAAAAAAATGTCAAATCTGTTATCAAAATCTGTCAACTGCATGAGAAGCAGTGCAGTATGGAACCTACACTGTTGAATGCATGTAAACAGACAATAAGTAGACAAGTTGAGAAACGTCTAATGGCAGTGGGAATGTGGTCTGAGAATACCATGGGATGACAGAAAAACAAATGAGATAGTCCTCGGAAACACAAAAGCAAATGAGATAGTCCTCGGAAACACAAATGAAAACCGTAAATTGATTACAAAAATTATATGTAGACATTCAAGATCTTTTGGAAATTTGAGGAAAATAAACTGGAAAACTTGGTGACAAATGATGGGGAAATGAGCTAGGAGAATACAAAGTGATACACACCTTGATGGCTTGGTCACATGGCATAATTGGGACAAGAACACAGACCTGATCCAAGGCCGGAGATCGTGTGAGATTGCCAATTATGACCACCCACATTTATAGGCATGTCACATGATGATTACCTGACCTTAACATGGAATTGTACAGTTAGAATCAAGATTTCACTTGCAGATGAACTTACTACAGTTGGACTGTATCTATGGAGAAGAGTTTTTATTTAATTAACATCAAAGCAATAATAATAGACAGGGACAGTGTAGGTTTTCCACATGGATATTTGACTTTTCAAATGAGCTTTAGATCAGTTTGCCTGGATTATCTTTTTACTTTTCCACAACAAATCTTTTCAAATAATGTCAGGGATTAATACAAATTATTTTGATTAAAAGTTATTAACAAATCAATTTTGTGCCTGTACAAATTTAAAAAAAAAAGAAAGAAACCAAGCAAATTTAACTTTGCCACAGAAGTTGATTAGCAAATAAATATTGTTCACAATCGTGTGTTTTTTTTCTCTACATTCAGTCATGTTGTTTACATATATGTATATATGTTACTTAGTGCGAATAACTGTCTTGTCTTTTGTTATAGTTGAAACTTATAGTATGTTAATCTAACTTTTATAATCAGCATATATTATAAGCAATAAAAATGTCTTGATGTCTCAGTGTCGGTTTTCCATCAACTTTGTCCTGTGTTTTGTCTGGGAGCTGTGCACATGTTTTTTTGCAGCACATGTAGTTACAGTTCTACCTTGGTGAAACTGTCAGTAGTTGCATATACACTTTGCTGCCATTTAAAATGAGAAAAAAAAATGAAAAACATAAATGTGACATCTTATAGACATAGCTCAGCAGTAACACAATGTGATTTATGGCCACTGGAGCGGCGTGTCTTCACTGTATCAGGGAATTTGTTACATTTGTTACCATTTGTTACATTGCACACACATTGCTCCTGTAGTGGAAATGAGATGAGACAGAACGGTGTGTATGATAATGTACATAGCTGTTATAGTTTCATACTTTCGTGCTGTGGTTTCATCTTTCGTAGAATTTCGTCATATAATATCAACCAAGCATTTATATTCAAGCTTAACATTTTCCACTCTTTTGAGCATGTTTCGTACTGGT
Organism: Cepaea nemoralis; assembly: GCA_014155875.1. Taxonomy (NCBI): domain Eukaryota; kingdom Metazoa; phylum Mollusca; class Gastropoda; order Stylommatophora; family Helicidae; genus Cepaea; species Cepaea nemoralis. The sequence continues at coordinate 45,395 of JACEFZ010025027.1, read as the reverse complement.
TAGCACATTGTTACAGTAATATATGAGTATGGCGTATAACAGCTCTTATATGCAGGTCAGGCCCATGTCAGAATGCAGGGGTCTTAAACCTGTTTTTGTCTCTTGGTCTTCTTTTAAGCCTTAGTACCTCTGTGAAACATACGTCCCCAGGGGGGCTTGTATGACCCATGTTGAGGATCGATGTAATTATCTTATATGTGCCCATATCCACCATACAAACCCAAGCATGCACACATATGCACATCCATGTATACGTGATGTCTCTTTGTTCAGTCACAGCACATGCACAGATAATCATGTTTTCAGTGACTAACAAATGTTCACTGTTGTATGTTGATTTTCATGACAGGAAGATGTACATGTATCAATTGTATTCCAATAGCCTCATGGGCAGCGTACACCTTGTTGTTTTTGTTTTTTTGTAAACAACACATTCACCTGAAAAAAAAATGTATTGTCATGATGTGAAGTACCTGTTTCCCTTATCTAATGCACTTGCCTTGTGCTGATTTCTGCCTGCATCCATGACAGCCTCGTTCCCAATAACATCAATCAGTAGTTTAACATCAGTTGATATACATATATATATTAGATTTGTCATTTCATTTGCATATTTCAAACTGAGACATTTTTATTTGTTGTATCATTATTTTTGTGTCTGTTCAAGATTATCTTGATCTGTTAAACATGTGTCTTTAGTTTACTTTGTTGTTTTAGAGCAATCTTCTGAATACTTCAACTGGTAAGAGGGTTTGACATTTATAGATGTTAAGACCATTAAAAAAAAAAACAAGGACATAGATCCTCCTGTAATGTACAAGTGGTGAAACACTTACCTGAGTCTGTTTCAAGGTGGGGAAGCAAATGTTGAGATAGGGAACTGGTTACTCACACATCAAAAAAAAACAAACCATGACCATCTTCTCTGTTTGCTCTGAGATAACCATACCCATCACTATGATAACATTGGCAGTCCATCTTAGGTCTCTGCCACCACATCATATTTTCCTCAGTTGGAATGGGGATGATCATGTTGCCACTCTTTTCCTTTGATGAAGTCAGCAGTCTTTGAGGAGCTGATACAGTTAGTTTCCCCTCTTCCCATTGGTTTATATCACTGTGTCCAATAGTAATTTGATTGAACAGTTTATTTGAGTCTGCAGTGGCTGGTTCTTCTTGCTAATGAGTGTTCTTAGTCTGAAGATAATCGCTTGTTCTCTGGTACATGAAATCCTTGACTGTATCCACAAAAGTCAAACCCTCTCGAAGTTGAAGTGTTCAAACCACACATTGTGTAAAGATGTCCATATTTTAGAACTATTGTTGTGTTAGTGCAGCACCATTTTCTCTTGTGTAATCCAGTAATTCATCTTTTTAAGAACAGGTCTGCCTGCATGTTGGAATTATTATTCTTCTGCCATTTATTTCCCAAATGGAGCGTAGATCCTCAACCAGCTCAATGTCAAGCTCTCCTATATTGCCATCTCCTGCAAGCTCCCTCTATTCCTTCCCCATATTATCTGTCTCCACTGTCTATTTCTATTGAATTCTGGGTTCCAGAGAAAGGACTTTTTAGTTACACTGTTATTAACAGGTTTTTTCACTGTGCTGTCTATTTATTCAGTGCCAGCATCTTTTCCTCACCTCTTCATTTGCTTAAATGTATTTAGTTCTCCCCATAAGCTTCAATTAGCGATACTGTCATACCATTTTAGTCCTTTTATTCTTTGCAGACACAAATTAATGAATGTTTGTAGTTATTTAGTAGTTTCAGGCTTTCTTGCTGTTTCTGATCCATACAGTGTTACCGATTTGACTGACATATTAGTTACAAATCCTGAGTTTAGAGCTAAGTTTAATTTCTTTTGATTTCCATTTATTTCCTACTGCTATGAAAGCTTCTCTTGCCTCTTTTATCCTTTTTCTATCTTATCTGTCCCCCCCCCCCCCATCTGTGTCTACGTTGCTACCTAAATATGCGTACAATTCCACCTCTTGGAGTGAGGTTTTCACCAAGGGACATCAGGTTATCATTTGCTTGGTTTTTTCTCATGATCTTTATCTTGCATATTGGAATACTCTGTTGTAAATGCAGTGAACTAGGACACTTAGCCATGTGAATATTGACACTTAACCATGTGAATATTGACACTTAGTCATGTGAATATAATTGGTCTGTGCTATATTTCTGCAGAATTCATACTGCACCCAGGTCTTACATGGTTTTTCTTTTTTTAAATCAAAGGACAACTAGTATAATTTTTAGAAGGGCATAGAGAAGGCCAGAAAATATGTATAATTGAATATTGTGACATTTACACTGATGTAGGGTATGGGTAGGGAACATTCAGAAGTATGCTTGAGTTTGCTCTCACATTTTTGTTTCACAGTTTAGTGTGGACTACCATACTTCTCATTTTCAGTTTGATTAACGTAATCAATTTCTCTTTAATCAATTATCATTTGCCTGTTACTACTTCTAGTTTGTTTTGTTCCTTATATTATTTTTCATTGATATCCGGTTTATTTCATGGAACGTGTGCTTTGCTTTACATTTTTTATTCACATGCATGGACAAAGGATTTATTCAACATCCTGTAATTGTTTTTGTTTTTTTGTTAGTCTCTTTATTTATTTTTTTTTTTTGGTTTGCTTTGGTCCACCAATAAAACTCTCAATACAACAATACTATTTTGTTATCTTGCCTTTGTCCTATATTTAGGCAGGTTTAGGGTTGGGGTGAGGAAAACCGACTTATGTTTAGTTTCTGGAGAAAATAAGTCCAGCATCCAAAAGTCAGTTGAGCATTTCTACAAGCAAATTTGACTTTCAAGGTATTAACTTTTATGTACATTATGCATTAACACCATACACTTTACATTTTTGTTCTTCTCTGTACCTACTGTGTTTTTACTACTAGAAGTAGTATCTATATTTTTTGTATCAAGGCATATATCTTTATTGTTCATTTTTAGATTTGTAACCTTTTTCTGATTGTTTATTTTTCACGAAAAACTTTTCTTGATGTACAGAATACATAAAACTGTTTTTCTATGTTTTTCTTTGAGTGAAATTTGTAATTTGCTGCTGTCTATGCATATCAGTATTTCAATCATGAATGTACTGGATACTGTAACTTTAAAAATATCCCATTATCATTGTTTATTCTCTCTTGCCACATAGGATCTCTGGGTTATAATTCATTCTATACCAAGCCAGCCACCCTACATTGATCTGTTTACTTTCTATATACCATTGTCATATAGTGATTTATATTGTTTTATTGGACAAGTTTGTGTCCCACTGTGTCCAATTACTGCAGGCATTTCTGTGAATTCTGCCTGTCTTAGTCTTTTAACTGTCACCAATCTACCAGGAAAAGTATGTGTTGTCTCATGTTTATTTTAGTGCTGACTCTTTGACCTATCAGGCTTGGATGGCCGTACCAGTAGCTACTCTGTCACTGGTACAGTTCTTGGGATGATGCAGGCATACAAGCTTGTTGACCATGGCAAGGTAGAGACATAGATAGTAGACTTGCTCTGTGAATATCATGTCATGTTTACTGTCACCAGTCATGTGATTTCCTTGTTACAGTATGCGTCATCAGGTCGTTTTCTTCATGTAGACATTTGTCAGCATATAGTGGTTACTTGAGGTCTCAGAGATGTGGATTTACAGAAGAATGCTGAAAGTTACTTGGACAAAATGAGCAATCCGAAGGGAGGCTCAGACACAAAGATATCACAAACATCAGCAAGAGGCAGTATGTCATTTTTTAAAGCCACATTTGAGAAGAGAAACTGAACAGATTTATGGAAAGAGATTGAGGAAGACAACAGATGAAGTTTCTTGATAGCCTTTTGTCACGGGATGGAGAGATGTGTCAACACATGAAATGTCAACACTGTTGGAGATCGCAGGATGCCAGCTGGCAAGGCACTTGATGATGATGATGATGATGATAAATGGGTTACTTGGTATAGAATGACATAAGTCACCAACAAATGTTGCTGTTGGAGGACACCAGTTTTACTTCAGGGTGTTATTGTAAACATCTCTTTCTATGTTACGGTGATGTTCCATCAGTCATTCATTGTCTTCTTTCAGAGGGAATTATGTTTTTCCAGATATGTTTTAAACCGGGCATAAGGTTTCCAACTAAGCAACAAATTAGACATGTAATTCTTTCTGTGTGTAGAGGTTTTCTCAGCTGAACATGCACCATAAAATAAGGGAGGAACTTTATTACAAGATAAAAGTATAGTTAATTATCTTGTGTATCAGATGGCAACACATTGGGTGCAGAGAGGTTTTCAGGTGCTTGGAAGCATGGAAACTAGGATGGATTTCACATCTTGACTATAACATACGCAATGATTGTCTTACGTAGAGTGAACGTTATAAACACACTGGGCACCTAGAAAGGAAGTGTGAATTAGATCTTAGGATTGGAGCTTAAACACTACTTTGTGTCAGTTATTGTATATCAGTGCATACTTATAAGTGCAGAAACGTAAACACGTCTCACCAAGTCTGCTTCTCTGTGTCATGGTGGTGATAATACTGCATGTTGTTATTTACAAATATAGCACTATATGGGATTTTAAATAACATGAACTCTTTTAAGTATTTATGTGTGTACCTATCCTATTTTTCTCCCTTCTGTGTCTGCAAAACATGTTTTATTCTTTGGTGGCTAATAACTATACCTGATTGGCTCATAGAGGCCAGTAGCTCTTGCTAAGTTAAAATAGAATGAAGAACTAGCTATGCGTTTAAGAACTACATGTTCATTCTTTACGGCTATGCAATCTTTATAAAGAAACAGTTCAACCAAATGATGCCAGCACATTCCAGAAATATATTATTTTATCTGTTTGTCTTTTTTGTCCAGGAAGTCTTGTGAAGCAATTTTTTTTTTGCCTTTCTCCACGCTTTGAACTGAAAACCATTTCAAATGATGATTTTTCATATCCATATTAATGTGTGTCATTTTCAAATACGATGTTTTTTAATGCAATATCCAGCAAATATCATAACTGAGACTTGAGATTGAACATGATTGGCAGCCATTTGCCTGAGACTTACAGGATGAGCTTGAGTAGTCATGGGGGAAAGTTCATGGAGGAAAGCATCAAGGTTTTTGTTCATTGTGGTTGGTTGGATTTTAATACTGGACACTGACATTGGACAGGAGCACAAGGTTGGTAGTCTGTGCTCTTTGGAGGGTTAAGAAATGTAGGGAAGAGAAGAGATACTGTCATCTAAGGCATAGACTACCTGTGAGCCAAGGTGTATAAAGTACATGAGACTGTTGGGTGGATTACCTGCACTCGGAGTCTCTAATGATAGTAGTATCAGTTTACTGAGGTTATGACATCATACTCCAGGTGTCATGTCATGTCCAGAGACTAGTATGGTGTTTCTGAACGTGTCATACCTCCCATTACAGATGTGTAGCCTGTTTATTAACTCGTTCTTCAGAAGATGTCATTTTCCCTTGCCTTCCACGCTTACACGGGTGGTTTGTGCCCTCCGCCTTTGACAGAAATTTCTGACTGTCAGGAAAAGTGTGTGCCCTGGCATGTTCAGGTGCAGTTATTCTGATGGATATACATCCCCTGAGCTGCATTTGCCACATGCGTGCATTACCTGACAACAACCACACATGTGCATTACCTGACAACTACCACACACGTGCATTACCCGACAACTACCACACACGTGCATTACCCGACAACTACCACTAGCATATGCAGATGGGAGTTTCCATTCAATGAACGGAGACCTGATGGCATTTCTCATATTCACCAGTACTTTCTTTAGAGGACACTGTAATTAACATCGTTTGAAATATTTGTATCAAACTGCCCTTCTGTTATTAGTATTTTAGACATGTTTGTATAACTTAACTTGTCATTAATGCTTAGTATAGCACTAAAAATCACTGTTTATGCCAGTGATTTTGGAAATGACACAATCAGCAACTAGATTTGTAGTATTCACACAGAGTCATCAACAGATACATCCAAGCAGCAAACTCAGTGTCAAGAGATGGGTACCAGAGATTTCCTCTGGAAAGGAAGAATGTTATAGAAAGGGAGTTGGTCAGTCACCACATCTGCTAATGTTGTGACCTGATATATATGTGAAGCCATGTCACTTCACAGTGCCCACTCTGTGACATGTTTTGTTGTGAGATTTCCTTTGACTGGTTACGCTGTATCAACAAGTATATAAACTTACTGGTTCATTGTTCAGTGTAGAACCCATATGGACATTTTCTCATACACTAGCACTTGATATGTTTATGGTTGTGAATATACCTACCCTGAGAGACATCTTTGCTTTCATACTTTCATGTTTTCTTGTACTCCCCTACTCTGCCTCATCTACATTAAAGAAAAATTGTACATAACACAACTTTGGTATGTACATAACCTCAGAAAGTTTGGAAACATTAAACAATGTTTTGTTAACAATTAACGTTTAAATATTTTCTGTGTATTATGCGCGCACACACACATACACTGTACACATACAGAAGTATTAGAGTAATAATCCTGAAACATTTGAAAACAGACATTTGATTATGTAAATGATGTGTTTAAAGCTATAGAATGTATTACTGGCCGCTTGTATTGTGGCTACATATTTAAAGTGGTGAAACAAATATGTTACCAGTTGTCTAGTAAATCACGGAGTCGAAGATAAGGGACTTGGAAGGGGAAATTTGTACTCTACTTAGTTACAGCAGAAACAGGAAGACAAATATTCCCAGCCCTTGAACAACATGAGACGTCTGTCAACAACTAAGCCAAGCTATAGATAGTTGCCACAGTTCTGCCCTTGTCATGTTTTTGATGTTTCTAATGTGTTGCAAATCATTATTGCATCCCTCTAGGACAGTGATTCTCTCACAGTCAAGTAGGAAAACTCAGTATTTGTCTAGTTGAGGCATTTAAAAAAAATAATTCATACATCTAAAAGTAAATACAGAGTAATTAAAAAGTACTTCTGCATTAATGTAGTGCAACTGCATTATTAATATGAAAGTAAACTGAGAAATATTGTCTCCACATGCATTATGAACTCCATGATCAGATGTGAAGATCTATGACCATGCAACCACTGAGGTTAGTTAGTTAGTTGCATATCTTCTACAGGACGTTGCAGTCAACACCAGCATTTTTGCTGTTGTGGTCTCTTGGCACATTTACGTTCAGTAGTTTGCCATTGATTTCTGAACAACTGGCCCCATACCATTTCGTAAAAAAACCAAAGCAATGCAGTCTGCTGCCAAATCGTGCGCAGCTGTGTTTCGAGTGTGGGTATGTGGGATCACGAACTGCATCCGTAACTCCATCGCCGCAGAGCCGACAACCACTGAGGAGGGACTTTTTTATTTTTCTTATCAAAAGAAATGTAATGCAGCACTGAGAAACAATTGTTTGAGAGTCACTGAACTAGACTTTATAGGGCTTGGAGAAATACATCTTTCATATCTTATACACTGACATTATGATACTAGGATTTGCAGGAGTGAATTCCAGAATCAAAACCTGTAAGTGACTAATTCAAAGTGAATTCCAGAATAAAGAATAGAAAGTCAAGAATTCACCAGACATTCACTAGCATGGACTGAGCCAGGTTTTTTTGCGAGAATACCAAAAGAAGTCGTGGTTTGGTTTGAGTTTCATGATATGCTGTTGTAAATTGTTTTACACTCAAAAGGTTTAATGCTATGCCATCCATACTGGATTATATACGATGATGTTATAATGTGTAAGGCAGAGTTGATTTGGGGAAACCAAATGTCAATAAGCAAAATAAAGACATATATATATATATACATATATATGCATACATACGTAAATATGTGTGTGTCACATGTATGGCTTGTTATGTGTGTTTTGTTGTGTATGTTTGTACAGGTATTGATGTGTATGTTTGTACAGGTATGTTTTGATGTGTATGTTTGTACAGGTATGTTTTGATGTGTATGTTTGTACAGGTATGTTTTGATGTGTATGTTTGTACAGGTATGTTTTGTTGTGTATGGTTATACAGGTATGTTTGTAAATGTCAAGACTGAATGGCAGTTTATCTCGTAAAAGATTGTTACCCAAAAGAAAGCAAATGCTCCCTGTCATGCTCCCTGCCACCACCACCATAAGGTCAATGTTTAGTTGTTCCTGTTTAACCTGCCACCTCCACCATAAGGTCAATGTTTAGTTGTTCCTGTTTAACCTGCCACCACCACCATAAGGTCAATGTTTAGTTGTTCCTGTTTAACCTGCCACCACCACCATAAGGTCAATGTTTAGTTGTTCCTGTTTAACCTGCCACCACCACCATAAGGTCAATGTTTAGTTGTTCCTGTTTAACCTGCCACCACCACCATAAGGTCAATGTTTAGTTGTTCCTGTTTAACCTGCCACCACCACCATAAGGTCATTGTTTAGTTGTTCCTGTTTAACCTGCCACCACCACCATAAGGTCAATGTTTAGTTGTTCCTGTTTAACCTGCCACCACCACCATAAGGTCAATGTTTAGTTGTTCCTGTTTAACCTGCCACCTCCACCATAAGGTCAATGTTTAGTTGTTCCTGTTTAACCTGCCACCACCACCATAAGGTCAATGTTTAGTTGTTCCTGTTTAACCTGCCACCACCACCATAAGGTCAATGTTTAGTTGTTCCTGTTTAACCTGCCACCACCACCATAAGGTCAATGTTTAGTTGTTCCTGTTTAAACCTGCCACCACCACCATAAGGTCAATGTTTAGTTGTTCCTGTTTAACCTGCCACCACCACCATAAGGTCAATGTTTAGTTGTTCCTGTTTAACCTGCCACCACCACCATAAGGTCAATGTTTAGTTGTTCCTGTTTAACCTGCCACCACCATCATAAGGTCAATGTTTAGTTGTTCCTGTTTAACCTGCCACCTCCACCATAAGGTCAATGTTTAGTTGTTCCTGTTTAACCTGCCACCACCACCATAAGGTCAATGTTTAGTTGTTCCTGTTTAACCTGCCACCAGCACCACCATAAGGTCAATGTTTAGTTGTTCCTGTTTAACCTGCCACCACCACCATAAGGTCAATGTTTAGTTGTTCCTGTTTAACCTGCCACCACCACCATAAGGTCAATGTTTAGTTGTTCCTGTTTAACCTGCCACCACCACCATAAGGTCAATGTTTAGTTGTTCCTGTTTAACCTGCCACCACCACCATAAGGTCAATGTTTAGTTGTTCCTGTTTAAACCTGCCACCACCACCATAAGGTCAATGTTTAGTTGTTCCTGTTTAACCTGCCACCACCACCATAAGGTCAATGTTTAGTTGTTCCTGTTTAACCTGCCACCACCACCATAAGGTCAATGTTTAGTTGTTCCTGTTTAACCTGCCACCACCACCATAAGGTCAATGTTTAGTTGTTCCTGTTTAACCTGCCACCACCACCATAAGGTCAATGTTTAGTTGTTCCTGTTTAACCTGCCACCACCACCATAAGGTCAATGTTTAGTTGTTCCTGTTTAACCTGCCACCACCACCATAAGGGTCAATGTTTAGTTGTTCCTGTTTAACCTGCCACCACCACCATAAGGTCAATGTTTAGTTGTTCCTGTTTAACCTGCCACCACCACCATAAGGTCAATGTTTAGTTGTTCCTGTTTAACCTGCCACCACCACCATAAGGTCAGTGTTTAGTTGTTCCTGTTTAACCTGCCACCACCACCATAAGGTCAATGTTTAGTTGTTCCTGTTTAACCTGCCACCACCACCATAAGGTCAATGTTTAGTTGTTCCTGTTTAACCTGCCACCACCACCATAAGGTCAATGTTTAGTTGTTCCTGTTTAACCTGCCACCACCACCATAAGGTCAATGTTTAGTTGTTCCTGTTTAACCTGCCACCACCACCATAAGGTCAATGTTTAGTTGTTCCTGTTTAACCTGCCACCACCACCATAAGGTCAATGTTTAGTTGTTCCTGTTTAACCTGCCACCAGCACCATGTGGTCAATGTTTAGTTGTTCCTGTTTAACCTGCCACCACCACCACCATGTGGTCAATGTTTAGTTGTTCCTGTTTAACCTGCCACCACCACCATAAGGTCAATGTTTAGTTGTTCCTGTTTAACCTGCCACCACCACCACCACCATAAGGTCAATGTTTAGTTGTTCCTGTTTAACCTGCCACCACCACCACCATAAGGTCAATGTTTAGTTGTTCCTGTTTAACCTGCCACCACCACCATAAGGTCAATGTTTAGTTGTTCCTGTTTAACCTGCCACCACCACCACCATAAGGTCAGTGTTTAGTTGTTCCTGTTTAACCTGCCACCACCACCACCATAAGGTCAATGTTTAGTTGTTCCTGTTTAACCTGCCACCACCACCATAAGGTCAATGTTTAGTTGTTCCTGTTTAACTTGCCACCACCACCACCATAAGGTCAATGTTTAGTTGTTCCTGTTTAACCTGCCACCACCACCACCATAAGGTCAATGTTTAGTTGTTCCTGTTTAACCTGCCACCACCACCATAAGGTCAATGTTTAGTTGTTCCTGTTTAACCTGCCACCACCACCATAAGGTCAATGTTTAGTTGTTCCTGTTTAACCTGCCACCACCACCATAAGGTCAATGTTTAGTTGTTCCTGTTTAACCTGCCACCACCACCATAAGGTCAATGTTTAGTTGTTCTGTTTAACCTGCCACCACCACCATAAGGTCAATGTTTAGTTGTTCCTGTTTAACCTGCCACCAGTACCATGTGGTCAATGTTTAGTTGTTCCTGTTTAACCTGCCACCACCACCACCATAAGGTCAATGTTTAGTTGTTCCTGTTTAACCTGCCACCAGCACCATGTGGTCAATGTTTAGTTGGTCCTGTTTAACCTGCCACCACCACCACCATAAGGTCAATGTTTAGTTGTTCCTGTTTAACCTGCCACCACCACCATAAGGTCAATGTTTAGTTGTTCCTGTTTAACCTGCCACCACCACCACCATAAGGTCAATGTTTAGTTGTTCCTGTTTAACCTGCCACCACCACCATAAGGTCAATGTTTAGTTGTTCCTGTTTAACCTGCCACCACCACCATAAGGTCAATGTTTAGTTGTTCCTGTTTAACCTGCTACCACCACCATGTGGTCAATGTGTAGTTGTTCCTGTTAACTCTGGTCCCTGCCACCTCCACCGTAAGGTCAATGTTTAGTTATTCCTGTTTAACTCTGGTCAGTGGAGGTCAGCATAGCCTGGTGGATAAGAGCGCTGACTCTAAAACAGCCGGTGTGCTGGTGCCGAAGTAGTGGGTTCAACACTTACACAGGTCAGTTGGACTAAAATTTTGACTTCTTGTACTTAACTTTGGGGTGTAGATAACAAGTACCTCAGAAGTCGGTGTGAGGTTGCCTGGTGGCAAGGGACAATGGTAATAGGGAAAGCACGCGCACAAATCGGTCCAATGTGGACTATGTTCGAGTTTAAAGCCAGGAAACGAGATAGAAAAAAAAAACCTGTCTATAGTTAGTGTGTGGTGTAGGGGTAGTGAATGCAGTTTCATAATTCCGACACTAGGTTTGAATGTCAGCCATATGCATTTTGGGAGCAGATTACTTTGTCTATATATTCACAATGGTGTGAGCATCTGCCACTGAAAAGACAATAGCAAATTACTGAGCATAAAATTGCCTAGAAAACTACAAATGACCACTAAATGCTGGGGATTGATTGTCATGTCCTGTAAAGGATATGCAATAACATTTTATGAAACTTTAAATCTCAGGTGTACAGATACCTGTCCTGAGTTGAGTTAAGAACCGACATCACTGCACTCAGGATATTCCCATACGTGCTCCGTCCCCTCGTTCAACAGCCAGCGAAGAGTCCTACTACTAATCGTTCCCACCGCTATCTGATTAAAAGTTCTCCTGGTCTTCCCTCTCAGTTTTGAGATTAGAGATACCTAATGTTTTGTTAAGCCCTTCCTCTTTTGCTTGACTCTGAGGCATAGTTACCCTATGGTATTGTTTAGTTTTTCAAGTCAGGTCTTGTATACCAGTAGACAATAGTACCCGCTTTCTGTTCGCGCCGAATGTTGGGTGTCCACCAAACCCGACACCCCACATTGTGCCATCGGCTTCTGGGGGAGGAGAGCGATTAGGTGGGTACAGTCTTACTCTTGTGTGAGGAAATGCAACCTAAAGACTAAATGTCAGGGCGGGGCAGAGCAGGCCCTTAAGTCTCGGTCAGCAACTGGTGTATGATCGAAGTTCCGATAGGTAGACAGTTAGAGCATTGCTTTGCTAATTCTGCAGCTTGTCTTGTTCCAGATGTATTGGTGTTACCTTTGCTCTGAAGTAAACTAGTCGGGCCGAGAGAGGGATTATGCTGCATGGACAACATATGGTCTCTACCAATTCAGCCCAGGTATCATGGAGAGATATTACTACATCCCTGGTGTTGCAATGGGTTGTAATTAAAGTTAGTTGCATATCCTTTACAGGACGTCACAGTTAACCCCAGCATGGTTTGGTTGTTTTTGTGTGTGTGGCAAGTTTACGTTCAGTAGTTTGTCATTGCTTTCTGAATGACGGCATGCATACCATTGAATGAAAACCAACACAAGGTGATATGCTATCAAATCACCCGCAGCTGTGTTTCAAACACGGTATGCAAGATTATGAATTGCGTTCGTAACCCCTTCGCCACAGAGCCGACAGGGTTGTAGTTATTATGCCTGTTTTGAAGAGGTGCCAGGAGTTGTTCTTCATATTTCTATCCAAAGTTATAAATCTTTGTCTTCCATCTAGATAGAACACATTGAGAAAATCTTTTAATAGAAACACTTGGAAGTCGTGTTTCTGGAAACAGGGAAAAATAAATACGAGGCCAGCATGCACGGAGAAGACAAGAGATGAATAATATGGGAAGAACATGGAGGCAGCTGCAGCAGAAAAATAGGACTTTGAGTGAGCTGGCTGAGATCCTAAACTACATTGAGAGATACAAGACAGAAGAAGAAAATGAGTAATAGAAAGAATGCATCAGTGAATGAAGCTGGTTTCTTCACAACATAGACCCTGTAAGTGTGCAGTTCCATGAGTTCACCATCCACCCATCCATCATGTGCCTTGCCAATAAGCTTGGGCGGTCATGTTCTGCCATCTCGCTCGATCACCAGTGTCGTTTCTCTGATTATCGATAAGACTGCAGTACATGATATTCTTGGAATCTTTAAAGAAGGTAGTTTGCCATTGCTTTACTTCCTAGCAGTGACCGTACTGGCAATGACTATAGCCATCCATCTCCCTCCCCCCCCCCCCAAATAAATAGATCATTTGCCTACCGATATGAAGCTGGAGACCATAACCTACAGCTATCTGTTTGCTGCTCTTCAACTTCATTCATCATCTGTACGCATGACTTCACGTAACCCTGATCGGGGGGCTGAACGGGTACTCCACCTTGCCCGAGGGTGTCCCGTAGGCTAGTGGAGGGAAGGAGGCAGCTTACCTCTCCTTTGATAGGGAATACCCCTACCCCGCCACCCGACATGAGTTTACACCCCTTCCTAATCCACGAATTTTATTGTCTTTAGCCGTGCTAACGGTTCCAAATTGCCGTAATATTGAAGAGTGGAGGGTGAGCGCCAAACTTTGCAAAATACCTTCATGGCTTGTGCGTTCCTCTGGCAGCAAAGGTCCAACTCCTGGCCTTCACATGGCGGAACTGTTTTATCTAACAGAAGAAGGGGTGGCGGTGAGTCTCTGGCGCCGTAAAACCAGACTGCTGTAGATATGTATTCTTACATACATATATATCTAAAATAGAGTAATATCACAGTCTACCCTAGAAAAAAGAAAGGTGCTGAAGACGGAGCAACCAGTCAGGAGGCGCACCACAGCAATCAGGATGCCACGGAAACACGCTATTAAAAGTGTCTGTTACGGCAAAACGTTATGGTGCTCGCCCTACTATGAATCCCCTTTGCAGTACCAGGCCCTATGTCTCGAAAGGGTCCATTCACAACCACTGGAAGTCTTTCTCAGATGTTCTGTGGAGCCATGGGACTTCAGAATAGAACGTCTGGCCATACCAAACAATAAGTTAAAATAAAGCACTGGAATGCTAAGGGAGTCAGCCAAAGAAAAGAAAAAAAATACAGCTATAACAAATTTCGAATGAAGAACAAATAAATGTATGTTACTTGCAGGAGACTCACCTCAGTGAAAACAAGCATTCAAAATCAGGCTTCTAGCGCTACTGATCTGATCGAAAAGACTGGCGAAACCCCGGGAAGGTTAACCCGGTCAACAAATGCCCGCAGAAGTCGGATGTGTCGGCCTAACGGCGCAAGAACTCAGCTCTGCTGTAAACAGGCACTACGCAATCACGTCCGAAAAAACACTCCGGATGAACGAAGAAGAAGAAGAAGACTGGCGAAAGAGGAGGATACTGACCTTTGTAAAGAATAACGTAACTGCTGCCCAAATTGAAGTTTACACGGAAGGGGCCGAGTGTCAGATTCTTAAACTTAAGATAGACAATACATATCTACATCTGACCAATTACTACTGTCCAAGTGACCGCCCACAGGCACTAGACACATTCCCATTTACAGAAAGGGTGGGGGGGGGGGGTGATTTTAACTGTCATTCGCAGAGTGTGGGGCTATGATCTTGTGGCCCAGAAAAGAGAGAGACTGGAAGAGTGGCAGGATGAGAATAGATTCATCTTGATTAACAAGCCGTCTGACCCATATATCTTCTACTCGACATCATGGCACACCCCAACTACACATGGCCTGGCTTTTCATTCACCAGACCTGGAGTGGAACATAACACGAATTGTTGGGAAAAAACTCGGTGCAAATGACCAATGGCCAGTCTTTCTAACTGTAGAAAATGAGCTTGTAAGTTAAAGCAGCGCCTTCTCAAGATGGAATTACAAGAAAGCATACTGGACAATGTACAAATATCGAATCGGCATACTGGTTAAAAATCTTAACACAGCTAAAGATTTCAGTAGTTCCCAAGCTTTTCAAGCAGAGGGCCATATCTACTATTTTCGGTAGTTAAGGGAACCACAGCGTTATAAAATTATAAAAATCGTGCAATATAATTTTTACCTTTCTTAACTTTCGTAACAAAATTCAAAAAATTTAAAGGCAATCAATGTCAGTACTACACTGCGGTCATATTTTGATTTAAAATCAAAAGTTAATTTAACAATAAATTTTAAATCAGTTTCGAAAATAGCTATTAATGTAATTAATGTACAATTGTAACTGTTCTTCATAACCAGTTACTTAAGTTCAGATGCCAGTTTATCAATGTCTGGGCATAAATCTGTCGTGCCTAAAGTCATCAGCACAGCTGGGTTAATGTCAGTGAGTCTGGAACAATACTTGTTTTTTTTTTATTGTTATAATGATCATTGCCGGTAAATGACTGCTCGCATCTGTAAGTCTAACCAAAACGACAAATGTATCTCTGGGCGAATGAACGCAAGTGTTCAAATTGTTCGACAGGCATTAGTGGCCAGAATGAAATCACATGATCAGCTGAAGGTGAAGCAGGCAGCTTCAGAAATTTACATCTCAGTGCAGAACTGCATTTCAAATCAATTACTTCGTGCTGAAGGTTTTGCTGTAATCGACAGAGCTTGGCATTAGGAAATACGAACGGATTTATGAAGAGGACAACATTATCCTCCTCTATTGTGAACTCTTGAAATCTCGACTGAAAGATATCCAGAAGACTTTCAACTTTTACTTTGTAGTGTAACAAGTCACATTTCTTTTCCACTACAAGCGTCTTCAGGGTTTGAAACGCCCCTAAAGTCACTTCGGTAACCTGTCCGATAAACAGTCATAGTCTTATTTTAAATGAAGAAATGTCATCGCACAAATTTGTGAATAGTTTTTTTGTTTTTGTTTTTCACGGGATCCTCGCGTTTAAAGAATTTAAATGAAACGAGAAGTCCACAAAAAAATGCCAGGTCATTATGCCAATCATCGTTCAGCAGACATTCCCTTTCTGTAGGCAATTCATTTATTTCAGACAGAAACAGATAGACATTAATTTTCAGTGCACAGAAACGTGACATAACTTTCCCTTTAGATAGCCATCTGACATCACAGTGTAACAGTAGCTCACCGTATTCCTCGTTCAGGTCTGAAAGAAACTATCTGAACTCACGCCTGTTCAGCGCCTTACTTCGACTTTTGTTCACGCATCTCAGAACAACATCCATGACATGTTTCAGATTTAATGTCTTCCCACACAATGTTACAATGATATTTTAATATAGTGTGGCAAAGAAACTGTTCCAATAATGCTGAACATCCAGACGTTATACCCGTCAAAACCGACCACCGTCGGTGCATACACTGTCCAATTTGGTCCATTATATGTTGTTTTTCTCTACACACAACTTCAGAGTTTCAAGCAGATCAGTCCCTTTGGTGGTTGCATGCATCGATTCAAGTAGCTGCTGACACAGATCACCCGTTGTATGAGGCGCTGGACGCAGTTAAGGGCCAGCGACTGATAAGAGGGAAATCATGGATGGCGCAGGCGGATGATACGATCAGACAGGTGTGCCCCTTGGAGAACATTATGCCAGGAGAGAAGTGGGTCAGAGTGCTAGCGGAGCAGTCAGACTTGTGCAGAGTTATAATCACATTGAGCTAGGAGTGCAGGAAGTGGCCAGCAGGGGCCACAGAAATGGAAATCCAGCAACTAATTCAGGATAATGCTACGCCCGGGTGATGTGATTATCTACACAGATGGTTCAGTGTTGAGAGGTAGTAGAAGTGCCTGGGGTTTCTTGGCAAAGGCTAATGGTCGACGTTTGGTGCAGGAGAGCCTGGCATATGATACCACAACATCTAGCTTAAGAATGGAGGTGGAGGCAGTCAGTGCAGCTTTCCGCTGGATGGAGAATACCACACACACACACACACACACACACACACACACACACACACACACACACACACACACACACACACACACACACACACACACACACATCGTGATTGTAACTGACTCAGAAAGCATGCTGAGTAGGGTGAGGACAGGCAAGCTTCGTGCCGAGTGGCTTGCTTCGCTTCGGAAGTCACGGGTGTCAAGCATCGTCTGGATATTTTCTCCGGGGCATGCTGGTGTGCTGGGGAATGAACAGGCAGACAGATTGGCTGGCTCTGCAAAACTTGGTGGAGTATTGATGCATGATAAGGCAGACGTGGTTGCGGCCTTGTGGGAGCACATGTACACCTCGGAGGAGCAAATGGATCACCATGGTCTGGCAAGAATGCGACAGCGAGGAGTGACGAGGGGATCTGGCCGATGCTGGACGCTTAGAGGAAAGGCGAGACGCACATATAATCAGATTGCTACTGGTACTATAGGGGTTGGAACTCTTCGCTGGCTTCTGAGGATGGGGACTGAGCGCTTATGGGAATGCCCCGAATGCTGTGATGTTGGTTCCTAAATCAATCAATCAATCAATCAATCGATTCAAGTCCATAGAAGTTCTTCAATGACTTAAAAATTATCGTTTATTGCTCGAACCAAAACTGCGACCTGAGCTGTGTCAGAAATGTCAGTGGATTCATCCATTGCCAATGAAAACAATTTATAATTTTTTAAATATGTTTTGCTACTTGACGATGAACAGCGTTGGCTAATTCTTCAACTCGCCTGGCCATAGTATTATTAGACAAAGGAATCTGATCATTTTTTGTTTCACACTTTTTATCGCCAAGCATTCTAGCAGCAATTTTAAGGAAGGCTTGATTATTTCTTCTGCATCGGTGAACTGCTTCTTTTTGCGAGCCAAGAGAAGAGCGACTTCGTACAACGCAACAACAGCACTCTTGCTCTGTTTGTTAGCCTTGGTGAAGAATGACTGCTGCCTGGTCAGAGAACTTTCTTTTTTAGCTAGGAAAATTTTTCTTGACTCCGAATTAATCGGATATTGAGCATTTGTGTCTGAATGCGTGGTTGTGAAGTGTCATTCCAGATTAATTTTTTGGGTAACATAAACACAAAATTTGCAGATTAAGCAAACTGGTTTACCACTACGGCTAGTCATAAACATACATTTCTCCGTGTAGCGTAGCGTATACTACTAGGATGGACAATAGATCAAAGTAGATACAAAATAGACTTCTACGAATAGAGAATCTAACCACCGCTGAAGAAGCGATCAAATGGCTCGCAATTCTAGAAGAATGATTTTGAAAGTCCCAGAATGGATCACTACTTCTAAACAGTGCCAGGCGGAAAGTTATGACGACTAAATGCACTAACAAACGAAGACAGTATGTCAAGTGATTCCTGCTAACGTGCCTGGATGAATAATGATCCCCCACCGTCTAATGTATTCTCACACAACAGGAGATAAGACAGATGTATAAGTATAGATATAGTCATTTCACTCGTCACACAATCTGATGATGCTATTAATCTAATTCTATAATGACAGACGCAGTTTGTTAAAATTACAAGTATAACATAGCTATTTAATTCTAAAAACACTACGTGAGACCCACGGGGAACTCACTGACACATAAGAGATACGCAGATCTCAGGTTAGTCTAAATTTCTACAAAAGTATATCCAGCTAGAGGATGTCCTAATCACTGACTGTATTTTGACCAATAGCGGACATAAATTGGTGATTGCTGTGCAGTGGCAAACGGGTTGTTAGCCACTCATCTGATTATCCTTGGCCTCCTGGATGGTAAGTTGAAGGTGCTGACTGGATAGTGGTATGGTCTCCACTCTCTGCTGCATCAATGTGAGTGGTTCGTAGCTCAATCACCAGTCGTGACTACGGCTACTGTTGATCAGGGTGTAGGCTCTGCGTATGACAGTGACAGCGAGAAGGGGTGAATAATCCTTCACGACAAGTTCATGAATCTAACTTGTGTCCCTGTCCTCTTCCTATATGGCCTACATGTCTCATATAATTTTAGATAGCATGTACTATCTTAATTTACATATTTTGATTCCTTATCTGAAATCTACAACAGCACACTGATCTAATGAATACAGCACACAAATGATATTCTATTCTCTCTGCTGATATTTAGATCAAACAGGTACAATCACATAAATGCTCTACGTCAAAGACCACATTCCTTATATATATATATATATATATATAATATATATATATATATATATATATATATATATATATATATATATATATATATATATATATATATATATATATATATATTCTAAGTCATGATTAATCATGGAAACATGACCCACAATTCACATAATGAATTAACAGTACATATTATCGGATGACTTCAATGGAATGAAAAACTCAGACGCCACAACTCCGACGTCACCATATACATTACCAAACCATTAAATCTATGAAACAACACATGTCTTTTTCTAAATACGGAAACACACAAACTACACTCCATACGATGAATTAACATCACCTATTGATGAATTACATAGAATAAAATAAATCACACACAACAACTATAACGTCACGATGTACATGATTGAACCATTAAATCCATGAAACACCACAAGTTCACTTAATGAGTTATGAGTTGTACTACTAGCAATAGTCTTCCTTATATTTATTAAAACATAATTAATTATCCAGAAGATTTCTTAGCTAGGTTTAAGATTACTTTCACTATACACAAGAACAATATTAGGGTTGGAGAATTCCCCCAAGGTTTGAACTGTGTTAAGTGGGCCATATTGGATCACATGGTAGTAATCTGACTATGGGCAAGATAAAGATTAATAAATAATAATTAATTGTAACTTATTTATTCTCCGAACTAATTCCTTTGACTACTATGTATTTTATCTAGAGAAATACGATAGTTCCGTAGTTAAGCACATAATTACTATATCTTAACTCTAATCGTCTACTGACTAACTCAGTTTTCGTTCCGCAGGTGAATACTTAATTTGTGCTACTCAAGTAATGTGATTTAGCCCTGCCTTTAATGCCACATGTGACGAGCTTTGCGTTTTTCCCTTGTCGGCAAGCCTCATGGCACAAACGTGGTACTAATTCTAGTATTAGTTAACTAACACTAGTTTTAATTAATAGTATCTATTATCGATCGGCATGGCCTTTAGATTTTGCCGGCCTATCGACACACGCAGAAAAATGTTAACAAAATTATTATTAACTCACCCTGCAACTTGGTTTTGACTGGGCCTATCGGGTGCAGAGACTATCACTGGCTTTTCTATGTTTAGTGGGTTGTTCGGCTTAACAAGAGGCAGAAAAAAATGTCTAAGACACAGACAGGTGTTCAATTTTAGCCAGTTGACGTGATAGTTGCTCCTGTCCCCTTCCAGCCTAATGTCAAAATGGCAGATGTTAGGGTTCTACCGGAAGTTAACTTCTCATCAAGGAGAGTTCTCCGTCCTGTGGCCAAATTAAATTCACAGCCAAACTGAATATAAAATTCAGCCTGGCGTGATTTATTGGCGTGTACACAAACTCTATACATCTACTTCTAACTATTAGAAGAAATCGTATTTTAGCTCTCTCTATAGTTTTATACACTAAACAAAGACGATCTTAGCTAAAATCTGGATATATAGATAACAATACAAAATAATACATAAATATCTAAGTGGAGTGGACTGAGTGCTATCCCAATCTAATAAAAACGATCTGAGAGGTGGACCAACCCGTCACACTCCGTCCAATCTTCGTTGAATTCACAAGTCACGTCTTCACATTTTCGCTTTTTACCATTGTTTGATTTTAGATTTTCCACACGCATGTTTATAGGTTTTAACGGTACATTTCTATTTGGAAAAAAAAATATATCTTCAACACAATTCTACGAACTCTGCTAAACAGTTGTAACAACGATAACATGGCACCTCGTGCACTCTGATTGGTCGACAAGGCTGGGATATGGGAACTTCATAACGTTTCGTTGCGAAATGCTGACAGGGTGCTCCGAGAGCAATTTTGAAATTATTAAAATATATTATATTAAATAACGAGGCCTCGCGTGCCACTTTCTGACAGCTTGCGGGCCACAAATTGCCCGCGGGCCGTGGTTTGGGAACCCAGGCCGCACGCGAAATTAGTAACAAAAGGTGCCCGTAAACAATATAAACCGTACTTGAGTTGTGAACTAGAACAGTTGCATAATGATGTGAAGTATGTAGAAAGCAATCAGAGACCAAACTCAGTCAAGAGCTCCATTATAAATATCAGCACTCAAAAACCAACTTTCAAAGGGCCAAGTTGCAGGCTAGACGGAAAAGCTGGCAGGAGAAAACAGAGTCACTTAACTTTGAAAAAGACAAAATGAAGCTGTGAAAGCTTGTAAAATATCTTAATAACGAGGGCACATGGAGAAACTCAAAGATTGCACTACATAAAGACGGAAACAACCTAAAATGAAAGCAAGCAGCTGATCGTTTTGCGGACTCGCTTGTTTAAGATAGCAACATCGACATTAGTCCACAGAAACAACAAAAGATTCGAGAGGAATGGCAACATAGCAGGACAGAATGAAATAGTACATGAGGTTCTGGAGGCACTTATCACAATCAGCGAACTGGAGCTATAATATCAAAACTGAACATAAGAAAGTCTCCAGGAGTCGACAGTATATCCATTGAAATGATCAAGAACCTAAGAACAATGGCCAAAACAAAGCGGCTGCAGATCTTCAATAAATGCTGAACCTTAAGTAGAGTTCCATAAACCTGGAAAGAAGAAGCCATGATACCTCTCCAACAATCAGACAAAGACAGTTCCAATGCCTCCAGCTACAGATTAATTAGCCTCACCAACTGTCTGAAAAACAATGGAGTGCATCATCAATCACAGACTGCAGTGGTGCATTGAAAGTGAAAACATTCTTATGCCATACCAGGCTGGCTTTAGGCAGTTTTACTCTACGGAAGATCGGACAACCTACCTCTCAAGAAAGTGAGGATGCATTCCAAGATCAGAAACTGGTGCTTTTGGTGTGGATAGACCTAAAGAAAGGATTCATCAAAATCTGATGAAAAAACTGAGAAACTATAATGTGAATGGAAGAATGTACAAATGGATGAAAGCATACTTACACAACAGTACAGATAGACTGACTCAAGAGCAAGACAGTTCTACTGCGTCACGGTGATCCTGAGGGCGGAGTTCTGTCCCCAACACTTTTTCTAATCTACATCAATGTTTTTAAATATTGAGCACAACCCACTACTGGCAACGCTGATCGTATTCTGGTATGAACCTAAGGCCTATCCACGTCAATATTGAACCACTAGACTCGAGTTTCGCTCTCGTTTGAGCTCATCAGTAGTGCATATTCTTGACCGAACCCGGAAACAAACCCTGGATCACTTGCGTGTGGAGCCGGTGTGTAATCACGCGGCACACGCTTGACACGACCAAAATTATCATAACAGAATATTACAATGTTATCCATCGTAGGCTGTAGCTCAGGAATTGCCCGATCGCCGCGACTGACGTCCGTCAATCGATGTGGACCCGAACGACCAGGTTTTCTCATCTGGCAAGGCACACCAGGTCGCCTAAAGTCCAGCGAGCAATAGTCAAATTGATTTATTTGGTTGTTTCGGGATTTGAGATTTAAATATTGAGCACAACCCACTACTGGCTACAGCCAGTGCGCCCCATGTCGCACGCGATGGTTACGATGAAAATCTGTATCTATACTCATAGAGTGAGCGTAGTCAAAGATGGAAGTGTGTCTCATTGACACGAAATGGAACGCTTGGCTAGCGAATCCATTACGTGGAAGTCCGAAGCGAAAGCTTCATGAGTGGATGTCGTCTACAGACTGTCCGTCCCTGGTTTGTGTGGGGAGCGTAAGTGGCAAACGAAATGCCCAATACATGGAAGTGAGGAATTAAAGCAGCCATGAGCAGGACGTGTCGATTCCTTGGGTGGGCCCAGTCACAGAGCACTATATGCAGGCTCTGCAATTATGGAAGCCTCCTTGGATATCGGGGAATGCCTGTGGTCTGCCCCTGCCTTCCCTTGAGGGTTGACCGTGATGTCTTTGACCGCTCTACCTTGACCAGCTGAGATACGGGCGACACCACAACGGTAAGAGTTTAACGACCCTCAAAACCTCGGGAAGGCAAACCTGTAAAAATGCCCTGCTGAAGTCGGATGTGCTGGCCTAAGTGCGCTAATAAATCAGGCACAACGCAAAAAAGTCAGAGTGAAATGTACCTCGTGCTCAGAATAGCTCTGTCTAACTAGCCTTCTGAATGTCCTTCGCGTCCGGAACAGCTCTGACTAGCTAGTTTTCCGATTGTCCCTCGTGCTCGGAAAGCTCTGACTATCTAGTCTTCCGAATGTCCTTCGTGACCGGAACAGCTCTGACAAGCTAGTTTTCCAAATGTCCGTCGTGCCCGGAACAGTTCTAACTATTTTGTTTTCCGGGCACAGCGACTAGCACATGTTCGAACCGAAAGATCGCTGAGTGGATACCATCTCCAGTCCGACCGTTCCTGGTTTGTGCGGGGAGCAGCCCGTAGCGAACGAAAGGCCCAATACATTGAAGTGAGGAATTAAAGCAGCCATGAGCAGGACGTGGCTATTACCTAGGTGAGCCCAGCACCAGAGCGCTATGTGTCGGCTCTGCAACTATGGAAGCCTCCCTGGATGGCAGATCCCATGGACTGTCCCTGCCTTCCCTTGAGGGATGATCGTGAAGTATTCGATCGTTGTAACTTGACCAGCTGGGATGTGGACGGCACCACAAAAGTGAGAGTCCCTCAGGAATGCTAACCTGGTCAAAAACGCACGCAAAAGTTGGATGTGTTGGCCTATGGGTCTAGGCCCAAGGATAACAATACACCGCAATTACATCTGAAAAAACACTCCGGATGAACGCAGAATAAGAAGAAGTATTGTTTGGCGTTCATAGAAGGAGAAGAAGGAAGCAGAGTTAGAGGGCGGACTAGACAACATAAAATATGAAAGCTATAGTTACCGACCGGGATTCGAACCTGTCACCTCCAAATGACGACGGCACCTCGCTGCAGGAACAAGTGTTCCTCCAGCATACCAGACCACCCTATGAAGAACAGATTTGGAAATCTTACTATGGGGCGGTTAAAAAGAAGCAGTTTTATCCACCATGCCAAAAGACTGCAGAGAAACCGAATGAACTCCATGTAGAGAAAACTATTGGCTATCATTACAAACCCAGACAAAAATGAAAGAAGTATTCGACAAGGAAGAAGAGAACAGTATACAATGCAGGACAGCCACTCTGTTTTCTTGATGACGAATACACACTGGACCTTTGGATCCCAGTCGACACGTATGGATTAGCACAAATTGCAGTCAAGATAGAAACAGCGAAATTACTGAATACCAAACCTTGGTACACAGCCGTGGGGTTATTGACAGATGCAACACCAGTACCCGAGGCACTTCTGTCTGGGAAATTTCCAGTACTACGGACACTTCTATCTGAACTGGGCAGCCAGCGCAAGGTCACCATGCAGTGGATACCACCTCACTGTGGAGTACCCGCTAACGAGAGAGCTGATCATCTAGCTAAGGAAGGAGCAATACCTGAGGTGCCTGTTACATACCCCCTACCCCCATACACAGGCACACACACACACACACACACACACACACACACACACACACACACACACACACACACACACACACACATGTTCAAATTAATCAGAAAGCCACCAATACTAAGAAGAAGCTTCAAATGAAAACCTTAAAAGTAGGATATAAATTACAGTAACCATGCCATTGTTTTGTAACCTGTCATATTGTTAAGAATGTCAAGAGTGTTAAGCAATGACATCACAGTGGCGCCACACGGACAGTTTGAAGATGGCCGCCCCACTTTTGACATGCACCAAAGAGAAGCAGCGTTGTGTTATCCGTTTTTCGATCAGTGAAGGGGTGAAACCTATAGAAATTAACCGTTGAATGAAGGTCCAGTATGGTGATGGATGCCTGTCAGTTCAGCAAGTGTATGAGTGGAGTAGGGAGTTTCAAAACGGAGTGACTTCTGTGACAGAATGTTCACATCCGGGTCATGAACACTGAGGAGTCACCCCCAGAGTCGATTTGTTTTTTTCTAAAGGAATCCAAGCACTCTATCGGTGCTGGAGGACTTGCATTGAACACAGTGGTGACTACATCGAAAAAGGATACATGTGTTTTTTTTTTTTAAACCTTTTTTTCCCCCCAGAATATATTTAAACAAAATACACTGTAAAATAAAACATTTGAATCCCCCTAGTAGCTCAGGTCGATTACCACTTTATGGACAGACCAGAACAAGTCATTATTCTTGCGTCTTAGAACAGGACACAATAGATTACGCAGCCACATGTTTATTGGAGAGTTAGCCATGTACACACGTGGACTGGCCCCGCAGACAGCAGATCACATACTCCAAGACTGCCCCACATACGACTGTCTAGGTACACCGTCTGGCCTAGAGAAACAACAGTAGAAGATAAACTATATGGACCTCTGAGTGAACAAGACAGTGAAGTTCATACAAGAGACACCATTGCAGATATAGACACATTTCACACGAACGAAAGAAGTAGAAATGGTGATATCTCAAATTAGATCACAAGCAATAAATTTAATACTAGGAGATTTTTATGCCAAAGCATGAAAGGTAAAAATGGATGATTGTAGTGGGGAATAACGGTTTAGGTACAGGTATGAAAGAGGCTCCGTGGCGGAGGGTATTACGGACGCAGATCGTAATTCCGCATACCCGCGTTCGAAACACAGCTGTGTCGGTTTTTTTATGAAATGGTAGAGGTGCCGGCCTTTAAGAAAGCAATGGCAAACTACTGAGCGTAAAGTTGCCCAGGAATCACGAACAGCCAAAAAAATTCTGGGGTTAACTGCTACGTCCTGTAAAGGACATGCAACTAACTTGAATGAAAGAGAAGAGAAATATAAATGATGTAATAATTGGAAACACCAGGCTTAAACATAATAAAAGACGACTTTACACATGGAAATGCCATGGATAAGAAATTACTCAACCAAATTCAGTACATACTTATTAATAAAAGATTTATAAATGCGTTAATAAATGCTAAGACAATGACTGGCGCTGACTGTAATAGTGATCATGTATCTTTGTGCAATCAAAAACAAGTAAGATTGATGAGAGGAAAGAAAGTGGTTACAAAATATGAGACTTAATAAAGATGTTCTGAAAGCAGATTAAAAAAATAATAATTCAAGAACAATGCAGAGTGACTGTGAAAAATGGATACAATGCAATAGCTAAAATGCATAGTATAAACTGAATAATGGGAAATGTTAAGGGACTCCATTCATCAAACTAGCAAAGACATATTACCGGAGAGAAGCCAAAAAAATGAGAAAAAATGAATGAAAGAAGAAATCTTAAAACTGATGGACAAAAGACAACAAATAAAAATTACAAAAAAAAAAAAAAAAAAATAAAAATAAATAAATAAATAAATAAAAAATAAGAGTATGATAAGATAATAGAGACATAATAGATACATAGAGTGTTGAGATGCTACATAGAACCTGTACTCTTATATGGATGTGAAGCTTGGACAATGAGCAGTCAGGCTGAAAAACATCTGATGGCTGTAGAAATGTGGTTTCTGAGGAAAATGCAAAGAATACCATGAACAGCCAGAAAGACCAATGAACAAGTTCTTCAAGAAACAAATGAAGATCGTAAACTGGGTAGAAACATTAGACGTAGACAGTAACAATTATTTGGGCATGTTATAAGAAGAAATGATTTGGAGAACTTGGTGACAACTTATAAGATCGAGGGGAAGAGACCACGGGGAAGATCTAGAAGCAAGTACCTGGATGGCTTGGCCTTGTGGCATGGTCGAGACAGAAACACGGAGCTGATCCACGACTCTGGTGATCGGGTGAGATGGCAGAAAATGACCACCCACGCTTACCGGCATGGCACATGATGGATGGATGGATGGAATGTGAAAAAAAGGAGAAAAATGGATACAATGCAATAGCTAAAATGCATAGTATAAATGAATAATGGGAAATGTTAAGGGACTCCATTCATCAAACTAGCAAAGACATATTACTGGAGAGAAACCAAAAAGATAAAAAATGAATGAAAGAAGACATCTTAAAATTAATGGACAAAAGACAGCAAATTAAAAAATAAAAAAAAAATAAAAAAACGAGTATGATAAGATAATAAAGACATAAGAGATACATACATGTGTGAGGGAAAATAAAGTTGGCTAAACGAGTGGTGCAAGGAACTTGAATTAAATTATATTACAGATAAACAAAAATATGTACAGACAAATCAGTGAGCTCACGTGAAGAAAAATAAGAGTAAACACAAGGTGTTTGAAATAATAAACATGAAAGATGTTGGAAGGTGCTATAATGAAGAGGTGGAATGAGAATATAGGGGAATTATATGATGGAGAAAGGGAAAGATTAACAGGAAGAAAAGTAACTTAGTAGGTCCACCTATTCTAAAATAAAAAGTCGCTGACACTATCAAACACATAAAGTAAGGAAAAACAGCCGTACCAGATGGAATTCCAATAGAAGAAATAGAAGTAGTGGGACAATTTGGAGTAATACATTAACCAAAATGTTCAGTGATATTTGACTGACTGATTGGCATCTTGCCGTCTTGACAGATGATAGTTTGTAACATGGGGTTATCTCTCCATAACACAAAGCCTGGGCTGAATTTAGAGACCATGTGTTGCCCATGCAGCATGATCCCTCTCTCGGCCTGTCTATTTTACTCCAGAGGAAAGGTGACACCAATACGTCTGAACAAGACAAGCTGCAGAAGCTGCCGGATCAGTAAAGCATTGCTCTAACTGTTCGCCTGTCGGAGCTTCGATCATAGACCAGTTACCAACCAAGGCTTAGGGCCTGGTCTGCCTTGCCATTACATTTAGTCTTTACGTTGCATTTCCTCACACCATGATAAGGCTTGGACCCTCCCAATTGCGCTCTTCCGCCCGAAGCCATTGGCACAATGTGGGGTGTCGGGTTTGGCAAGTGCCGCCCAACATTCGGTGCTAACAGAAGCAGGTAGTACCGTCTACTATCATACCGTAGCTCAGTCATATCTGACTAAGACCTGACTCAGTGATATTTACAACACTGGATATTTACCTTGTGACATGATGAAATCTGTATTTATAGCTATACCGAAAAGAACAGGGGCAATTGAGATAATTTTCGTACAATTAACCTCATAACCTACGCCACTAAGCTTTTACTCAGAATAATATTGAAGAGAATGATGTACAGACCACATGGAAACAGGAAAAGGCCGACCACGTAAACGTTAGACGGAGGGAATAGCAGAGTCCATGGGAATATCGATAGATGAAGACCATAATCGGACACTCTCACGATGTTTATACTTCACCTCGACACCGCAAGGTACAAGAGGAACATGATGAGATGAGATGAGAATATTGAAGAGGACAAGAAAGAAAATAGACATGGAAAGTGGTGAAAACAATATGGATTTGTGGAAAGAAAAGATACAAACAATGCAACATACACATTACGAACACTAATAGAAAGGTCAATAGAGACACAGAAATACATATATTTGTGCTTTATAGATTATACCAAGGGATTTAATAAAGTAAAACAAGATTAACTAATTAAAATGTAGGAAGATATCAACATTGATGGGACAGATTTAAGAATAATAAAGAATATTTACTGGAATCAAGCAGCAGCAATTAAAGTGGGAAATAAAGAAGGAAATTATGAGCATATAAAGATATGAGTACGACAGGGATGTGTTTTGTCACCGGATCTCTTCTCTTTCTATAACGAAGAAATAATGAAAGAGATCAAAGAGGAATCAGGAATACTAATCAGTGGTTATATTACAAATAACCTGCGCTATGTAGATGACACAGTATTTGTGGCAGCTAATGCAAAAGATCTACAACAATTGTTTGGATACAGTAATAACAGAAAGTGAAAAGAAAGGACTCTCCTTGAATATCAAGAAAACCATAACAATGGTGATATCAAAGAAACAGGTCAAATGAAAATAGAAGGCGAACATTCTTAACCACGTGGATAAATTTAAATACCTAGGGGCTTTTATAACATCAAATGGAAGATGCACAGCAGAGATTAAGAACAGAATAAGGCTAGCAAAAGCTGCATTTCAGAACACGAAAGATATCTTATGCAATATGTCACTATCATTGAATATAAGAGAGTGCTAAAGTGCTATACAGAACATGTTTTGCTGTATGACGGTGAATTATGGATTGCAAATGAACAAATTAGCAAACACTTGGAAGCAACAGAGATGTGGTTCCTGAGACGAATATTGCAAATTCGTTGGACTGCCAGAGTAACTAATAACGATTGTCTGAAAGAGCCTAATGAAAGTAGAACATAATATACAACAATAACAAGAGACAAACGGCTTTCTTTGGCCATGTGATGAGAAGAGAGGCATTTTAGAACATCGTGACAACCGGAAAGATCAAGAGAAAAAGGAGCAGAGGCAGACCAAGAGAAATGATGCTGGACGGATTGAGATGGTGGCATGGAGGAATATCATCAGCAGAGTTGACTCAGAATACTAAAGACTGAGATCTGTGAGGAGACATGAACGCCTACGCCGGCTGGCGGGACACTTAAATAAATAAATAAATAAATATAATAATAATAATAATAATAATAATAATAATAATATGCACTTCACACTTATGTTAAGTTAGCATGGCTGTGGGGTTTAATGTACTTAAACACCCTGTGCGCAGATCCCCATGGCCAAATGGGTAAGAACGCGTGTTCTTAAACATTCGTTGTTCTGATGCCGAGGTAAGCGATTCAACCCCTACACCGGACAGCTGGTCTAAAATGTTGACCTCTCGTCCTTGACTTGGGGACGTAAATTACAAGCACCTCTGAAGTCGGAGTCGATTCGCCTGATGACGAGGGACACTGTTAATAGGGAAGCTAACCCACACGCAAAATCAAACCCAACACTACTGGAAGTTGTGTGTATGGACTACGCTTGAGTTCAAAGCGAGCGAACGCAAAAAAAGCCATGTATGCTGACGGCGGGGTAGGGTGTTCTTTCCATAACCCGATTCGGACTTCAAAATTGATTTCTTGTTTATAAAACAATGGCAAACTAATGCAAGTAAAATTGCCTAGTAAATCAACCTGGAGTTCGATTGATCGGATTGAACTGCAAATGACAAAATGGGTTGTAATGTCAGTCATTCAGTTTCAATTTCACGACAAAAGGTCACCCCATAATGTTCCGTTCCCGTGCCATGGAATATCACACAAAATGGCCCTGACCGTCCCATGTGACTAATGGAACAGACCGCACCGACAACCCAACAGCACCACAGGCAAGTACATGCAAAAGGCTACTGTTGTAATGTATAAGAACAGGTGAGCCCAGCACAAATGTTCCGTACAGCAACCCGCTGTGGTTATGTGAAGTACCTTCTTCTTCTTCCGGAGTCTTTTTTCGGACATGATTGCGTTGTACCTGATTACAACAGAGCTGCGTTTTTTGCGTCGTTAGGCCGACACATCAGACTTCTGCGGGCATTTGTTGACCAGGTTAACCTTCCCGGGATTGAAGTAGACCAAGACCATCACATTTTGTAGACATGAGTGCACGGAGACATAGATGACCAGCCTTTCTCTCCTGTAGCTAACGCCGAGAGCTGTCACCGAACTATAGTCCCATATGTGCCATTATCAACGTTACGTAGTTAAGGCATGTTGTGTTTTTATTACCTGTAAAAGCATTTCATAACATTTTCGGGAACTTTAACACAGTTAACATGAGTGAACGACTGATATATAAGTGTGACAGAGTCAGTGGTCCACCATCTCTTATTTGTATTATAATAAATATGTTACAATAAATAGGTGGGTACATATACATCGAAGAGACGAGGGGAGAAGCAAGACGCCAGCCTAACCTAGAAATTTGTCTGGAGTTGGCCTCATCATGCTATTGGGTCGATTTGTAATAAAGTCATAGCCAGTGTCTTCTTCTTCTTCTTTTTTTTTTTTTTTTAGCTGTGACGAACCGAACTAGAACCGGTCTCATTCGAATTGCAGATTTGCTGGAAGATGCTCAGATAACGAACTATAGAAGAAGAAAAGTCTTTTAAAATAGAGATGAACCATACCTTTTGACAAGATTAGCCAATATTAAACTAAGTTATAGTTCGTAGAGCTGCGGCTCTTACAGTGAAGGCGTTTGCTATACAAGAGACTGGGTATGCATATAAATATACTTAATATTATTATAGTTAATTATGCATGTGTCTATAACTTGTGTTTGAATATATATACATGTGTGTGTGTGTGTGTGTGTGTGTGTGTGTGTGTGTGTGTGTGTGTGTGCTCTGAAGGTTAACGCGACTCGACTAACGAGACAGCACTTGACAGTATAGAAAATATATAATTGCCACATATGTGCCTGATAATAAACACGTGACTGATGAGACTGTTCACGGCCCCACCCGACTGAAATGGTGGGCTCGGCCAGTTACGACAGACCACCCACA
Organism: Cepaea nemoralis; assembly: GCA_014155875.1. Taxonomy (NCBI): domain Eukaryota; kingdom Metazoa; phylum Mollusca; class Gastropoda; order Stylommatophora; family Helicidae; genus Cepaea; species Cepaea nemoralis. Next base: position 13,785 of record JACEFZ010025027.1, on the reverse strand, counting down.
CGAGGTTGTTGTTGTATTATGTCTACAGATGTTTTTGTGCACCTCATCACTGATAGCAGCTACACCTGGCTGCAACAACTACAAATAATCAATAAACAGCTACCTACGTCTCAATAACCTATTGATTGTTCGTGGTTTACTTGCCACCACAGGAGTGTGACCCGAAATACTATTCTTAGAATTAAGTGCAAAGACGCACCAAAATTATATTAGGGTCAAGAAGTGAACATTGTCCCATAAGTATCAGACCCATTACTTAAACTATAATACTCATAACCAAATAAGTCTCTGGATCCAACCAAGTTATCCAACCTGGAGAGCAGCGACACTCATCGTCGATGAAGAAGGACCAGAGACCTGACTTTGAGAACCATTACTGCCAGCTGCGAGGACAGGAAGCCGAAGATAATAGGCGCGAATCCCGTCTACAACACATGTACTACCAAATCATATTCGGCCATGGGGCCAGTATCAACAGTCTATAATTACTAAATAGCCCAACAACATAGTAGGCCCAGAATGCTGTGATGTCGGTTCCTAAATCAATCAATCAATCAATCGATCAATCAATCAATCAACATAGAATAACATAACATCTATACACTCAAGGAAAAGGACAGTAATTGATACTATAGTAGGAAGAAAGTGGTATATGCAATCCATTAGATCTTGTCGGTGTTGTTCCCCGTGGAGAGCACGCAGTGTTTTATAAATAAATCCGCGTTGTAGATTTAAATATTTAACCATTGATTCAGTTTTAATATTAATTAAAATTAGAAATAGAGATTCAGAGTGAAAGGTTGTAACTTTACTAATTGTCTTCCTGTCTCCGTTTATTGTTTTTAGAAATAGGAAGACTTGGGGATCTTTTTACTTCCCAGGACACACTGCAGGATAATTAGGTCTGCGATCTTTCTATAAATTATTGCTGTTCTTCCTTACTTTCCTTAGCCTGGTCACTGTTAGAATACTAGATCATTTCTGGGGCCTGTACTTTCATACAACCTAGATCTACGAGCCAATTCGATCTTGTCTTCGGCAGTGAATAGACTTTCTCTCTGAAAGTCTACTTGTAGCTACATTGGTGTGAGAAATTTTTCAAATATTCATGCGCTACGCTACAATAATGAAAATATCCATTTGTTATAATGTTTAAAATAATAAATTAAATGAGGAACTTCTGATATATATATTATCATTGCAAGTTCGTATAGTAATTTGAGCTTGTTGCATACACCTATGTCACATTCAACATTGACAATAAGCAAACAAGCATGACATTATATTAAGCACCAGCAATATGGTTTAATTTTCAAAATAGCATGGACAACTAAGATAAGTACCATAAATTCAAGTCAATGAATTTAGTAGTGAATTTGAACAATGAGGACACAAACAATTTATTGCCTGGCACATTTCGCTGCATCTCGTCATATGCGTACTACAGAATTCACACAGCATAAACTAAAGCATTCAGAGAAATCCTTCCAGCTGAAATATACAACATACATATTCACACAGTAATTTGATTTGTCTACCTCAGTAATTTGTTTTGAAAGTGGGTAAAAAGCAAAGATAACTTATCGCAGATATCAGACGACGGCAGTGAGGCATTTTTTTAGTGTTCTTAGTTAAGAGAAGTGTAAACCTAGGATATGTTTTAACTGGCAAGATTAATGGGAAACAGAGAAGAAGACTGAGAGAAAATATTATCAATAGCCTTTAACCATGAAATAGAGCAGTATAAATACTTCAATTTATACATTTTACTTCGTTTCGGGTTAAGGTATATTGCATTGGCACCTTGCCGTCTTGACAGACGATAGTTTGTGCTTTAAAAAGGCATAATAACTTTTACCTATGGCGGTAGCGAATGTGACTGATAAGGCCAATTTGCGCTGTAAATGTCCGTTCACAGTGGGTGCATGTGAACACGTGGTCATTTCCACCATCATGCACCATCTTACGTCTCAAACGCTCGGTGTGTGACTTATCTGCAATAATTTTCTCCTTTGTCTTTATTCCATTTCTGATGTTTGCCCTCCATGCAACACGTTCAGCGGCGACTTGCTCCCAATGTGCATTATCAATGCCTGTATCAATCATGTCCCGCTTACACACATCTTTGTATCGTAGTAGAGGCCGACCCTGAGATCTCTTACCCATCTGTAATTCACCAAAAAAGATGTCCTTTGGTATTCTACCATCATCCATCCTCCTAAGATGTCCTATCCATCTAAGTCTACGAAGACTGAGCATGGAATAAACCTGTCACACAACCTGATCTTTCCAATACTTCAGTATTTGTGATTTTGTCTTGCCACTTAATACCAAGAATTCTTCGCAGACACCGCATATGAAAGCTGTTTAAACGTTTCTCTTGGTGTGAGTAAGTTGTCCAGGTTTCACTGCCATAAAGAAGAGTACTAAGGACACAGGCTTGATAGACAAGGACTTTTGTTTTGGCAGTAAGCTTCCTGTTCTCCCAGACTCTTTTTCTTAACCTGTTCATTGTTGTTGCTGCCTTACCAATCCGGATGTTGATTTCCTGATCTAGGGATAATTTGCTATTTACCACTGATCCTAGATATGTAAAATGGTCTACCATCTCTAGTTCGGCGTCGTCAATAAAGATTGATGGTACCCCATGTGCACCTTGTGACATAATCTGTGTCTTCTTTTTGCTAATTGTTAAACCAAATTCAGAACAAGCATTGGAGAATGCAGATAGTAGACATTGCAATTCTTCCTCAGAGTGGGTCGTAACTGCAGCATCATCTGCAAAAAGCAACTCTCTGATCAGTACCCTCCTAATTTTGGTCTTGGCCTTCAATCTCTGAGCATTGTAGAGGCCGCCATCTGAGCGTGAGTGAATGTATATACCACCATCCTGATCACGAAAGGCATATTTCAGTAGAAGTGAAAAGTATATTCCAAAGAGGGTGGGAGCTAGTACACAACCTTGCTTAACTCCACTCTTGATTTCAAATTCTTCAGAAGTTGCACCATCAAACTTGATTATACCCTTCATGCCTGTGTGGAACGATTCCACAATGGACAGAAGAGTTGGTGGGCAGCCAATCTTCTTTAGTGCCTTGAACAGACCCTCACGACTGACCAAATCAAATGCCTTTGTGAGGTCGATGAAGGCAATAAACAGTGGTTGATTCTGTTCACGGCATTTTTCTTGCATTTGTCGCAATGAGAATATCATATCAATGGTAGACCGGTTCTGTCGAAAGCCACACTGTGATTCGGGGTAGACTTGATCTCCTAGGACTTGAAGTCTGCGCAGAACAATTCTGGCAAATACTTTTCCAACAATACACAGAAGTGAGATACCCCTATAGTTGTTGCAGTCGCTCCGATCGCCCTTGTTCTTGTACAGTGTTATGATGCTTGAATCTTTGAAATCCTGTGGGACTTGTCCTTCTCGCCAGCATAGCTCTATTAGCTGGTGGATCTGTAGAGTGAGTGTGTCTTGCCCACTCCTGATAACCTCTATTGGAATCCCATCCTTACCTGGAGCCTTGCCAGATGCAAGTTCATTTATAGCACACTTAACTTCTGTTATGGTGGGAAGTGTGTCCAGGTGGTCAAGAGTTGGTAGAGCCTCTATGGCGTTGAGGGCATCATCCGCTAGTTTGGTCTCACTTGAGTAAAGCTCCAAATAGTGCTCTACCCATCTGTCCATCTGCTGTTTCTTATCAGTGATGATTTCTCCAGTCAAGGTTTTCAATGGTTCACTTCTTTTGATCACTGGACCAAAAGGCTTTCTTTATTCCTTCATACATGCTTCTTATGTTTCCCTTATCACTTGCGATTTGAATGGACTCACATAACTTGATCCAATAGTAATTCGCACACTGCCTGGCAGCCTTTTGCACATCCTTCCTAGCTTGCCTTAGCTCACTCAGAGTGTTACGCGTTGGTCTTTCCTTGTTTCTTAAGAGAGCTATCTTCTTCTTATCAATCAAGGGCTGCAGAGTCTCGCTGTTTGCCGCAAACCAGTCCTGCCTCTTATGATCCACAGTGCCGTAAACCCCTACGGCAGTTTTATAAAGAGTTTCCTTAAGTTGACCCCACTTTTCATTTACTGTACAATTTTCTGGTGTATCAGTGAAAGCGTCTTCAAGTTGCTGTTGAAACTGAAAGCACTTTTCAGGATCGTGAGTGTTAATAATATTAATCCAGGGGCTAGATGTGTGTTTAGCTGTGTAGATTCTCTTTGGTCTCAGTCTAACCCTTGCAACAACAAAAGAATGATCCGTATCACTGTCAGCACTGTGGTAACTTCGAGTCAATGATATATGGTTCAGATGTTGTCTCCGTGTGATGATGAAGTCCAGCTGGTGCCAATGGCCGGATCTTGGATGTTTCCATGTGACCTTATGCATCTCTTTTGTTTTAAAAAAGGAGTTTGTAATACATAGGTCATTACTGGTGCAATGCTCCAGCAGCCTTTGCCCATTTTCATTCATGCGACCGATGTTGTATTTTCCAAGGCACACTGGCCATGAACTCGAGTCCTTGCCCACACGAGCATTGAAATCACCGAGCATATAAATGTAGTCAGATTTTGGAACTGCCTTGATCACGGAGTCTAACTCCTCATAGAACGAATCCTTCACATCATCAGAGGAATCGAGTGTCGGTGCATATGCAGTAATAATGGTGGCAAACCCACAAGAGGTTGCCAAGCGCAGGGATAATAGTCTTTCATTTCCTCCTGCTGGAATTTCAATCATTCCCAGTAGCGAATTCTTCACTGCAAAGCCCACACCGTGTTGCCTTTTTTCTGCCTGCCCTCTACCCTTCCAAAAAAAGGTGTAATTGTTTTCCCTGAGTGACCCTTCCTCAGCGAGGCGAGTCTCCTGCAGGCCAGCAATATCAATGTTAAGACGATTGAGTTCGGCATCAATCACAGCCGTTTTTCTCACATCGTCAATATTGGTCAAGTCAGTGGAAAATCCTGGACACATGGTTCTCACGTTCCAGGTTGCAAGCCGTAGCTTGAGGTTTCTATTTTATTTTTATTAGTACCTGGTGCATTGGTTTTACAGCCTGCGATTCAGATTTTGTCCTAGCCCCAAGCACCCATTGAAGCAGGCAGGCTGTGGCGGATCAGCACCCAATTGGCCGGGGGCTGCCCAGCTTGAGGCGGGCGGTAGCTGATCAGTGACACCTGTAGGTGTCTCCCACCGTCAGAGGCAACGCGTGGCGCCCCATGTCTACGCCAATTGACAGGGACTTATAACCCGTAACAGTTGCCTCTCGCTTTGATTCCGAGACCAGTTAAGACCAGGGATGGAGTTATTGCCTCTCCATAGCACAAAGCCTGGGCTAAAATATAGAGATCATGTGTTGCCCATGCAGCATGATCCCTCTCTCGGCCTGCCTAGTTCACTCCAGAGGAAAGGTAACACCCTACATCTGGAACAAGACAAGCTGCAGAAGCTGCCGGATCAGCAAAGCAATGCTCTAACTGTCCGCCTGTCGGAGCTTCGATCCTAGACCAGCCGCCAACCAAGGCTTAGGGCCTGGTCTGCCCTGCCATGACATTTTGTCTTTAGCTTGCATTTCCTCGCACCAGGGTAAGGCTTGTACCCTCCCAATTGCGCTCTTCCGCCCGAAGCCGTTGGCACAATGTGGGGTGTCGGGTTTGGTAAGCGCCGCCCAACGTTCGGCGCTAACAGAAAGCAGGTAGTACCGTCTACTGTTATACGGTAGCTCAGTCATATCTGACTTAAGGTATATATATATATATATATATATATATATATATATATATATATATATATATATATATATATATATATATATATATATATATATATATATATATATATATACTTTCTTCTTCTTCTTCTTCTTCTTCTTCTTCTTCTCTTCTTCTTCTTCTTCTTCTTCTTCTTCTTCTTCTTCTTCTTCTTCTTCTTCTTCTTCTTCTTCTTCTTCTTCTTCTTCTTCCTTCTTCTTCTTCTTCTTCTTCTTCCTTCTTCCTTCTTCTTCTTCTTCTTCCTTCTTCTTCTTCTTCTTCTTCTTCTTCTTCTTCTTCTTCTTCTTCTTCTTCTTCTTCTTCTTCTTCTTCTTCTTCTTCTTCTTCTTCTTCTTCTTTATTCTTCTTTGAGTTTCTTTGCTGCAGATACAACCCGTCTCCATTTGTCTCTCTGGTTGACCTTCTCTTGCCAGTCGTTGATTCTAGTAGTGCTGGAATGAATTTTGCAAAGTGGATTAGCTTTCCTTATTAACAGTGTCCCTCGCCATTTGGCGTACCCACACCGACTTCAGAGGTACTTGTAGTCTACGTCCCCAAGTCAAGGACGATAGGTCAACATTTTAGTCCAACTGTCCGGTGTAGGTGTTGAACCACTTACCTCGGCATCAGCACGCCGGATGTTTAAGAACACGCGTTCTTATCCATTTGGCCACGCTGACCTCTAGGTTAATATGAAAGTAAAGAACCTTCTTATACACTTTAAGGCTCACTGGGCACGGAGTTCAAGATTAATATTTTCATAGACTAATAACCACTCGGTTGGTCATGTGATCAATATCACTACAGCCGCCTTTACTTCCCAAACATTTCCTGGTTCCTATTTTAGTCTGTGGTGACCTCGGAGCCCAGGTAAATTTTAAAAATCCGCCCTGATGCGGATTCGAACGCAATGACCACAGGGCCGGCAGGCGAAAGTCTAGCCACAGCGCTACCGTGACTCCTTAGGTATATAGAAAGGGGGGGGGGGGGGGGGGGGCGGGGGAAGGAGGGACATATAACGCTTTCAACGTGCGAGAACTTCGACTTACGAGCTCTAGTTATTTACGACGTATTTATAGGAATGTATTGCTCGTTCATCTTGCGAGAACTTCGACTTACGAGCCCTTGTTATTTAACTGATTCAGGAAACAAAGGATAATATTTTGCCAAATGTGACCTTCAGTTTTGACAGAAGGACGATATATCGCCATACTAGATTCATCGTATTGTTTGTTTTGTTTCTCGGCATCTTGCCCAATTTTAATGCTCAGTGAACGGACATTGGCGTTATAATACTTGCTCATTTGATTGTGTCCCCCATTTGGCCCCGACCTATTATCTTTTTGCACTGAATCAGTTGGTTTATATCATCATCATGTGCCCTGCCGGGACGCAGAGGTGTTTCCAAGGCACCAGGGCCAGGTTCTAGACTGGCCAAGACCTACTAACACGTCCTAGTCGTGCGTCCTGGGCAACAGGTCCCTTCGGGGTCCTGGCTAACGTAGTAGGATCGCTGATTCTTCCGAAGTCGGAGAGTATCTGCCTGCACGGCGAGGAACCACCAGTCTGAACACCAATAAGCCAGACATGGGACAACGGATACTCACGCAAACCTCAGTCCGGTATGACATAACACTGATGTTGGACAACAGGATGTCTTCATCCGACATACAGGACTTCACGCTGGAGTTCACAGCCAGCGAACTCAAGCAAACAAGCATGTGCCCTGCCAACTGGCGTCTCCACAGATCTCGCTCCCTGGTGTTCTGGATCAGTTCTACTTAAAATATCCTTCCTTTCCTCCGTCACATCCCATCCAGCGTCATTTCGCTCTTCTACTCCCGATCTTTCCAGTTCTCAAGATGCTTTCCATTGTCTCGCCTCTCATTACACGGCAAATAACTTCTTATATCTGTACGAGGGGGAGGGGGGGGGGGGGGGGGCGCACTTCAAATGAAAATCTTAATTGTGTGTGTGTGTCCGTGTGTCCTAGTCGTACTAGTTGTGTGTGTGTGTGTGTGCGTGCGTGTTGTGTGTGTGTGTGTGTGTGTGTGTGTGTGTGTGTGTGTGTGTGTGTGTGTGTGTGTGTGTGTGTGGGTGTGTGAATATATTATGAAAAAGTAAATAACAAATGTATCATTTTTCGATGTAGTCACCACTGCGTTCAATGCAAGTCTTCCAGTGCCGGTAAAGTACTTTGATTTCTAAACCAATAATAATTATAATATAATATAAAAAATAATATAAATTTAAATAATATTTCTTATTATTCAAGGATTATCTAGGGAAACACATACCACGTTCATCTTGCAAGACCTTCGACTTACAAAGCTGTTATTATTTAAGGTATTTATGGGAACGTATAACGCGTTCATCTTGCCAGAACTTCGACTTACAAAGCTGTTATTATTTAAGGTATTTATGGGAACGTATAACGCGTTCATCTTGCCAGAACTTCGACTTACAAAGCTGTTATTATTTAAGGTATTTATGGGAACGTATAACGCGTTCATCTTGCCAGAACTTCGACTTACAAGCTTGTTATTATTTAAGGTATTTATGGGAACGTATAACGCGTTCATCTTGCCAGAACTTCGACTTACAAAGCTGTTATTATTTAAGGTATTTATGGGAAGTATAACGCCGTTCATCTTGCCAGAACTTCGACTTACAAAGCTGTTATTATTTAAGGTATTTATGGGAACGTATAACGCGTTCATCTTGTCAGAACTTCGACTTACAAAGCTGTTATTATGTAAGTATTTATGGGAACGTATAACGCGTTCATCTTGCCAGAACTTCGACTTACAAAGCTGTTATTATTTAAGGTATTTATGGGAACGTATAACGCGTTCATCTTGCCAGAACTTCGACTTACAAAGCTGTTATTATTTAAGGTATTTATGGGAACGTATAACGCGTTCATCTTGCCAGAACTTCGACTTACAAAGCTGTTTCTCAGTCCATACTACTTCTACTGCACTGGGCTGATTTTTTCCGTGTGGATTAGCTGTTCACATTAACAGTGTCCCTCGCCATCAGGCTAACCCACTCTGATTTCTGAGGTACTTGCAATTTATGTTCCCAAGCCAAGGACGAGAGGTCAACATTTTAGTTCAAATGACCAATATAGGGGTTGAACCCGCTGTAGTAAGCGTTTAAGAACTCTTTTTCTCACACCGATTGACAAACATTGCACATAATATTCTTCATTTCGTGAAACTGAGCTTTTTGTTTGGGCGGATTTACCTTCCAGCTCACTTTTAACCCCATAAATGTTTACTGGCACGATGAAAGGAATCCAGCTTCACTTTGTTTAGCTGAATCAGTTTTGATTGTGAAAACACATTTTGATCTTTTGTGTGTGTGGACTTTCATACTTGGATCCAAAATCAGACACAGCTGTTGCCAGAAATACTTGAGAAGTGTAAAACATAAAATGTTGAGTAACGCAGTCTTATGACGTAAGTAAAGGCAATAAAACGTTCTTATAATTTGTAATTTAAGTATTTTTTTTACCTGTTGTCAATATTACATCATAATTTATGAGTATATACAACTTATAAACACGTACATTTAAAAAATAATGTTTCGTTTAAAAGGCAAATTATTATTAAGAGGGACCCCCCACCCCATTTTTCCCGTGGGGGGGGGGGGGCACCATTTTGTATGCCTAATGGATGTCCCCAACAACTAGGTCTAAAAATTCATAGTGGGAAGGCAAAAACAAAAACAATGAGATTAAACCAAGCAAATAGCAACCCGATCTCCATTGGTGAAACCCCACTTCAAGAATTAGAATCATACACACATTTGGGAAGCAATGTAGACAAGAATGGAGGAATAGATAGAGATTAAAATAAAAATACAAAAGACAAGAGGAGCTTTCATATCACCCGAAAATTTGTGGAAGTCAAAGGAAGTTAACATTTAGCACTAAACATTTTAAAACAAATTGAAAACCCCATTATTAAATCAGCACTTCTGTGTTCGTCAGAAACATGGAGAACAACTAAAAGAATGACGAATAAATTACAAACATTCTTCACTAATTGGTGCCTGCACAGAGTACTGGCACTAGTATGGTATGACAAAACCACAAATGTTGAGCTCGTGGAAAGTACTAGATACATTCTCCTGAATCAAGAGATGAAGAAAATACACTGGCGACGGATATTAGTACTCACTGAGAAAACCGAGGACATTAATGATTGGAAGACATAAGGCAAACGATATAGTTGGAGACCTAACAGTATAAGAGTTCAAATTACAGACAGTGCTGAATAATATTGTTAGGACACGGAGAGAGATGTAGGAGATAGCAAAAGATAGACCTGCTTACATGGGTTGGTTGTGTTCCTATGCTCCAATAAAGGGCAGACAAGGAATGGTGTCCTGGTTCCGTATTTCCACAATCTGGCACCCTGAGTACAGACGCACGTGAGGGAAAGACAACTACAATATTTGAGACATATCAGCAGAAGAGGTTTCATAGAGAAATTAGCCTTATGTAAGGCCTCGGGCGGAGGTGCGCAACTGAGAGTGTACAGGCCTTATCACGGGTGCGAGGAAATGCAACATAGTTATAAAATAATAGTAAATGCCACATAGTGGTCACGCTCACGCGCACCACCTAATAGGAATTAGGAGATTCCCAGTCTAACAATAGAATGACTTGACCACTAGAAACTAAGGACGACGTAAGCATCGTCAGGACAGCAACAGAGGTCGCTTCGAGAAAGGACATCAAGTCAGCTGTGTGTTTTCCTTTGAGCTCCGTGATAAAAGGATTTGATCGTCTAGGCGAGGCATATTTACTGAGAGAAGAGATCGCCTGTTTGTATAGCATTCATACCATGTTCGGACCGGGACATAATAAATTATAGACGACGAGTTTGCAATAGTTTGCGATAGTCCTTGAGAGACTGAGCAATTACAGAAAGACATGAACAGCTGGGTTTGTATTGACATGTAACGTCCCGTCCCCGTGTCAGGGGCCCGTTATATTTTTACAACAGTGTTTTGTCTATTTCTGAAAAGGAGATCAAATCTGAATAAAAAGGATTGTCTCAAATTGCACCAGTCTTTAAGGTGAGCGACTTTGTTACATTTTACTCCAGTTTGAGTTTTAACGCTTTGGCGGTTGAATGAAATCGAGACATGTGGGGACTTCGATCCGAGGAAACAATGGTTTAATGTAAACAAGCGACGATTGATTCCCGCCATATCAGAAGTAAACATACAAAGAATGCGCGCCACGATGATAAATTCCTTAGCACGATGCAGCATCAGGATTACGTACGATGCACCAACATGGCGGCTGATTTAATGTAAGCTGTGTTGTGTCGCCAGAAAACGATACATTTTGCAAGATAGGTTTGCACGGAGAGTAAGACACTATTGATAACGATTAAGATCCGCAATTTTACGGGTTGTTTATAAGAAAAGAACGACTGCCGCTTTTAGAATGTAGACATTTGCACGTCAAGTTGAAGTGCACGACTATTGCAAACGACGCGCACCGTCTTAAACTCAGCGGAAGGCGGAAATTGCAGCTGGTACAAACAACAGTTACTGACTGCAAACATTCAATATTGATCTACTAAATGTGAGATTATTTAGATGTCGTTTGCTGCACACAAGGTAAGAGATTAAACTTGTGCTATTCCACAAATTTATACGACAATGGGACACTATATCAGTTTCGATGTCCGCTATCAGGAGACATACTACACTTGCTAGTACCAATTGTGTACCCAGGATGGAATTAAACATGTTTTGGAATTAGATGTAGTCTACACAAAATAGACAAGCAGTTGACACAGCACACTGCACAACTCTTGAACATTAATATATACTACAGTCAAGATACACTTGGCGAGGAAAATGATATCTACATAATGTTATTGGCTGCCGACACTCTGTCAAATTTACACTATCGGCACAAGGAACATTCATTATTTTTCTGGAGACATTATAGAGATTAATTATTTAACATTTATCTAACATTTTAACGTACGTGATGTCGGTTGTCAATATGGATGATGATGTATAGTATACATTGTGGAGAGTACTTACACTTTCCTCCACCAAGATTCTGAAGGAAATATAGGTGGGACATTCAGTGGGACTGTACACACGATATATTACGTCGGGACTTATTGCATCTAGTCCTACACTACCACTCTGATACCAGGTCATTAAGACAACGCCACATATAGATACACAGACAACAGGACACTTACCTCCACACGGCATTTATACGACTTCACCAACTTCTACACATTTATGATGCCATTATCAGGAACATATAGAGACACTTATGGATGTTACACATTGCACCGCTGTACCAAGTGATTCAATTATTTATCGGCATTGTTCCAATGTTAGCGATCCTCACTAGGACACCGTTGATCTCATTTACGGACATGGAAGTAACACTTCGTTCGTCTAACGATACCATTTCATGATTGTGGATTGACACATCTCTTGCAACATCAACGCATACGAATTTTCTACATGGAATGTTGGACTTTTCAACATCAACGCTTCACACTGGACACTGATTGACTTTACACGGATACACTACACACGTCAGGAGGCTACTCACTCTACACTTCAGATGTTACGCATCAGGACGCTATACGGATTGACATTTTTTTTATTGAGTGTGATACCATTCGTCTTCACGCTGAACTGTACGACACTTATGTAATTGTACTTCATTGTGTGCATCAAGCATTCCATTACCAACAGCATTCAGCCTAAAATAATAAGGCTACTATAACTCAAATTTCGTCGAACATACCCAAGCCAATCACGTTTCACATGGGTTGGTCACGAACCGCGTTGGTTCGGGTTTGAGTACAAGTTAATTGTACTCTCGTAAAAGCAAGGAGCAATTTACTTAGTGATATACAGTTCCTTCTTTTGGTATATCTTGGCCAACATATAGGATGTAAATTGTCGAGCTCATTGTATCTACGGGCACGAGAACCGGAAACAGGCCAGTAAATTGTTCATTGTTGATTGATGTTATGTTGACTCATAATAAGGCTATTTATTTTATTTCGTGGGCGGTTGGAAGGGCCTTGATGAGCTAATTAAGATTAGTACTTGATTGGTTCATGAAGTGATTTATGTGTTGATAGTCGCCAGGTCATTACGAATTAATTTTTGTTTTGATCTTGCGGGCGTCACCACAATACTGTCGTCTTGTCTTAAGTGTAGTAGTATAGTATGAGCATTATCCGAAAATAAAAGAATGTGTGGATAAAGTTTGTTATCGTTTGTGAACAGTAATATATATTTGCATCATTCGTCGATCGTTTTTATGATTGGTAGTTGTCTTGTGTTGCATATATTTTATATTAGATATATTTTTTTCATATTTATTTCTTTAGTTTATATCGGTTTCGTTCATTATAGAGATATTTACTTGGTTTTTTTTTTTTGGTGGTATTCGAAGTTACACTACAAATTTAATTGAGTTTATATTTGCTCAACTGTGATACGACATTTACCTTACTATCTGAGTGATAGTGATTTGAGATAATATCACAATTTTGTCGATTCTTTTCTTCTCTTGCCTACTTCCATATTTATTTCAGCCAGATAGCTCATTTTACAGGTAGGACAATAGGACAAGATGTCTACACTGCAACATTTCATTGAGTTGGGTGAGAAGACTGGTCTGACTGGTGCTGAGCTTCGAAATTGGGCAAAGCTTGAGTTCAGTGAACAACAGAAGCGTGACAAAGAGGATCGACAACTTCAACTGGCAGCAGAGAAGGAAGCTAGACAACTTCAAGTCAACACGTGAGAAGGAGGAAAGACAACTTCAAGCTACACGTGAAAAGGAGGAAAGACAACTTCAAGCTACCCGTGAGAAGGAGGAAAGACAACTTCAAGCTACACGTGAGAAGGAGGAGAGAGAACTGAAGGAAAAAGAGATAGGTTTGGAACGCGAACGAATGGAGGCTAGAGAAAAAGAAATAGCTTTGGAACGCAAACGAATAGTGGGTAGA
>JACEFZ010025026.1:0-13064 GCA_014155875.1 Cepaea nemoralis | reverse complement strand
GGCAAGTCTGCAACAACCAACAGTGTCTGTTATGAGTCCCCTTTCTTAAGCCACGTCGCCTTACTGACCCCTTGAATACCCTCTAACCACAGCGTCTAACCGACTTTCAACGTTTCATACCAAATAACTTAACTTTCTCTTTGTTCAGAACAGCTGATTTTCTGCTGACTAGGCAGATTTTCCAACCTCGTGGAGATAAATCTAGGCCCCATAACCTACTAGGCCTATTCTAACAACAATATGGTCATCGACCAGCCCCCCTGGGCAGAATTAAAAAAAACAACAAGCTTGGGTTTTAACAATGATTGCTTCCTTGGACTACCAAACGACATCAAAACAAAAAAATCTTTCTTACTAACCCAACCCTAAGTATACATCACTAACCCTAACCCTAACACAAACTATACAACAAACTTTTTCTTAAAGACATATACACCCAGTGTTTGAATGAAAAAGTTAAATTTATGTGAATTACTTTTATTAAATTTTAAAACAAATAAATCGCTTTTTTATGCGCAAGATGTAGTTTTATTTTCCTATACCTAATTTAAATTACCTATCTTCCCAAATCTGAAATTTAAGTGAAGCGCGCAAAAAATGCGATTTATTATTTAAATTTTAATTAAAATGTACACTAATTTAAACCCTTTTTTCATTTCAAACACTGTGTGTTCTATGTCTTTTAAGAAAGATTTTGTTGTATAGTTATGTTAGGGTTAGGGTTAGTTGATGTATACTTAGGGTTAGGGTTGTAGAAAGATTTTGTTGTTTTTGATGTCGTTCTGGTAGTCCAGGAATGCAACTCATTCGTCTCAAAAACCCAAAGCTCTGTTTTTTTTTTCAAGTTCTGCCTAGGGGGGGCTGGTCGAGACCATATTCGTTTTCTAGAATGCGCTGTGGGTTTAGGGGGGCCTATGAATTTATCTCCACGAGGTTGGAAATCTGCCTAGTCAGCAAAAAATCAGCTGTTCTGTAATCAAAGAAATGTTAGTTATTTGGTATGAAACTTGAAAGTGGGTTGACGCTGTGGTAGAGGTATTCAGGGCTCAGTAAAGGGAGCGTGGGTTTTGAAAGGTCGACTTCATACAACCTGTTGGGGTTTGGGTTCAGACTTTCCGTATTGCAGTTTTGAAATGACAAATTGTGATAGAGGTGGACAAAGTAAGCAATGTTTGTTAGCTAACTTCGAGAACACTCTTTGTATTATTGAAAGATGGACCCAAAGGAAGGTTAGTGTACAGACATTGGGTTAAAAGTTTAAGATGTCAGCCATGGGGTGGATCTTTGCTGACGAATACTCAATGATATTGAAACTATCCCAGATGAGCCACAGATTGCATTGCCATAATGTTGTTATGAATGTTTCATTAGAGCTCATGCGCAACGAAAGGGTTTTGGGGTTGGGTGGTGCTACTGAAAAGTTTGTAAGCTATCTATGAAAGAAAGAACCTTTGTTTAGAAAAAAAAAAAAAACCAAAAGTGTGAAAGGGGGGGTGATTAGTATGCATAATGCTTCTTTAGTGTACTCTGGACTGTAACTGAAGCTTTTTGGTAATTAAAAGAGGGAAAGTGTTGACGTTGATGATTATGTCTTGTGAAATGTCTGTTCAGATAAAGTTCCAAGACACGTTTGACATAACTACAGAAGCAATATTTGTTCCAAATTTTTATAAGTTTACACGAGATATTTATAAGTTTTGGTCGAGATTTTTCATGTTTTGACCAACATTTTCCCCCCTTTGGTTTAAAACTTTTCTTACTTCGTAAACATATTTCAGTTTTGCCCATAATTTTTTTTTCCCCTTTTTGGGTTTAAAAACTTTTTCTTACTTTTCAGAAGTTTGGTGTACGTTTTTTCTTTACTTGGTCATATTTTTTCATTGGTTAAAACATTTTTCCCAAGTTTTTTAAAATTTTTTGTAACTTTTTTTTTTTCAATTGGCGATATTTTTTCATTAGGTTAAAACCTTTTTTTTAATTTTTTAAGTTTTTTGTAACTTTTTTCTTCACTTGGGCGATATTTTCTCCTTGGTTAAACATTTTCCCCCTTTTCATAAATATGGTTGAGATATTTCTCCCTTGGGCCCAAAATTTTTTCCCCTTTGGTTAACAAATTTTCTTCTTTTCAGAAGTTTGGTGTATGTTTTTCTTTACTTGTTCCCATTTTTCCTCATTAGGTTAACACATTTTCCCAAGTTTTATAAGTTTTTGTAACTTTTTTCTTTACTTGGGCATATTTTTCTCATTAGTTAACACATTTTCCTAATTTTATAAGTTTTGTGTAATTTTTTTCTTCATTTGGGCGATATTTTCTCAATAGGTTAACACATTTTCCTCCTTTTCTAAGTATGGTTTGGATTTTCTCCACTTGCCAATATTTTTCCATTTGGTTACAAATTTTCCTAAGTTTTATAAGTTTTGTGTAACTTTTTTTTCAATTGGTCGAATTTTTTTTCTCATTAGGTTAACACATTTTTCCTAAGTTTTTTAAGTTTTTGTAACTTTTTTTTCATTTGGGGTGTATTTTTTCTCATTATTAACACATTTTCCTCCTTTCTAGTAGGGGTTGAGATATTTCTCCCTTGTCAATTTTTTTCCCCATTTGTTAACACATTTTCCTAATGTTTATAATTTTGGGCGACATATTTATAAATTTTGAAACATTTCTTTACTTGGACAATTTTTTTCACATTTGTTAATAAATTTCCCCAAATTTTAAAAGTTTGGATGCGATATTTCTTTACTTGACCAAATTTTTAAAACTTTGTCTAACAAATGTTCCTACTTTAGTCGACATATTTTCCTACTTTTTGTAAGTTTTTAGGTATTTGAAAACTTGGTCAATATTTTTTCCAAATTTGGGGTAATACATTTTCTTATAAAGGTCACATATTTATAAGTTTTCCATCGTTCGCCTATTGTATAACTTGTCGACATTTTTCTTGATTTTACTAGCATGTTTCTTACTTGTTAAAATTCGGATGAGATATTTCTTTACTTGGCAATATTTTCCCCTTTGGCTAACAAATGTTCATACATTTTATAATTTTGGGACGAGACATCTAAAAAGTTTGATCGATATTTTTCCTATTTGGCTAACATGATTTCCTACTTGCCCAATATTTGTCACATTGACGAACAATTTTCCTACTTTTCATAAGTTTGGTCGAATATTTCCTTTTTTGGGTTTCCCTTTTTAAATTAATTTGGTTACTTTTTTTCCCTACTTTTACAATGTTAGTCGAGCCGTTTTTTATTTTGACCAACTGTTTTGTCAGTTTAGCTAAAAATTTTTTCCCTACTTTTTAAATAGTTGGCCGAGACTTTCTTTTTTTGGCTAACAGTTTTGTCATTTTGGTTTAAACACTTTTTCCTACATTTTAAAAGTTGGTCGAGATATTTCTGTATTGGCCACATTTTCATTAGTTTGACTAGCCTTTTTCCTATTTCTTATACGCTTGGTTGGAATATTTCTTATTTTGACCCCGATTTATAAGTTTGGCTAACTATTTTACTATATTTTATCGTCTGGTCGATATATTTCTATTTTTGGGCCCAAACATTTTATAATTTGGCAAACTTTTTTTTCTTTTTTTACTTTTGGGAGTGGAACATAGAACCTGTACTTTTGTCAGGATGTGAAATGGGGTAAGGGCCGCACATTGAAAAACATATATTAGCTTGGAACTAGGTTTCTGCGGAAAGATGCAAAAAAGCCCCCCTTTTGGGCCGGGCAAAGAATTAATGAAAGTGTAAATGTCTGCTCCGAGAAGCGATAACTTTGCTGTCATGACAGGGGGTACGTGATTGTCATGTTATATGAGAAGCCTAAGACTGATCCGGGGAAGCTTGTTGTTTTTCACGGGTATATTATATGATAATATAGCTAAACCCCTCGTCGTGTTGACCCGATAGATGTTAGAAAAAGTACCCTCCCCCACCTGGCCTCGGTGCTCACATCTCTCCTCTATGTCTATGAGAACGGGTTAGTTGAATACTGTGATTCACAGATGCAAAGTCAGCTGTCTCAATACTGAAGAGCAATAACAGCACAGAACTAACTGACCTAAGAGCAGCACTCCATGGTCTATGCCAGAAATCCAAAAAAGTTGTAATACAGTGGATCCCATCACATTGCAGTATACCTGGAAACGAAGAGGCTGACAGACTGGCAAAAGAGGGCGGACGACTACCACAGCCTGACATAGACATAACCTATAATGAGGCAAAGAGGTTGATAAAAAGCACTTATAAACCAAATGGGAATCAGAGCATCCAGGCCATCAGAAGGATGATGCATATTACAAACTCGACCGAAGAGAACAAGTAGCAATCTTCAGACTCCGCACAGGACATAACAGGCTGAAATACCACTTGTTCAATAAACTAAAGATAGGAGATACTGATGAATGTAATTGTAGAACTGGAAAAATGACAGCAAAACATTTGCTGCAGGATTGCCCAACGTATGCAGAACAGAGAAAGATATTTTGGCCCACACCTGCTTCATTTGAGGACAAGCTCTATGGAGATATCAACAAGCTAAAGTTGACCGCAGATTACTTTAACTATATACAGGTTGACATTTAAAGGTGCATGAAGACCCAGAGGCATGAAATGGAATATTGCTTGGATAGCAAATCCATTACGTGGAAAGTCCAAATCAAAAGCCCATTGTGTGGGCTTCATAAAAGGTGGAAAAGTGTCCTAGTGGCACGAAATGGAATATTGCTTGGATAGCAAATCCATTACGTGGAAAGTCTGAATCAAAAGCCCACTGTGTGGGCTTCATAAAAGGTGGAAAAGTGTCCTAGTGGCACGAAATGGAATATTGCTTGGCTAGCAAATCCATTACATGGAAAGTCCGAATCGAAAGCTCACTGTGTGGATGTCATCTGCAGACTGCATACTTCTGGTTTCCGGAAGAACAGCCTATGGTGAACGGAAGGCTCAATATACGGAAGTGAGGCTAAGCAGCCATGTGCAGGACGTGACGATTCCTTGGGTGAGCCCAGTACCAGAGCGCTATGTATCGGCTCTGCACGTATGGAAGCCTCCTTGGATGGCGGGGAATGCCCATGGTCTGCCCCTGCCTTCCCTTGAGGGCTGACCAGGATCTTTGGCTGTTCTATATGGACCAGCTGGGATGGGGGATAACACCACAACAGTGAGAGTCAAACGTCCTAAGAAACCCCCGGGAAGGTTAACCCGGTCAACAAATGCCCGCAGAAGTCGGATGTGTCGGCCTAACGGCGCAAGAACGCAGCTCTGCTGTAAACAGGCACAACGCAATCACATCCGAAAAAAAACTCCGGATGAACGAAGAAGAAGAAGAAGAATACTGTGATGACTTGATTATAGTTGTGTATATTATATTCGAAACTGCCTTGTGGTGTATAGAGGCCTTGGTAGTAGTAGTTTCGTGTTCTTTACTGTTACTTGGTGACCCTATGACGACTCGGAAATAGAAAAGTGAGAGAATGAACACCCTTTTAAACCTCCGACGCCCTGTTGACGAGGGTGCAGAATCACTCCCGTACATGGTGGTCATCACGAATTAGGTCCCCTGGTTCGATCGCCAACATAATACCGTTGTTTTTTTTTCTGTAGTATCCTCTTAACCACGTGTCTCGGCTGTATCCATACGCATGTGACAGATACAACGCCCTCTTTGCCCGGATGTAGCCGTTTCCCACAGGTCCATATACATTGTGATAATATACGTCTATCTTGTGAGATGTTGGTTTACTTCTACCACGCTAATGCATACGAGTAGAGACATGGAGCTTGAAATGGGGAAACGGTAGCCTAGAGACTACAAGGAAAGAAGGAAAAAATGTCTGATGGGAGGTGGCTTTAAAGCGTTAGAACAAGAATCGCTGTGATGAAGGTTGTCTTTTGCAAGTTGGTAAACATACTGACTAATATAAAGTTGACAACTGTAATGAGAAATAAAAGGAGTGTTTAAGTACTACATAGAACCCGTACTTTTGTATGACTGTGAAGCGAGGTCAGTGAGCAGACAAGTTGAAAAGCATCTACTGCTAGTGGCGTTGTGGATTCTGAGACATAGTTTTTAAAAAGTCACTAGACAACCGCATGAAACTCCCTCCAAATACTACAAGGCAACATGACAAACATAAACGTAGCAGACACATAGATACTATACCGGCTCTGTAAGGCAACATACTTGATAATGTAGACATAAACGGCCGCTTTCTAATAATACTGCACACATCTATAAGCAGTGGTAAACCCGTATACACAGATACACGATACTTTCCTAAAGTAGACTCTAGCCATGTTCGCAGGTGCAGCTATATAGAGGCATGGCTGAGTTGATGTGAAATATGTTTGGTTATTTTTACACCCGGGATGTAATAGGCGACAAGTCACAACACAGCTACGATGCGCTGACAAGGGTGCCCTTATCAACTTCACATACTGGTCAATCTATATACACCACCCAATAACATAGTACACCATCCGTCTTCAAGCCACAAGCGTTTTAAATGTCACAAGAATAACGAACTACTGATATTTAAGATCAGAGTGGCACATGCTGATACTGTTTGTGATATCTCCTACTCATACCACCTGTTTTAACTAAATAAGGACACATACACCTAGCCCATAATCTCCAATCGGCAATTATGAGAAAAATCGAGGGTAGTGTTATTGATTTTTATTGGATGTCCCGACAATAGGTGTTAATCCCTTAATCCTCTTCCAACCTTGTTTTGAACCATTATTAATATCGCGAACTTTTTGCAATGGCGGAAATATCAGAAATATTATTAACCCGACTTGGTCATTACGAGGATGATAATCCCATGGATTAGCCGTTATGAAGATGCGTATCGATTTTTTGTAACACCTGTTGAGGTTATGAGTATATCATATTTTGAATGTTATGTTAGATTATATTTCGTGACTCGTAGGTGCAACGGTAACATTTGCTGCCTGTCATTTTCAGCAGCGGTGGGACTTGTGGCTGCGGCGACACGGCCGGACAAAGCGACCCTGACCCGTATGATAAACTAGACACCCACACGTTGATGACTGGAAATCTTACCCACGACAAAGTTGCGAGATTCGAACCTGTCACTTCCACGGTGTCTGGGGTACCCCCTAAACATACTCCGCAACCAGCACACCCCCTCTACTTTTCTAAACATAACCGGGTTAATAACAACCGAGCTCGAAATCACAACTAAGTAACCACATATTATCAATATTTCTTCTACCACTAGACCACCCCACTGGGATTCGAACCCGATGATAGTGTTCAGAAAGCGATAGCTAGCTACTCATCCACTCACTCCACCCCTTAACAACGAATATCACAAAGTCATACCCACTAAACCAGTATAATCGACCACTTTCAAAGTTTTCATTTGAAGAGCTGTAACCGGTATGCTGATAGTATTTAAGTCCCAGCCACTATAGATAATAGTAACCCTGTTATAACAAACAGTCGACCCCTTTACAATAGACATATAATGAAAATATCCTTGGTCCTTCTGACGACCGACGCCGAAATTATGCGTTGAATGTGTCGATGGTATACCTCCATGCCTATATTTACCCACTTCTCCACTCGATCACCCTGGCTCTTACCAAGGAACGGGCGTAATTATCCAACCAATCCGCCCTTCGCCCACCTCTTAACAAGGATCAGAAGCAGTTATTTAGCTATTTGTACACTCACCAACCCCTTGACAACGACCTGGAGCCTTTATCTAGCAACTCCTCTGTCTCTTAGCAAGGAACCGACGCATTTACTTAGCCACTTCGCCACTCGCCCATCACTTTAAATTGTTCGGAAGCTTTTATATAGGTACATCACCACTCACCAACCCCTTAACAACGAATACCACGAAGCCACGCTACCTTACAACCGTTACTACAGGCCATCTTTACTTTTTTTAAGGTTTTCATTTGAAGAGGTGTAATCTATATGATGATAGTTTTATAAGCCACTACGACCCACTACAGCTCATATACACGCCATATTTACCTTTTTACTTATTACAATTTTCATATCACACCCGGTGCGCCTCGAGGGTTCGAACCGTCTAGCCCCACCACCCACACTCGTCACTGACCGGCTTGTGGTCACTCAGAAATGACTGGCCATGTGGTTACTACAAGACACTGACTGGGTTCAAACCGCACCCGGCGACCGCCCCTGCGCTCGCTCGCCCTCCCCGCGCGCCTTTGGTTGTTGTTTATTTTTATTTTATTTTTTACAATTATTTTTTAAAATTAGTTAAAATATTATACACACAGTTATCTGCTCTTAGAAACATGTCTTTTCTTAGATGTATCACCCCTTACATATGACCTAAGTACCCACCCTACCCAAACCGCCCTGGTCCCAAACTGGATTGGGGGCAATCCAGCGAGGTCAATCCAGAAATTATAATTAGGAGCACACAGAAACCCTAACCCCTAAACCCTAACCCTAACCCTAAGCCCCTAACCCTAACCCCTAACCCTAACCCCTAAACCTAACCCCTAACCCTAACCCCTAACCCCTAACCCCTAACCCTAATCCAGCTGGATTGGGGTCAATCCAGCACCACAATCCAGAAATCATAATCAGTTACCCGCTATCCTACTACTCATGTGTTTCCCATGCAACATGATCACTCACTTGGGCTGAATTTAGAGACCATGTGTTTCCTATGCAGCATGATCACTCACTTGGGCTGAATTTAGAGACCATGTGTTTCCCATGCAGCATGATCACTCACTTGGGCTGAATTTAGAGACCATGTGTTGTCCATACAACATGATATACTTTCTTTAGCCTCCTCTAGGAAATCGGTGGCCGCCGTGGCGAAGTGGTTAAACAGCCTGCCTTGTGCTCTGAAGGTCGTGGGTTCGAATCCAGACTTCGTCATTCGGTTCACATGTGCACATTATTTTCAGAGACTCCAGTGGGTCGTCGCTGGAGCTTCGGAGTTCGTGCTTTGTATGACGCTTTCAGCAGGTCACCCTGAGGAAAGAGACCGAGCCATATGCGAAAAATCACGAAGCAATGAAGCCGATCTTACGGCTTTAGGTAATCATTAATTTCTTTGGCGAAAGTCCAGTGCGTCATGTGAGGAGGAGGAGGAAGAGGGAGAGGAGTAGTAGTTTGAATCTGTGAATATATAATCACATGCAAGATTTTGCCGACAATGACTGCCTTTCTACAGGAAACCCTAAACAAGTTTTGGCTGCTCAACCCGACGTTCCCTACAGCTGTCAAGTGGGGTGTGTGTGTCCCGGAGACGTGCAGCTCCGCGGACGTCAAGACGTTTCTCACAGAAGGTGAGTCTTGACATACGTTTCACACCAAACGATTACAAACTAAAGACATTTACTCATTGGGTCTTCCGTAGAATAAGAGAGAATAAAATGATAGGCCTATAACAGAATCACCAATGTGGAGCTCATGGAGAGAACTAGAACTTTAGGGTGGCAAGAACACTACCAAAACAATCAACGAGGACAATTAGGAGGGGGGGGGGGAGGAGGAGGAGAGAGGGGACAAAAGGGGGGGGGGGGACAAAAGCTACAGACCAGAACACGACAACATGAATGAGCTTGGCAGAAATGCACAAACCAAAATCTTCGGACTCAAAACAGGACATTGTTGACTCAGAGTACACCTCCATAAATGGATCAAGCTAACTCTGAAACTTGCAGATTTGCGACACATGCAGATGTTGGACACTTGTAGATGTGGGACACTTGTAGATGTGGGACACTTGTAGATGTGGGACACTTGTAGATGTGGGACACTTGTAGATGTGGGACACTTGTAGATGTGGGACACTTGCTAATGGGACACTTGCAGATGTGGGACACTTGTAGATGTGGGACACTTGCTAATGGGACACTTGCAGATGTGGGACACTTGTACACGTGGGACACTTGTAGATATTGGACACAAGTAGATGTGGGACACAAGTAGATGCGGGACACTTTTAGATGTGGGACACTTTCAGATGTGGGACACTTACTGATGTGGGACACTTGTAGATGTAGGACACATGTAGATGTGGGAAACTTGTAGAAGTGGGACACTTGCAGAAGTGGGACACTTGCAGATGTGGGACACTTGTAGATGTGGGACACTTGTAGATGTGGGACACTTGCTGATGTGGGACACATGTAGATGTGGGACACATGTAGATGTGGGACACTTGTAGATGTGGGACACTTGCAGATGTGGGACACTTGCTATTGGGACACTTGCAGATGTGGGACACTTGTAGATGTGGGACACTTGTAGATGTGGGACACTTGCAGATGTGGGACACTTGTAGATATGGGACACTTGTAGATGTGGGACACTTGTAGATGTGGGACACTTGCTAATGGGACAGTTGCAGATGTGGGACACTTGTAGATGTGGGACACTTGTAGATGTGGGACACTTGTAGATGTGGGACAGTTGTGGATGTGGGACACCTGCTGATGTGGGACACATGTAGATGTGGCATACTTGTAGATGTGGGACACTTGTAAATGTGGGACAGTTGTAGATGTGGGACACCTGCTGATGTGGGACACTTGTAGATGTGGCATACTTGTAGATGTGGGACACTTGTAGATGTGGGACACTTGTAGATGAGGGACACTTGTAGATGTGGGAAACGCAAGAAAACCCCAAGCATGTCCGACAAAACTGCCCTCACTGGAGTGAGCCTTGGAAACTCTGGGGTGGGGTGGGGGAGATGAAGGCCTTAAGCGAATCATCCTGTTTGTGACCTATGTTGGAATAGGCGCATAGCAAATGTGGATCGCTGAATAAGAAGAAGGAGGATGACGAGGAGGATAACGAACGAACGAACGAACGAACTAAATAACTTTATTTTCATAGGTTCACAAGAAGGGAATGAGAGAGGGAGAGAGGGGCGGCAAGAAAGAATGGAGGGAGGTAGGGAAATGAGGGAGGGAAGGGAGGGAGGAGGGAGAAATGAAGAGCTGCGAACGTGAAAAAAATATAATAATGACTTAGAGAAGTAATAATAAATATGTTAAAACACATGACACATATCTGACGTTTCGGTCATAACAACTGTTATCAAGAATAACACAAACATGACAAAACAGATTATAAATTAGAACACATAATATATAAACGCGGTGCTTCCTATTATGTGCTGCTTAGCTGTGTAAGTTTTCCCGCATACATCGTTCTCTATCTTATCTTGTCATCGAACTTAATTCAAGGTAGCTTCAAATGACAACTTTAAAAAGTGTGATATAAATTACAATAACCATGCCATTGTCTTGTAGCCTGTCAATATAATATGCTGTTAAGGGTGTCAAGAGGGTTTAGCTACGTGACATCACGGTGCAGACGAACACGGTGATGTTATAAGGACAGTTTAAAGATGTCCGCCCAACTTTTGACATGCGCCAAAGAGGAGCAGCGTTCTGTTATCCGTGTTTTGGTCAGTGAAGGGGTGAAACTTATAGAAATTCATCGGGGAATGAAGGTCCAGTATGGAGATGCATGCCTGTCAGTCCAGCAAGTGTATGAGTGGAGTAGGAAGTTTCAAAACGCCGTGACTTCTGTGACAGACTGTTCACGACCAAGTCAGGCCAACGAGTAGTGACCCCAGAGTCGATTTTTCTACAGGAATCCAAGCACTTTATCGGCGCTGGAGGACTTGCATTGAAAGCAGCGGCGACTACATCGAAAAATGATACATTTAAGATTTTCATGTGAAGCCCTCGCGTAACACACAAACGAAAGCTCTCTCTGGGTATTGTCTCTTAGCTACAATAGTGTACCCCCACACCCCACTCCACTCTAGATACACCGGCCAGGTGGACTTACACGGTGGCTTCTCGTACCAGCTCTGTGGCGAAGGGGTTACGCACGAAATCTGTAACCCTGCATATCGCGTTCGAAACAGCAGACCGCCTTGCGTTGGTTTTCATACAAATATATGAATGTCGGCCGTTCAGAAAGCAATAACAAACTACAGAACGTAAACTTGCCAAGAAATCACACACAGCCAAAACATGCTGGGGTTAACTGCAAGGTCCTATAAAGGATATGCAACTAACTTGTTACCCTCGTTCAAAAAGCAATGGCAAACTACTGATCGTACAATTTCCTAGAACTCATAAACAGCTAATGAGGGCTGCGGATTTCTTCCCCGTCTTTTGTTCGCTAGGTCTGTGAGTGACTGCGACGTCCTGAACTCAAGCTTAGTCCATATAAATGCTACTACTTCTACTGCACTGAACTGATGTTTGCGCGTGGAATAGTTTTCCCTGTTACCAGTGTCGCTCGCCATCGAGAGAACCCACTCCAACTTCAGTGGTACTTGCAGTTTACGTCCCCAAGTCAAGAACGAGAAGTCAACATTTTAGTCCAACTGACGGCTGTAGGGGTTGAACCTGCGACCTCGGCATCAATGCACAGGAAGATTAAGAGCGAGCGCTCTTTTCCATTCGACCATGATGACCACCGGAGACAGTGTTGGTGAAAGAGTCTTAAACAAAGTCTTAAAAGTCGAGAGGATCGACTTCATTGTCCCGGGTTTTATCCCACATGGCTCAGTCTCTTCCCGCAGGGCGGCCTGCCGAAAGCGTCATACAAAGCACAAACTCCGTAGTTCCAGCGACGACCCCCAGGAGTCTCCGAGAAAAATACATTCGTGAACTAAAAAAACGTAGCCCGGAATCGATCCCACAACCTTCAGAGCGTGAAGCAAACGGCTTCACCACTTCACCATGGAGACTCCCCCGAAAGAGTAAATATTAACACATAAATTGTAAGTACCACTGAAGTCGGAGTGGGTTCGCTTGATGGCCAAGGACCATGGTAATAGGGAAAATTATCCCACATGCAGCAATGCACTAGAAGTAGTAGCACGTCTATGAACTACACTAAAGAGCGAAAGAGTACTGACTCTAATCTATGTTAACATTTCCCTCCGGAGACAGTGTTAGTGAAAGAGTACTGACTCTAATCTATGTTAACATTTCCCTCCGGAGACAGTGTTAGTGAAAGAGTACTGACTCTAATCTATGTTAACATTTCCCTC
>JACEFZ010025025.1:67500-107500 GCA_014155875.1 Cepaea nemoralis | reverse complement strand
GGGAGGGGGGATTAAGAGTATTTCAAGATTATGTTAATACAAGAACCGATTAGTTGATATTGCTGTTCCCTCCATACTTTACGGTTCTGTATTTCTCACCTGTCTGAAATTCGTTTTATAACGAACGTAAGTAGACCCGCAAATCACGTTTTATATAGACGTCTAGACTTGATCTAGTATGTGTTTTTAATTTAGCTTCCATATTTGTGTACACTATGTAGGGGCGGGGGGGGGGGATTTATAGGTAGGAAATACGAAAAGGGTGGGGGGGGGGGTGACATTCTGAACATATGGTGAACGGGTGCATGGGCCAAAAAAAGGTTAAGAACCACTGAACTAGGATTTTGACTCCATTATCAGTCAGCGGCAGCAAACTCCTTATTGCGATACTTAACTGCGAAAGTCCCGTTTTCACGCTATGAGGCATATTGACTCTGGCTGACATCTTGCCGCCATGACAGGAAAGTTTGTAAAATGGAGTTATCCCTTTCCATAATACAAAGCCTTTGCTGAACCTCACCATATTGGGTATATGGTAAAGAAGATAAAGTCCACACCTTAAGGCACATTTGATATATGGTGCTAGCTCATATTTCTATAGACGGCTCGGCACGTGATGGGTGATGTTGTCAGATCACGAAGGTCGGCTTTACTTTCCAGGAGTTTTCATAATGCAGGTTGGGTTGATCTCAGAGCCCATGTCAGTAAAACACTTCCCATACTAGAATCACTTATGCTATATATACGCCTCTGAAGTCTGAGTGGGCGATAAAGAACCTGAAGAATGGTAAATCATAAGGATGTGATGAGATACCAGCTGAACTAATTAAAGTGGCAGGAGAAGACAGCATACAAATCTATCACGCATTATGTAAAAAGATATGGAAATATGGTATATGGCACAAAGATTAGAAGAGAACTATCTTCATTCCAATACCAAAAAAGGGCAACCTAAAATTATTCACAAACTATAGAACTGTTGCCCTGATCAGTCATGAAAGTAAAATTCTACTAAAAATCATAATAGGAAAACTTCGTAAGAAAATGGAAGAAGAGACTAACGTGGTTCAAGGTGGATTTAAACAAGGAAGAGAAACAAGATATCACATACTCAACATGCGTTTAATAATAGAGAAGTGCAGATAATGTAATGAAAACCTATTCTCTTGCTTTGTGGATTGTTCAAAGGCATTTTGACTGTGTACAACATCAGAAACTTAGGGAAATCATGAGACAAATTGACTTTCCATCACTTGTAGTACAACTCATAAAATTGCTCTATCTAGACCTACAAGCAACAGAATAGAAGGCAAGACATCAGATTGGTTTGACATCAAACAAGGATTCCGTCAGGGCAGTGCGCTGGCTCCCTATTTGTTTACCATGTTCGACGAAATCATAATGAGAAATGTCAGAGATGATATAACCAAGGGGCAATATGATGCCCTAAATGTCGGTGGTCAAGCAATACCAGAGATTCGATATGCTGGTGATACAGTATTACAATCCATTTCACAGAATGGTTTAGAAAAACGAATAACCTCAACCCAAATGAATAGTGATAATTATAACTTATATCTTAAACATTGCAAAATGAAAGATAATTCATATACATAACACAATTATGGAGAACAAAAATATATGTTAATGAGGAAAAATTGGAGGTGGTGGAACATTTCGAATATCTTGGGTTATTAATTACCAACAATGGTGACACAATGAAAGAAATTATCAGATGGATATCTATTACACTTCAAAATCTGAAGCAACTAAATAAATTGTGACGTGGGACAGATAGATCAACAACAATAAGATCATTCAGGTCTTGTCATATCGATGCATTTGTTATTTTCTGTATCCAAGATATTCTTAGAACCCGTCTATAAAAGAAAATTGAAATATTTTGGTTACTTGCAACCTCATGAAAGTTTGGAGAGAACATTAATGGAGAGGTATATGCCCGAGAAAAGAGGAAGAGGAAGGTCAAAGAAAAGATGGATGCAGGATGTGGCAGATGATCTCCAGATGGGTATATGGGACGTGGGACATCTTGCTTCAGACCGAGAAGCTTTCTGGAAGGTTGGTAAGGATTCTGAACTCGACATCCTAATGAATGAATGAATGAATGAATGAATGAATGAATGAATGAATGAATGAATGAATGTTGAGTCGATCTGGTAGCCCAGGTCAGTTTTTAAAAATCCCATTACATTTTCATTTAAGCTAGTGGTTCTTAACCTTTATTGGCCTATGCCCCCCTTTACCTTGTATTCAGAACGTCATTCCCCACCCCCCCCCCTTTTTTTTCAAATGTCCTCCCTATAAATCTCCCACCCTCACACAGTATACCATCTACATAAAACGTGATTTGCTGG
Organism: Cepaea nemoralis; assembly: GCA_014155875.1. Lineage (NCBI taxonomy): Eukaryota > Metazoa > Mollusca > Gastropoda > Stylommatophora > Helicidae > Cepaea > Cepaea nemoralis. The sequence continues at coordinate 105,125 of JACEFZ010025025.1, read as the reverse complement.
TCATCTTACGTTATAAATAGAATTTTATTAGGGCGAGAAATACAGAACAAGTACAGAATTTTGAGGGAAAAACAATATCAAGTAACTGGTTCTTGTATTAATGCGATCTTAAAATAATCTTAATTTCCACCCGCCCCCCCCCCTGGAAACCCTAAAATTCCCCCTTTGGGGGGAATTCCCCACCGGTTGAGAACCACTGATTTAAGCTATATATATATATATATATATATATATATATATATATATATATATATATATATATATATATATATATATATATATATATATATATACTAGCTGACACGGCCCAGCTTCGCCCAGTCCCTGGTGGGGAGCATCTCATTTAATTCATATAAGTAGTCATATAAGTTCTCGTTCCCGTTACCGACTATCTGTCTGTCTGTCTGTCTGTCTATCTGTCTGTCTGTCTGTCTGTCTGTATGTCTGTCTGACCCGGCCCGGCTTCGCCCTGTCCTTGGTGGGGAGCATCTCATTTAATTCATATAAGTAGTCATATAAGTTCCCGTTCCCGTTACCGACTATCTGTCTGTCTGTCTGTCTGTCTGTCTGACCCGGCCCGGCATCGCCCAGCTCCTGGTGTGGAGCATCTCATTTAATTCATATAAGTAGTCATATAAGCTCACGTTCCCGTTCCCGACTATCTATCTGTCTGTCTGTCTGTCTATCTGTCTGATCCGGCCCGGCTTCGCCCAGCCCCTGATGGGGAGCATCTCATTTAATTCATATGAGTAGTCATATAAGTTCCCGACTGTCTGTCTGTCTGTCTGTCTGTCTGTCTGTCTGTCTGTCTGTCTGTCTGTCTGTCTGTCTAATCATTTATTGGTTGCAGTTAGAACAACCTTAGATAAACGAAGACCAACTTACAAAAAGCATTAGAAAGAGCACTTGAAAGATCTTTACATCTTCCCCAACAATTAACTTGGGTAAATGGAGCAGCGGCAGCAGCAGCAGAAGAAGAAGAAAAAGGAGGAGTAGGAGCTGGGAGGAGGAAGAGGGAGGAGGAGGGAGGAGGAGGAGAAAGAGAGAAGAGGAGGATGGAGGAGGGAGAGGGAGGAGGGGGAGGAGAAGAGGAAGAGGGTAGGAGGTGGAGGAGGGGAGAGGAGGAGGAGGAGGAATATAACGCATATGCCTGTAGATTTAATAATGGCTGAAGTTGTTCCATGTCTTCTTAGAGTTGGCGACAGTGTAAAGAAATATAAAATCTTCAAACTTGATAGAGATAAGGTAACTATTATTTATTCATTCTTTAAGCAAACAAAGATGAGTTACAATGTTATGCATTATGCATTATTTTTATGAAAACTTTGAAAATGCCTTACAGATTGTATCATTATTTATTATAACTCATATGCCGGTACATAACTATGGACAAAGAGTTTATAAATCTTTGAAAACGATGCCACAATATGACTATAAGTTATACAGAAAAGTTATGCCCCTTGAAATAACTTTTACAGAGTTAAGTCCCCTGAGATATATGAAATTATAATGAAAATGAAAATGAAATAATATTGGGTAAGCAGCCGATTTCACACTAAAAAAATATGACAGTGGGCTGCGCTGGAATGCAAGGAAGACGTGTAGAAAATTTCATCTCAATCGGATGGGCCGTTCGCGAGCGCATAAAGGACATAGGGACATACAGACAGACAGACAGACGGAGATCGCCTTTTATATATAAGTACTAGCTGACCCGGCCCGGCTTCGCCCAGTCCTTGGTGGGGAGCATCTCATTTAATTCATATAAGTAGTCATATAAGTTCCCGTTCCCGTTACCGACTATCTGTCTGTCTGTCTGTCTGTCTGTCTGTCTGTCTGACCCGGCCCGGCATCGCCCAGCTCCTGGTGTGGAGCATCTCATTTAATTCATATAAGTAGTCATATAAGCTCCCGTTCCCGTTCCCGACTATCTATCTGTCTGTCTGTCTATCTGTCTGTCTGATCCGGCCCGGCTTCGCCCAGCCCCTGATGGGGAGCATCTCATTTAATTCATATAAGTAGTCATATAAGTTCCCGTTCCCGACTGTCTGTCTGTCTGTCTGTCTGTCTGTCTGTCTGTCTGTCTGTCTGTCTGTCTGTCTGTCTGTCTGTCTGTCTGTCTAATCATTTATTGGTTGCAGTTAGAACAACCTTAGATAAACGAAGACCAACTTACAAAAAGCATTAGAAAGAGCACTTGAAAGATCTTTACATCTTCCCCAACAATTAACTTGGGTAAATGGAGCGGCGGCAGCAGCAGCAGCAGAAGAAGAAGAAAAAGGAGGAGTAGGAGCTGGGAGGAGGAAGAGGGAGGTGGAGGAGGGAGGAGGAGGGAGGAGTAGGAGGGAGGAAGAGATAGGCTGAGAGAGGAGGAGGAGGGAAGAGGAGGGAGGAGGAAGGAGGAGGAGTAGTAGAGAGGAGGAGGGATTAGGAGGAGGAGGGAGGAGGAAGGAGGAAGGAGGAGGAGGGCAGGAGGGGAGGGGGAGGGGAGGAGGAAGAGGGAGGAGGACGGAGGAGGGGGAGGAGGGAGGAGGAAGAGGGAGGAGGAAGAGGGAGGAGGAAGAGTGAGGAGGAAGGAGAAGAACGCAGGATGAGGAGGGGGGAGGAGGGAGGAGGAGGGAGGAGGGAGATGGAGGAGGAGGGAGGATGAGGAGAGAGGAGGAGGGAGGAGGCGGAGGGAGAAGGAGGAGGGAGGAGGAGGAGGGAGAAGGAGGAGGGAGGAGAAGGAGGGGGAGGAGAAGGAGGGAGGAGGAGGAGAGGGAGGAGGAGGAAGAGGGAGGAGGAGGAGGGATGTGGAGGGAGGAGGAGGAAGGAGGTAGAGGGAGGAGGAGGAGGGAGGAGTAGAGAGGATGAGGAGGGAGGAGGAGAAGGGAGGAGAAGGGATGAGGAGGAGGGAGGAGGAGAGGGAGGAAGAGGCTGGAGGAGGGGGAGGAGGAGGGAGGAAGAGGGAGGAGAAGGAGGAGGAGGGAGGAAGAGGGAGGAGGAGGGAGGAGGGGGAGGACGTAGGAGGAGGGAGGAGGAGGAGGGAGTAGGAGGAGAGAGGAGGAGAAGGGAGGAGGAAGGAAGAGGAGTGATTAGGAGGAGGGAGGAGGGCGAGGAGGCAGGAGGAGGAAGAGGGAGGAAGAGGAAGGAGGAGGAAAGAGGAGGAGGAAGAGGGAGGAGGAGTGAGGAGGAGAAAGAGGGAAGAGGAGGAGGGAGGAGGGAGAGGGAGGAGGGGAAGGGGAAGAGGAAGAGGGTAGGAGGTGGAGGAGGGGAGAGGAGGAGGAGGAGGAATATAACGCATATGCCTGTAGATTTAATAATGGCTGAAGTTGTTCCATGTCTTCTTAGAGTTGGCGACAGTGTAAAGAAATATAAAATCTTCAAACTTGATAGAGATAAGGTAACTATTATTTATTTATTCTTTAAGCATAAAAAGATGAGTTACAATGTTATGCATTATGCATTATTTTTATGAAAACTTTGAAAATGCCTTAAAGATTGTATCATTATTTATTATAACTCATATGCCGGTACATAACTATGGACAAAGAGTTTATAAATCTTTGAAAACGATGCCACAATATGACTATAAGTTATACAGAAAAGTTATTCCCCTTGAAATAACTTTTACAGAGTTAAGTCCCCTGAGATATATGAAATTATAATGAAAAATGAAAAATGAAATAATATTGGATAAGCAGCCGATTTCACACTAAAAAATATGACAGTTGGCAAGCGCTGGAATGAAAGGAAGACGTGTAGAAAATTTCATCTCAATCGGATGGGCCGTTCGCGAACGCATAAAGGACATACGGACATACAGACGGAGATTGCCTTTTATATATATATTAGGGCTACGACCGATTAATTTAAATTTAATAGTTAACTTTTGAAACATTAACGATATAATTAATCGTTAATTTCGATTAAGCAAAACAATTATAGTCATATAACTCACATTATAGTCGTATTTGTCAAAAATCGAAATAACACTGGATTGTCTTGTTCATATGTCATCTAATAACCAACTATGCAAACAGACGAGTATGTTGACAGTATTTGCTTCAAGTGACGAGCGCGTCTTATTAACAATATAACCAGCAGAGCTGAACAATCGTTCACATGGAACTGAGGTAGCCGGTATGCACAGAATGGTCTTGGCAAGGAATGCCAATTTTGGATATCGATGTTCATTAAGTTTCCACCATTGTAAAGGGTCAACCGATTCAGCAACTTTCTTATCCATTTCAGACTCAATTAGCTTAATACTCTCTTCATTTGGTTCACATATAGTTTCATTGTCAATGTCAGTATCATTCGTTGCAGCAGTCTCCATCTGCTCATCATGAACATTAACTGCTATTTGTTGTTCAATACGTGACCAAGTTCGTTCTTTTGCATCTTTTGACAAACACTTCAGGTATTTGTAGCGTGGATCAAGTGCTGTTGCAATCTGTAGTATTTCAATACTTGTCATATTAGCTACACGTTCACTGAAGTCATTAATACATGCTGCCTTAAATTTAGCTATGTAGCCCGGATCATCATCGTGTACAGTCATATGCTTTGTCAACGATGATAGCAGTGGCAATACACAGTTATATGAAACATAATCTTGACCGCCAAGCAGGACCGTGGTCTGACAGAATAAGTCCAAAACTTTGACATATTTCGAAATCTTCTCCCAATCTGAATCTGACAGTTTTGGACCTTTGTATTGCTTCTTTTCATCTGACATGTAGACAGTTAATGCTTCTCTGACCTGTAGAAGACTCTGTAACATAATAAACATACTGTTTCATCTTGTTGGTACATCTTTCTGCAGCTTACACAATGGTGACTCAGTACAATTTTGCAACTCGGTTGTGTTTGCAGTACTATGATTAAAATGTCCGACAATTTTTCGACATCCGGTTCATTTGTATAAGTGATGGGAGAAAAGTTTTCGATTAATCGTTAAAAAAAATTAATCGTTAAAATAATTAACGATTAATCATCTACCATGCCGGAAAGCGTGGGCGGTCATGACTCGGCATTTCACTATGAAGTCTGAGTGGGTTCGCCTGATGGCGAGGGACACTGGTAATAGGGGAAGCTAATCCACATGCAAAAATATATTCAGGGCACTATAAGTAGTAGCACGTGTATGGACTACGCTTGAGTACAAAGCAACCCCCCCCCCCCTCCAAAAATAAAAAATTTTTAAACTCGCAAAATATAAACTTTCTTTTAGTTAGTTTTTATTTAGTTGCATATCCTTTACAGGATGTCGCAGTCAACACCAGCATTTGTTATTTCTTGCTGTTGTGATCTCTTGGCAAGATTACGTTCAGTAGTTTGCCATTGCTTTCTGAATTACCGACACCCATACCATTTTGTAAAATAACTAAATGCAATATGATCTGCTGCCAAATCGCCCCGCAGCTGTGTTTCGAGCGCTGGTATATAGGATTGCAACGCTCGCCACGGAGCCGTTAGTTGGTTATTTAAAACTTACAGTAAGCAATGGCTATCGCTATACACACGACTTTTAAGTATACAAGACTGGACTCTGCAGTTGCGATATGTCTACATACTATAGCATGTTTCGTACTGATAGGATGGATACTGGCGCATGTAGACGTTGTGAGGAAAGATACAGGGCGTACGAAGGCAAATAAAGACAGAGTTATCAACACAATATACTATAAAGATGATGATTATGTTGATGGCAAACAGACTTGTAGACATAACGTGGATCAAAGCTGTAAATGCATACAAATTGTTAATTGCGCCAACAGGTCTATGAGGTAACAAAACAAAAACAGAAACCAAAAAAAAAAAAAATAAATAAAAAGAAATTCTTTGCTAAATAGCAAATGCTAACACTAGAACTACAAATAACAAACTCTGAATTATACAAATCAAACTGTACTGCGCGTTAAAAGCACAATAATATACAAAATTTTCTACAAGAGATGATAACAATAAAGACATCCACTAATGGAATACATGAAACAATGAACCAACGATTAAGGAAACACGTTACAAGATATACAGTCCAAGAAAACCTGCAAAGCAGGGTCAAACAAAATATTAAAAGCAAGTAAGATCTTCCAGGGAGCCACGGACAGTTATCTGTCGTAAATCCCCACCCCGAGATGGATCCGAGCACATATCTATTTGGCCCACAGAAAAGCATGCTAGCTACGTTGCTACCGCGGCTCTCAGAGAGGCAGTACAAAGCCACATCTAAGGCTAGACGGAATGCAAACAATTGCACAAGATAAAAAACAAGCAGAATTATTTCAGTCGATACTTTGCGTGTGCAAATAGAAGTCAACACTAATAGAGTTGGACAGGAAAAGCATCTGCTGCCTCAGAAGTCAAAGGGGGAAAAAAAAAAAAACAGAACAGTTATTTTCTCCCTATGTGAAGATGGCTTCATAATGTAAGAACTAAAGCAAGCTTTAACAAATGGAAGCGTAAAATGTTCTAGAGATCTGGAAAAAAATGCGCAGGGAAATGTTACTTCATCTTGGCCCATTTGGAAAACAAATATTTCTTTATCTAATAAAGAAGACGAAGATGAACTGGACACTTCTAGAAATCTGAATAAATGTCCCTATTACTCCATGTTTAAATACAAAAACATCCTCAGATATAATTAGGCAACGAATGAATCACCAAACAACGAGAAGTAGATTGTTAGCTTTACTGAAACACGATTACAAGAAACAAATTGGGCGTTGCGGCCAAAGCCTTCGTCAGCACAGAACAAACAAACACAAACCGACAAAAAACTACATGAAACACACTACATGACAATATTAAGGGTACTTATCTGAATCTGTATCCTTGCTTGGAGCGACTGACGCGCGTTAGACGACTATCAGTGGATTGTATGAACCGGATGTATGGTCAACGGGTCAAAGGTCAATACCGTCAGAAGCTCAGGTATTGGCTAAGCCACTCGGCGGGAGAATAAGCGGGAAGGGGTGGGGTGGAGAGGCGCCCATGTGAGCGGAAGAGTAAAATTAGGATTGGCGAAGATGTCACGGACGCAGTTCGCAATTAGCAATTTCTCGTTCAGCGCTCGAAACACAGCTGCGGAAGATTTCATTGCGTTGGTCCTCACAGAGGGGCATGAGTAGGCGGTCGCTCAGAAAACGATTGCAAACCACTGAACGCAAACCTGCCAAAAATCACCAACAGCAAAAATAATGCTGGGGTTGACTGCGACGTCCTGCAAAGGACATGCAACTACCTTTTTAGTGGACTATACAACTAGGGGTGGGAGGGGGTGGAGTTTGGAAGTTACATGAAACTGTTGGACATTGAGGCCTTGAGAGGAGAATGAACCCAACTGGAAGATGGGACGATCTTCCAATGTCTTACGATCCCGTTCGTTGGATGCGCACGATTTGATCGCCGTGACCTGTATGTCAGCCACGCCACAGTGGTCAGGACTGTTGAAGTGCATGGATACTGGTTTCTGGGCGCCACTGTTGATATCAGAAAGGTGTTGCCTAAATCTGTCAGCAAGACGTAGACCTATCTACCCGATATCTCATGTCACAACGTGTGCAAGTAATCGCATAGATAACGTTGCGACTCGTGCATGAGAAACCCTCACGGATGTGGAAGGTCGTCTTAGGGAATGCCAGACTCTGGGTTTGAAGTACATGTGGGCAGGTCTTACAACGCGATCGAAGACAAGCCACCGTGCCAGGAAGAGACTTGTGAGGTTGGGGTAGACTGCTATGGACCAGCACATCCCTGAGGTTACGATCCCACCTGTACGCCACCAAGGAGGCCTCTGAGAAGACATCGCGAGTGGTCGGGTCCGCCTGGAGAATGGATGGATGTCTCAGGAGGATATTCTTGGCAGCAATATTATGGGGATGGTAGGTTAGTGAAGGGAGAGGTCTATTATTTCGTAGTTTCGGCCTGGAGGAGAGAGCCTCAGCACGACTGATAGACTGGCGGCGGTGAAGAGCTGTAGACAGAACATTCTCATGATAGCTTCGAAGGCGAAATAAATCCAGCATTTCGTGGGCTTTTTGGTGGAAGTCATTATCCTGACAAAGTCGTCGGAGACGTAACAGTTGGGAGAAAGAAATAGAACCCTTGCACGAGGGAGGATGGGAGGAGTTATAGAGAAGGAATGCGTGCGAGTCAGTTGGTTTATAATAAACCGTCGTGCACAGACCAATAAAACAATCAAATAATAACCATCATTTTACAGTACCAACTCAAGCAAAAAAAAACATATTATATATGACTCATGACTCATAAAACTCAGAGTGAATAACACACGATTTTCAAAAAAAAAAAACTCTCTTAAAATTACTACGTACAGTGGCCCACCAACATTGGCCTCTCATACGAACATATCTATTTATACCAGAAGTCCTTCCAGTATTTCTATGAGCGATAAAACAAAACACTTCAGTGCCACCTATGTATATCTGTTAACTACAGACTAATTTCTTAACTTAGAAGCCTATCTGTTCTCTCTACACAAAAAAAAAAAAATCAATAATCAACATTGACCGTACCACTGATTCTCTCCCCTCATACTTTCTATCTTTTTCTATCTTAACTCCTAACACATCATAACCTCCGGAATATCATCTTAAGTAAGCACTGTCAACTACAGGTTGACTCCTTTTATCTATTCCTAACGTAGCGACTATTCCAATGTCAACTCAATGTGGCAGCCATCCTCTACTTATCAATTAACTTATGACTCGGCCTGCTAATTATTTCCCTTGGAGCAACTATCCCTATAACTTCTTAATTATTACCGTTAAACACGGCATTTCTAGCACCAACAAAAACTTGTCCATTTGCTATAAAGTACTTCCACCTACTGTACCAATATCTAATTCGTCCAATCTACGAAAAGTCACGAAGTCACCTAAAATCAACCAGCAATTCCATCACAGAGAGAAAAAAAAAATATATATGCCTCTCTCAACGCTACCTCTATATTAGCTATCTCACTGCTTACTACTCCTCAAGACCACTTATACAAAGTATCCACTGAATCCTTTTCACCGTTTCCTTATTCTTCTTCAAGCACCACTTTCACTTCCAAACCCTGAAACTTATAACTTGCCATCTGCAGTATTCTCTATCCATCTATCTCCTACGTTTCCACCTCTTCAATAACTCCAAGTTTCTTTGAATAAGTGCTAATTCTACATCAATATCCTCTTCTTCGTACAACTTATTAATTTCTTCCATACTACTAATTGATTCTGACTTTTCATCCATTTCTTCTTCTTCGTCTGTATGTCTCTCGTTTGCAGCCGCTAATCTCTTCTGTTCAATATCCCATCTAATTTGTCTATCATCATTTCTTAAGGACCTTTCTAGTAGAGGCATATCATCACCGCTTGTTGAATAATCTCTAATTCTCCTCTGTCTTTTTACTTCTCTATATCTTTGTTTATCCATTCTTCTTTTCGTTGCTTGCCTAGTATTCTTAAATGGAGCACCTATTTCTTCTTCCATACTATCATAACAACTTTCCTTCACATTTTCTTCTTCTATTGTTTTCGGAATCGTCTGTTCTTGAGTATCCTCGTAACTTGGAGTTGCTAGTAACTGATTTTGTGCTGGTTCTTTTCTAAAACTTGGGGTTACTGTAGCTCCTCTAACAACTTGTTCATCTAAATATTCGGTGCCTGAATCATAATTATTATTATAATTCTCATTTCTCTTCTCTTCCTCATCTCTTCTTAAATGTTCTACGTGTGCCCTTGCCACATGTCCTGTGACCTGGTTCTTGATAGTATACGATACATTTCCTAGTTTTTCCAAAACTTAATAACCTGGGATCCAACGAGCATCAAACTTAGAGTTTCTTCTATGCTTCTTGTAATACACTCTATCACCTACTTTAAACTCCTGTAATTTTGTATTTACATTTTTGTACTTTTTCTGTCTTTCCCTAGCTTTAAATATATTATTCTTTAATCTTACGTGTGCTTTATGCATTTCTTGTATTATGGTCTCTTGAAATTCTTCTCCCATATATTTCCGTCTCGGTTTTAACAGATTATCTATAGGTAGTATTGGTTTCTTTCCCGTATATTAAATAGAATGGTGAAAACCCCGTGCTCTCATTTTGATTTGTACGAATAGCGCTAAGGGCAGGTCCTAAGAACAGATCCCAATCTTTTTCATGTTCATCAACAATCTTTGCTACAATGTCGTATAACGTCCGATGTTGACGTTCGTTTCTAGCATTTGAAGAAGGTCTATAATATGAGGTTTTTATATGTTTTATATTCAAATCTTTTAATAACTTTTCGAATTTTTTATTCACAAACTCTCTACCATTATCCGTAAGTATACTTTGTGGGCAACTAAATCTTGGTACGAACTCCTGCAAAAAAATATTAATGACTGTATCTGCGCTCTTATCTGGAATTGCGTAAATTTCCGGCCAAAGACTGTAGACGTCTACTATATGAATTAAATACACGTTTCCTGACAATGTTCTAGGGTGTGGACCTGATATATCTAAACTAATCTTTTGCATTGGGAACTGAGGAATATCTGTATCTTGTAAGGGACACTTTATTGTTTTCATATTCCTTAATCTGCATTTCTCACACGTATCTACATATTTGCAAGCAGATTTAAACAAGTTTGGCCAATCATATTTGCTCGTAAGTGCTTTCACCAACTTGTCCCTACCGAGATGTCCATTTTCATTGTGATATGCTTTTAACACTTCATTTTCTAAATGTTTTGGAATATATTTCCTTAGCAGTTCGTTCCTCTCACACATATAGTATAACTGTCCATCCTCTTGTAAAACCAAATAATTCTTTTTATATTTGTTATCTTCCGTTTCTCTTAATTTTTCTTTTATTTGTATGACTTTTGGATCCAACTCTTGTTCTTCTTTCATATTAAATTGTGCTAACTGTAGGTCTTCTTCTCTATGTTCAGACTCTTGATCCGATGGTAAACTCTCAAATTCTTCCCTATTTATTATGGCAGAATCTAAAATATTTACTTGCCAGTTTCGGTCGTCTATCTCTGGTTCAGCTTCATCTTCTGTGTCTCCTGATGACTGTGGGTACGGAATCCTAGATAACAAATCAGCGCATGTGTTAATCCTACCTGGAATGTACTCTATTTTCGTGTTGTATCCCTGTAGATTCAATGCCCACGTCTGTATTTTCCTGTTCTGCACTGGAGCTTCTAAAAAAGACTTTAAAGGCATATGGTCAGTTCTAATAACAAAATTTGCGTTATGTATGTAGTAATTTAGTTTCTGAAGAGCATAATGAATGGCATATGCCTCTTTCTCAATAGTCGTCCATTTCCGTTGTGATTTGATAAGTTTATGAGATAAGAAGTAGATTGGCCTTTCATTTTTAACCCCTGGTATTCCAGACTCTTTTCCTTCATATGGTTGAACCAAGCATGCTCCTATTGCACTGTCCGAAGCATCTGTGTACAGTATTAACTGTTTGTTTAAGTCTGGATGCGTCAATAGTGGTACCAGTGTTAAGCTGTTTTTTAAATATTCGAACGCTTTTTGACACTCATCATCCCACTTAACCTAGCGTATTTGCCTGTTAAATTTGTAATAGGTTCTGCTATTTTTGAAAAACGCTGGGACAAACCGCCTATAATACGCACAGGTTCCTAAAAACGCACGCACTTCCTTAACGTTAGTTGGAGGAGGTAACTCTTTAATAACCTTTATCTTGTCCTGGTCTGGTTTAATACCTTCTCTATGTATAATATACCCCAAATATTTTGTTTCTGTCTTTAAAAACTGGCATTTACTAAGCGTTAATTTCACATCATGCTTTCTTAACCTGTCAAACACTAGTCTAATATGTTTTAAATGATCCTCTACATCTCCTGCTGTAAAAATCAGAATATCGTCTATATAGGCTAGTGCAAACTTTTGCATACCTTCTAAAACTTCATTTATTAAGAGCATATAGTGAGAGGGCGCCGTTCGAACCCCGAATGGCATACGTAAGAATTCGTAAGAACCCATATGAGTACAAAAAGCACTCTTCTTTTGAGCGTCCTTCGACATCGGAATACACCAGAATCCTGACCTTGCGTCCAGCGTCGTGAAATATGTAGAGCCATTAAGCAGCCCCAAAATATCATCAATTACCGGCAGTGGGTACGCTACATTCTTGGTGATTTTGTTCAACGCCCTGTAATCGCAACAAAAGTGACTCGAACCATCAGGTTTGGCCACGATGACGACCGGAGATGACCACTCTGACTTCGACCTTGTTATTATTATTCCTGCTTTCAACATCTCTTCTATTGCCTTTTCCACGATTTCTCTATTTCTTAATGGAGTTCTATATGGTTTTAAACTTATTGGTGGATGATCTCCCGTATCTATTTCCATTGTAACTGTTTGCGTCTTTCCCAATTCTAAATCATTAATTGCAAATACATCCTGATTTTGCTTTACAAGTTGTTCTAAAACTTCCTTATTTTCTGGCGGAGCTTTTAACTGTGCCAACAACTCTTGTTTCCTTGTCATTTTGTCTAGTGAATGTATTTGAACTGTATTTCTTCTGGATGGATGGATCAATTCATCCATTCTGACGATCCCTCTTTTTCCGCGTCCGCGTCTGTTATTAACCCTTTCAGTAGAAGGTTCTGAATAACTTGTTCCCGACTTTTTTACTCTATCCGTTGCCAATATGTCACTAATGTTATGATCTAGTTTGGCTATCACACATCCTCTGTATAATTTAATTTCTCTACCTGTGTTGTTGATAATCATCACTGGAAAGGTTAAGTGTTTATCCAACGCTATTATTCCATCCGGAACTTCCAAACCAGGCTCATCAATTACTTCCTCTTGTAACTCAGTGACTCTGACTGTGTCTCCTTCCACATAATATGGGTTTCTCTTCAGCTTTGCTTGTATCAAATTAACCGACTGTGGTTTTAACGTCGTTGACATTTTAACTCTAACTAGTGCTGATATATGCATGTCTTCTTCCATATCTATGTAGACGTCCCTGAATTTTAATTTATGTAAATCAAAAAAACGTCTTACTCCATTTTTTATCAAAAAATCTCTACCTATCAACATGTTTCTATTTAAATCCTTCACTACATGAAAAAGATGTCTTATGTTGATCCCTCCTAACTTAAAATTTATCATTGTTTGTCCAATTACTTGTAAATTCTGTCCAGTAACAGAGTGTAAATTATTATGACTCTTAAATACTCTACAATTTCTCACTATTTTGTATAGAAAACTTTCTTTTACTACACTAACCTGAGCTCCCGAATCAATTAACGTACGAATTCTATACTTTCCTATTTCTATTATGCAAGAGCTATAATCTGTTTTGTTTCCTATAAATTGCTTGACTTCACCTACTTGTGAGCATTCTCTATTCGTCCCCCCTATGTCTGTTATTAACATACTCTTTAAACCTTGGGACCTTATTATTCACCCTCCTATCATTGGTCCTTTCTAATAGGTAGGGCGCCGGTTTTCCTGCGTTGTTCTTGTACCTGTAAAATTCCTGTGTCTATCTTCAACATTCCTACTCAACCTGTTATTGTCATTTCTACTTTGTATGTTTGACTGGACACGCCTATTTCTACAAAAACGATACCCATGTCCTCGTTGACCACAAACCCAACAGACAATATTTGTGTTATTGGTGTTGCCTACTGTCTCCCTTGTAGGGTATCTCATATTTCTTCTTTCATCATAATCATTTCTACTTCTACCTTGCAACGTCTGTATACCTCCTCTCCTATTCCATCCGAACCTTGTTTGTCCTATTTCCATTGGCTCCTCAACTCTGTCTTCTCGACTAGTTCCTATTTCTCGTCCTGTTCTCAATCTAAATCTACGTCTCAAATGTTCTTCTTGTACCGCGATATCTACCGCTTGTGATAACCTCTCAGGGTTTTCCCTCATCAACTTAAATTTCAAACCATCGGATTTTATGCCATCTACAAAAATGCCGACTAACATCCTCTCCACCTCTCTCCTCGTACATTCTGTCCTAAGAATGCCTCTTCAGCCAGGTTAATCAACCTATCGCTGAACAATTGTACCGTCTCTCCGTTATTTTGTTTAGCCTGTCTCAACACTGAAAATGCATGTTGTGGATCCGTTATTTCTGCATATTTCCTTGCTAGGTCTTCCTTGAACTGTTCCCATGTCTCATCCACTCTAGCCTCTAACTTTCTTCTTATATGATCCGAAACCGGTTCCGTTGCCGTCTGATAAGCCAGTCTCATTCTCTCTTCATCTGTTGCTGAGACTAAATACGCATATTTTTCTATGGAAGTGACCCATTTCTTAAAGTCTCTGGCCTGTCCACTAAACTTCACAATTTCTGTTGCCATTCCCTGTTGTTTTATTATCGTATTAAGTCTACCTACCGCTGTTCCTACCCCCGTCAAAACTTGTGCTAAGGTGTCTTGTTCCGCCATGCTGAAATATTCTTAAACAGAGCAAGCAAACAACTTCACAATTGTAATTTCCTAATTTAAGAAACACAAATCACTTATTTCATAAGAACAGTTCAATCAGTTACCAGGTTTATAAATTACCCTACATCTGTTTCTCGATCCAAGCACGACGTATTTTCCTAGGCTCGCCGTCAGATCACACTCAACGCTGTAGTAGTTGAAACCAATCGCGTCCCTCAGGTAGTTCGTTCGTTCTTCTCAGGTAGTCTCTCTTCTTGGGATGCTCAGTACCGTGCTTCAACCCTTGGTTGGGTCCCTTCTGAGATGGAGTACATCATCGACGTCTTGAGAGAGTCTGACACATAACAGCGAACGGCTCTCGATTGCAGTAGAGCCCCGAGATAGTCTGACTCGTCAACGAAACATTGGGCAATCCTTATTTATTTGCTGTCTCGATTGTCTTTTACCAACGTTCTTTTTTCTATTTGTTAGCGTTCCGAACGAAACCTATTAACATTGAGGCTGAACTTGATTGTCTTATTGAAAAGTTCTTTCTCACCTGACTCAACGATCAGACAACTGGATTTCTGGATTGCCCTTTAGCCAAACTTCTGCTTGCTCAAGACATGATCAAACCGAGCCGACTTTCAGCACACTCCTCGTTCGAGATATTGATTTACTGACTTGAACTTGACACGTTCGGCAAAGTAATGAACCAGAGGAGTCGTTATGATGGTGTTTGCAGGCGCTGCCACCCGTTATGGTAAGCTGGGTTGGTTTTCAGTCTTCTCTTGACGCCAATTTATTTGTTATCTCAAGTCTTGAAAAAGACTTACAGACAACCGCCCCTGGCCGTTCTTTTGGTCGCTGTATTCACAGATAACTTATACTTATTGGCCATCTTTCCCATTGCGCCTTGTTACGTTCAATGCTTGTTCAAAAGCGCGCCGAAATTGTTTCTGGCGATTTAGACAAACGGAGCAAGGATCATCTTCTTAGTTTTTGGCCTCCGCGATGTTATATAGTATACGGCCTGACTTCGCGTTGTTTCTCTGTAGACCGGATTATACCAGGCTCGAATCCTCGGTCGTAGGCTCCAAAATTAGTCCTGTACCAGAGTACAGAACCAACAAAGACTGGGTTTTTATACAAAGACTGTTTATTTTCTTCACGATGACAACATGGCTTCTTTCCAGTTCTAAGGCGGGATGTTGACTGTCCCCTGACATCCCCCTACGTCACGACTTGAGCATCCCCCCCCCCATTCTCCTCCGATGCTCAATCGTGCCGTAGCCTTTTTCCATCCCCTACTCTACTTCTGTTACAATGCGTGCGAGTCAGTTGGTTTATAATAAACCGTCGTGCACAGACCAGCGGAACCTAACGAGACTGTTAGGTCTAAGAAGTTGACTGTCGACGAAGAAATGGTGGAGGTAAGTTTTATACTGGGATGAAAGTCGGAGAAAAAGGCAATGAAGTTCTGGAGGTCAGACAGGGGCATGTCTGAAACACCAAAGCTGTGTACCTCCTATAGAGCTCCAGGAGTCTACCGGTGTATTGACTCCATACCCGGTGCTCCAGATAGCCAATGAAGAGGCAGACATAACTATGACCATCTTAGTACCTATGGCCACCCCGCTAATCAGGTCGAAATAGTCCCCATTGAACTTAAACGAATTGAGGTTGGGGACTAACTCTGCAAGACGCAGCAATGGTCCAGTGGCTATGGTGGTGTTGTGCCTTTTCTCCAAGACAAATTCCAAGGCTTAAGGCCGTCAGAGTGGGGAATGGATGTATAGAGTGAAGTCACATCTAAAGTGAAGATGTAGTACTGAAAAGGGGTTGTGAAAGAGTACAGGAAAATGTTGAACTGTCTGAGCCCTTTCCTGTCACCAACGGAGTGAAACAAGTATGTGTCCTGGCACCAATACTGTTCGTCCTCATGTTTTCAGCTATGCTGACGAATGCCTTTGAGAACAATGACATTGGAATAGACATCAACAACCGCATAGATGGAAAGTTGTTCAATCTCAGAAGGCTGAAAGCCAAAACTAAAACTAACAGCGACACAGTCAGAGAACTACTGTTTGCTGATGATTGCGCTCTATATGCCAACTCAGAGGCAGACATGCAACACAATGTTACAGCTTTCTCATATGCCTGTGCCAACTTTGGGCTTAATATCAACTTGGAGAAGACTGTTTTAATGTATCAGCAAACTCAAGGGAATAATCACACCGTGCCGAATATCAAGGTGAACGGCCATAGACAAAGTGTTGTGGACAAATTCACCTATCATGGCAGCACTGTATCACAAGCTGAAAGTCTATCAAAGCAGTTGTATTATCCACACTGCTATATGCTTGTGAAATATGGATTGTTTATCAGCGACATGCTAAGAAATTAAACCACTTCCACACAGTCTGCCTTAAGAAGCTATTGAAGATTAAATGGCAAGACAAGATCCCAGACACCGAAGTTCTAGAAAGAGCGTCCATGCCCAGTATCCACACTCTACTAATGAAAAATCAACTTCGCTGGGCTGGTCACTTGACTCGTATGCCAGATAAAAGGCTCCTTAAACAATTTTTTTACGGCTAGTTGCGTTGTGGTAAACGTTCCCAAGGCGGCCAGATGAAACGCTTTAAAGACACTCAAAAAATCTCACTAGAAGCTTTTGGAATTAATCTTGACACTTGGGAGACTGCTGCTAAAGACCGTAATTCGTGGCGTAATCATTACATAAGAGTGCAGTTACTTGTGAAGCAACCAGGACTGCAAGAGCTGTGAAGAAAGGCTAGGCAGAAATACCACTGCAGGAGATCCTCCTCTTGGAACTCAAGCATTCGTTGCCCACATTGTCAAAGAACATTTCGAGCCAAATTAGGCCTTATCAGCCATCTTAGAACTCACGGCTCCATACTTTCAACCCAACTGGATGAAATGAATGGTCATCATCATTCTTGATGGACAAACAGCAGTGAAACTGATGGAATTGAAGATAGAGATAGCGTGTTTGGTGTCTTTGATCTACGAAGGGATATTGGTAACCAACGGCTGAGACATGCTGTCTAGTAACTCTAAAATCCGCTCAGTAGGACAAGAACAGGTCGGGACGATAGGTCTGCTTGGGTTCCCTGGCTTGTGTGTCTTAGGCAGCATATAAATGGTGGGTTTTCCCAAGCAACTATCGTGGATGATCATCGAGGTGGCAGAGCTGTTCAAAATGCCTTGGTTGATGATGGCTTTCGTCGCGCTTTTGACCTGGGTGTTCTTACTGACCGTCCCATCTTGTGCCCGTGGTCTGTAGAAGGTTGCATCGCCAAGTTGTTTGTTGCCTTCCTGTATATACATGTCTTTCCTCCAAACCACTAACGCTCCTCCATTGTCGGTAGGCTTGATAACTATGTCCTCACGACGTTTCAACTGTGTGAGTGCCTGTTGGTCCTCCGCGGAAAGGTTGGAGTGTCGTAGTGGCTTGAACTGTAACTGTTGCATATCGGAAAGTGCTTTTTCGATATACAGGTCCAGGACTTTAGATGCCCCTGGATTGGGAATCCAAGTCGTCCTGCGTTTGGAGAGGTGAGATACGTGGTCGGTGGGATCCGAAGAGTTGTCCCTTTGAGGTTGATTACTAAAGTGATATTTCAGCCTGAGAGCGCGATGGAAACAATAGACGTCCTGCAGTAGCGAGTACCTGTCGCCAGAGGGAATATCAATAACATCTATGTCATCGTCTTGCTCCTATCTAGGTGTATCTGAGCTCGGGTTCACACAGGCAACAATAAACTCCGTTCGCTATGATATAGAACATTTATTGTATTGCGTTGGCGCAGTGGGTTAACAGCCCGCGCTATATTACATATCACAGATAGTTAACAGCAACCACATAGTTATCATACAACAATCTAGCACACTATCTAGCCTATGTATATATACATCTATGAATATCTATTGAGTCCCTCTCAGGCAGGCCTTGTTGCCTCTCTCAAGTCCGTCTGTCCTCTGCCGGTCTCCACGTGTCCCAATCCGACACGGGCGGTAACTCTGTCCGAGTTCCTCGTGGACCCCGCAATAGGCGGGCCACGTCAGTGTCCACGGAACCATGGACTCGATGACCAGTCTTTCGAGAAGGCTCTAGATTACTCGGGTCCTGAGCGACTCGCTTCTATCCCATGGGCTGGAGTTGCAGCCCTCTAATAATATATCTAAAGGTGAGGCGGTGACAATCTAGTTTGAGTCAACTAACTGAAAATAAGCGTATTAAGTGTCACTTTACACGCACCTGAACAGAACTCAATCACAGCACACTCTAGCGTGGCCACATTGCGTGCATCCTTACAAGCAAACATCGCCTCCATGGGAAGGCTAACCCGGTCAACAAACGTCCCCTGACGTTGGATGTGTCGGCTTGAGGGCTCAAAACCGGGCACAACGAAATTACGTCTGGAAAATAAAAAACAACTCCGCATGAACGCAGAAGAAGAAGAAGAAGAAGAAGAAGAAGAAGAAGAAGAAGAAGAAGAAGAAGAAGAAGAAGAAGAAGAAGAAGAAGAAGAAGAAGAAGAAGAAGAAGCATCTCCTCTCTGAGCTCAGAAAATGGTACCCTCAGGAAAGACCAGATAAATGGAACTCTTGTTGTGGAACTATTTGTATGGAACTCTTTATAGGCGATTCTTTAAGTAGAATAACATCACAGCTGAGAAGTACATTCACGCATCCCTACACTGAGCCACGTTGGCATAGTAGGATATTTTCTCATATTAGTACGGCTCTGGAGTCGACCCAGCCTCAGAATAAATGGGTAATAAATAGTTTTAAGAAATTTATGTGAATTATCTGCGAAGAAATGGCGACTAGGAATGGAAATTTCATACGTCCCCTCATATGCAATGGCCAAGAATATATAAATGCCTAACGAGTTACACCCCAAAAGCAGTATATGCTATAGGCCACCTTGACCTTTACATGTCCTTGGGCCAAACGTCTAGAGCCCAATAGCCGCTAGATCTAAAACCAGGAGAAAATGAGTCACATTTGCGTGTCGTTCGACTGTTTGGGAACCGTCGTAGCTCAGTGGTTAACTCACTTCCCTGTCGGCTTCTTGACACAAAGTCCAAATCACCCTCGAGGGTAGCAGGGTTTATTTTATAAACCACACGACTCTAGAGGGCCTAGGTAGAGAAGTGGGTAGCACGTTTACCTGTCGCCCCAGTAGTAATTTGTTCGAATCCCCATCGAAATGGATTTTGTAACATTTGTCTGCGTTCCCAGTCTTACCCAGCCAAACATTGGTATCAGAAAATGCCAAAAAGTGACCGATATCATATTGACCACATCATCCGTCGAGTTCCGATTTATCTATAAACATGTAGGTCTAGCGCCATATACCCATTATGCCTCAGAGGGTGTAAAAGTGTTCATTGCTTTATGTAACTGCCTGGCTCTTGAGTCCACTCGTCTTCTTAGTTACCAGAATGTTCTAGGATTGTACAGGCCACCGGTATGATGCTCAAGACATCATCAACCCAACAATGACTTGTATAATCTTGTAGGCCTAGCACCATTAGTTAAGTGGGAGGTTCTCTTGAAGCTGTAGAGACGTGGTTTTATGGAATGATGGGGCTACTAAGAGCAGATAAAGAGCGTAATGAAGATATCTTGCAAGATCTTAACTTACAATGAGAACTGGTTATTCGCATAAGAAAACCACAATCCACATTCGTTTGGTACACGGTGAGAAGTTTGAGTACGTGTTGACAACGGGAACGTTGGAGAGCAAGAGAGGCAGAAGGAGACCATTAGAGATGATACACAGTTTGGCGTCATGGCAGGGGGAACATCTGTATCAGAAATGATTGACAGTACACGAGACAGAAGGTTGTGGACAGACATGATGGCCAATGCCACACGACAAGGACTATAAAAATGTGTACGACATCGGGACTATGAAAAGGTGTACGATATCCACAATATGACAAATGGCATGGGAATTAGATTTTCATCTTCGGGAATATAGAGGGAAATATATTTTGGCTCACAGATTCGATGACTGCACTATGCCGGCCAGCTTTAGTTTTTCAAATCTTTATTATCCGGGCCCTGAGACATTATAGATATCGCTGGTCATAAACAAATCAACACCACAGCTGCAGCGGATACAACCCGGTGCAAACAGTATTGTAAGGTGAGACGACTAACTGTGATTTCTGACCAGAGATTCACCACAGTTCCTGAAAGATTTCTGACTCACATTTACTGCTGAAAAGCATAGTACATATATCATCATCGTCATCAACATGCGCCATGTTCGTAAATTAACATAGTTAGTTGTCCTGCAGCTTCAGTTCAAATTTGTATACGTTAATTGTTCAAATAACCCTGGCTTTGGCTGGCTCTGCAGAACTTGGTGGAGTATTGATATATGACAAGGCAGACGTGGTTGCGGCCTTGTGGGAGCACGTGTACACCTCGGAGGAGAAAATGGATTACCATGGTCTGGCAAGAATGAGACAGCGAGGAGTGACGAGAGGATCTGGCCGACGCTCGACGCTCAGAAGAAAGGCGAAACGGACATATAATCAGATTGCTACTGGTACTATTGGTGTTGGAACTACGTGAAGTTGTCAAGTTATCACTTCAGTACTGCAGTACTGCTGAATGACAGTTTTCTCTTGATCAGTGTTTTCTACTTTTTGCCGAGTCTTTTCGTGACAAAACACATCTCATCATCATCATCATCATCATCATGTGTTATGCGAACTGGCATTGGCGTTCATGTGTCTCCACAGATCTCACCCCTTTGTGTTGTGGATCAACTCTGCTGATAACATCCCTCCATACTACTGTCTATTATTTCTCTTGGATTGCTTCTGCCTCTTTTCTCACTGATCTGTACAGTTTTAAGGATGTTCTATAATGCCTCTCTTCTCATCATATTATCAAAGAATGATGCTTGTCTCTTTATTATAGTAGTACATAATGTTCCGGTTGCGTTAGCCTCTTCCAGGCATCATTGTTAGTTACTCTGGCAGTCCAAGGTTACATTCGTCCTAGGAACAACGTCTCCTTTGCTCCTAAGACGTTCATAATTTGTTCATTAACGTTCCATGGTTCACTGCCAGACAGCAAAACATGTTGTATATAACATTTCAGTACTCTCTTTCTTACATTCAGTGATAGCGACTCATTGCATAAGGTACTTCTAATTTAAAACATATCTACGAGATTATATGTTATTTATATGATAAAAAGCCTGTATAGCGACGTCTGACATCAACTCTACTATCATATTAGGCGAAATATAAATATCATTGGCTTTCGTTGTTCCTCCCACACTTCAAATTTCAGGCGAAAAGGCTATTTTGGATAAAATCAGATCAGAGCAAGATTTCATGAAATACAACTGTGGTTAAGATGATGATTGATGGAGGATTTGTGAGATTAGATCGCGTTGGTTTCCATATGTTGAAGAAGCAAGACAAAAATAGCACACCGGAGAATCTTAGTTAATCACTGTGGAAGCAGACGGAAGCTCACATTGATTAAAGGAACAAGAAACCGACAATTAAAGTGCTGTGAACATGTTATGAGGGAAGACACCGCACCGAGAATGATGCTGTAAATTTGGGGAATTTGGGGCAGTGAAAACGTTTCACAATTCCCTATATATCTCCTCGAGAGGTCGAAATAAACAGCAGACGATTTGGAAACAGACCAGTGCGTTGATTTCGATTGTATGAGCATTCGTCGTTCAGACAGTAATGGCAAACTACTGAACGTAAAATTTCCTAGTCATCACAAACTCTATATAATTCTAGGTTTGATTACAAAGTCCTGTAAAGAACTTGCAACGAAATTTATGCGTTGAGACAAATTATTATTTATAAAATACTGCAATGTATAGCGAAGTACAAAAGTCCTGCAGCAATTAGTTAGTTAGTCTTTCCTGTTGAGCCTAAGGCGGCGCATAGGGCAGAAGTCATGGCTCTCCATGTCCGGCGGTTCGCTGCTACCTGTTGTAGATCCTGGATGTTCACTTGGCCGTTGAATGAGCCTTCTCTGATGATGGATCTACGGAAGGTCTCTCTTGGTCTTCCCCGTTTTCTTTTCCCTACTGGTGACCATAAAAGGGCTTGGTTGGGGAGTCTTGTCTTGTCCATTCTGAGTACATGGCCGATGTAGTTCCAACGGCGTTTTCTTATAAAATTGGATACAATATCTTGCTTAGTCTCTTGTCTTATTTGCGTATTGGTTCTGAAATCTGTCCAGTGGAGGTTTAGAAATTCTTCTAAGACATTTGTTCTCAAAATTGTCTAATTTTTTATCTAAAGCTACCGTTGATTTCCAACTCTCACATCCATACGTTAGCACTGGAATCACACAAGAGTTGAAGATTTTAAGTTTCGTATGTTTGCTGAGTGTCTTTGACTTCCAGATGTTTGGCAGTTTACTGAAAGCACCAGATGCCAGTGCGATTCTAGATAATATTTCTGGCATTGAGTCCCCTGTAGATGTCATTTTGCTTCCTAGGTATGTGAAGCTGTTGACTTTTTCAAGAACATGGTTGTTTAATTTGGTGTCATCTGAACTGTTGGTAAGATCAATAGTTTTTGTTTTTGCAGTGTTAATTTGGAGACCAATTTGTCCTGAAACATTTTGGAGATGGTTTATTTTCTCTTGGGCATCTGGGTGTGTTGAACTTAAAAGCACTATGTCGTCGGCAAAGTCCAGGTCTTCTAGAATTTTGTCAACCCAATGGATACCCCTATTTGTGTTGTTTGTGCATTTGCGCATGACCCAATCGATAGCTATTCCAAAGAGCATCGGTGACAAGACACAACCCTGTTTCACTCCCGTTTCCACTGAGAACCAGTCAGAGTTGCCTGATTCTGTTCTCACGCAGCAACGTGTCTCCTTGTAGAAAGATTTTATGATGTTGATATATTTGGTAGGGAAACCATAGATGTTAAGTAGATTCCAAAGTGAAGGACGGTGGATACTGTCGAAGGCTTTTTGAAAGTCGACAAAGTTGGTGATTAATTTCGACTGGAATTCTACAGAGTCTTCAATGATTATTCTAAGGATGAAAATCTGGTCTATTCATGACCGTTTTTCTCTGAAGCCAGCTTGTTCTTCTCTGAGCCTTTCATCTATAGACTTTTTCAATCTCTCAAGTAACATGCTACAAAAAGGTTTTCCTGGCACTGACAGTAGGGTGATACCAGGCCAGTTATTGCAATCATACATGTCACCTTTTTTTGTCAGTTTGAAAATTACACCATCCTTCCATTGTTGTGGTGGGGATTCGTTTTGCCAGATTTCATTGATAAGCTGTAACAAACGTTGTGAGGTATTCTCATCTGCTGCTTTGAGCATTTCTCCTGAGATGTCGTCTTCACCAACAGCTTTGTTGTTCTTAAAATTGTTAATGGCTGCTTTAATCTCTTCCATGGTGAATGACTCACAGGAGGCATTTAGTGGGGGAATGGTGGTTTCTCCATCCAGGTTGGGAACACTGTCAGGCTGCGGTCTATTTAATATATAATAATGTTCTGCCCATCGTTGCTTTTGGTGGTCATCAGATAACAATAGTTTACCTTGTTTGTCTTTGATGGGTTTGTTTGGTGTAGGTGAGTGATTGCATAGTTGTTTCATGATGTGGAATACGGCTTTGTTGTTTCCAGTTCTGGCAGCTGATTCGGCATCGGCGGCCAAGCTGTGAGTAAAGTTCTGATTATCTTTTCGTGCGCTTGATTTCACCTCTTTATCCAACATGGAGTATTTCTGCTTATGGGTTTCATATGAAGATCTGTCTTTTGTAGAAAGCAGTGTTAGTTTTGCTTGCTTTCTTTCTTGTATCTTCGTCCAGGTGTTATCGCTTAGCCACTTCTTCTTCTGTCTTTGTACGTAGCCAACTGTGTTTATTGCCGCATTTAGCAAGGTCTCTTTCAGGAAATTCCAATTTTCTTCAATGTTATTTTTACTCTTCGCATTGCTCGTTATACTTTCTTTGTTAGCGTAGATGATTTGAACCTCTGAGTTGAATGCGAGTTGGTGTTCTTTAGTCAGTAGGGACTGTGAGTTTATTTTCTTGGTTCTGGGTGTTTTATACAGAGTCTTAAGCTTTATTGTTAGCTTGGCTATGCAGAGATTGTGATCGCTACCAGCATCTGCTCCTCTGTAAGCTCTGACGTCTTGTACTGATGAACGGAATTTGGCACTAATGCAAAAATGGTCTATCTGATTTTGTGTGATACCATTAGGCGAATTCCACGTGATTTTATGTATATCTTTATGCGGAAATAGAGAGTTTGCTATTATCATATTTGCTATTTCACAGAATTCTAGTAGTCTTTCTCCGTTTTGGTTCATGTCCTCTAGACCGTGAATTCCCATATATTTCTCGACACCCTTATTGTCAGACCCTATCTTGGCGTTGAAATCGCCCATTACAACAACAATATCGTGTTTGGGTGATAAGTTGATGGTACCAATTAGTTGGTTGTAGAAATTATATTTGTTAATGTCGGTATCATCGTTGGTAGATGCATAGCACTGTATGAGTGATAGCTTGAAATATTTTGTTTGGTAACGCGCTGTTATGATTCTGTCGTTTACTGGTTCCCAGCTGATTAGTGATCTTTCTAGCATTTTTGACATGATGATAGCGACGCCGTTCGAATGATGGTTGTCGGTTCTTCCTGAATAAATTATGTGTCTTTGTTCGTAGTTAAAAAACGTTTTACCTGAGTCAGTCCATCTGCACTCGCTGACCCCGAGAACATCTAGGTTGTATTCATTCATAACACTACACACCTGAGTAGTTTTCCCTATCTGGTACATAGTTTTAACATTCCAATAACCAATCTTGAAAGTATCCTTGGAGTTTAGCAAGTTTGAGCTATGCATCATAGTATTAAATCCAAAAATTGATTCTGAAAACAACGAGAAATGGTTCGACGGATCGTCGATCAACCGTCTTTAGCCAAGCCAGAAGAAAAACACGTCGACAATATTCAGATAGTATCCGTTCATAGCCTAGTTCCTGATCTAGAGGTTAGTTACTTTTCTCCGTAATCTTGGATACTTTCGTAAGTAACGTGACGACGGTGAGAATCAGCAGTGGTTCGATCGCGTCGGTAACTTACGGGGTATGTGAGCCGGTCGCTCAGAAAGCAATGGCAAACTACTGAGCGTAATCATGCCAAGAAATCAAAAATCAGCTGAAAGATGCTGATGTTGACAGCGATGTCCTTTAAAGGATATGCAAAACATTTTTTTTTAATATACAAGTAAATGGGAATATTCTTAAACAAGTGAATCGGTACAGTTATCCCGGAACAGTCATAACATCTGATTGGAGATGCTTTGAAGAGATTAGACCAAGAAATGTCATTGCGAAGGTAGCCTTTTGCAAGATGAAAAACATACTGGCCAATAAAAAGATATCAATTGAAACGAGAAAAAGAGTGTTGAAGTGCTACATAGAACCTTTACTTTTATATGGATGTGAAGCGTGGACAATGAGCAGACAAGCAGAAAAACATCTAATGGCTGTAGAAATGTGGTTCCTGGGGCAAATGCAAAGAATACCATGGACAGCCAGAAAAACCAATGACCAAGTGCAACAAGAAACAAATGAAGATTCTCACCAGTCACCACGTTACTTACGAGAGAATACGAGATTACGGAGAAAAGTTTCTAAACTCTAGGCCAGGAAGCCGGCACTTGTATATAACACTGTGGTATTTCTTCCTTCCCAGTGACGACCATAATCTGTGTCTAGTCAGTTCTAACCCTAGTTGTTCACTGTGTGCAACAACCGCATCTACTAAATGTTGCAGGTACTGTTCATTGTCTGCAATCAAGACTGTATCATCTGCATATCTAATGTTATTGATGTATCGTCCCCCAATGTTGATTCCTTCCATATCTTCTATATTTCTGAAAATATTTTCACTGTACAGGAAAAAAAGATCTGGAGACATTACACATCCCTGTCTCACACCTCTGTTAATAGGCTCATATTGACCTACTTCATATCAATTCTTCTGGCAGCTTGTTGTTTCCAATATGTGTCCTTTTTTTTACAATACAAGCATCAATTTGTAAATCTTCAAGCATCCTTATCTTGTCGACATGTCTCACTTTATCGAAAGCCGGTGTGTAGTCAATAAAGCAAAGGTGTAGATCAGGTTGTATTTTCTTCCTAACTCTTTGCATGATAATTCTTAGCAAAATCTTCGTGAAGTGACTCATTATACTAATTGTTCGATGTTGATCACATTCCAAGGCTCCTGATTTCTTTGGGATTGCAATACGTACAGAATTATATAATTCATGAGGTATATCTCCAGTATCATATATTGTATCCAGGAGTCTGGTAACTGTATCTATTCCGTATTCTTCTAAAGCATTAATCATTTCTGTTGTGATGCTGTCTGAACCTGGGGTCTTGCCAGTTTTCATATGGTTAAGAGCATTCTGAAACTCTATCTTCAAAATTGATGGTCCTTCATTATTATTTTGAATATCATACTGTTCTTCTCTGTTATCATCTTAAAGGTTTTTCATAAAATCTGACCATACATGTAAAATCTGAACTTTCTCTATTATGATTTTTCCATCTTTTGTCTTTACGGCAGCCTGCTGATGTATGTGTTCTTTGATTAGTAAGCTCCTGAATTCTTTTGTGCATTGGTTTGGTATTTTTACTGTTGTGTTGTTTTTCAATTTCTATGCAATTTTTCTCGGGCCATGCTTCTTTTGCCTCCTTACATTACATAATGTTCTGACTTTTCTGTGAATTTCTTTATATTTGGCAGGATTATTTTTGTTCTCCTAATATCTACCTGAATACCCACTTCCCCCCCCCCCCCCCCGGATGCATACATAAATACACATAACTGGCACCTTGCCGCCTTGACAGACGACAGTTTGTTACATTGTGCCTCAAGACAGGCATAACTACAACCCACGGCGGTAGCGAATGTAACTGATCAGACCAATTTGGCAAATGTTCGTTCACAATGGATGCATGTGAACATATGTTCATTTCCACTATAACGCACATCTGACGTCTCATACGCTCGGTGTGTGACCTATCTGAACTCATATCTTCCTTCGTCTTTATTCTATTTCCGATCGTTGCCCTCCATGCAGTCCTATCAGCGGCGACGTATTACGTACGAACGTTTGTGTGTGGTCTATTTGTGTATGTGTGTGTGTGTTTGTGTTTATATGTACATACATACATAATACACACACACACACACACACACACACACACCCAGACAGGCAGGCAGACAGACAGACAGACATGTCGGCCTCTTCTACGGGACACAGATGTGTGTGCATGCATGCAGTTTAGGTTCAGTAGATTTTAATTATTTTCTGAACGACCAACGTTCATACCATAGTTAAAAATCAACACAAGACTGCTTCCAAACAGCATGCAGCTACTTTCGAACACTATATACGGGAATGCGAATCGCGTTCGCTACTCCTTCCCCACAATCGCCGGCGTAATGTTTGTATGTATATTAAAATAAATATAGCTGTTTAAGTATATATTAAATTGGGATACACATAGATTAGCAAGAAATAATAATGTAGGCAGCGTCAATTTCTGGAAGTACGAGAAGATAAAGGATTGAAGAGTAATGAAACCTATTTTCTGCTCCAGATAATGCATTTTTCTTTTCCTTGGCTCGCTTTGAACTCCAGTGTAGTCTATACACATGCTACTACTTCAGTGCACTAGACTTATTTTTGCGTATGGATTAGCTTTCCTTATCACCAATGTTCCTCGCCATCAGATGAACCCACTCCAATGTCAGAGGTACTTGTAATTTGCGTCCTCTTGGAATATAAATGAACAAATTAGGGAGAGATTGGAAGCAACAGAGATGTGGTTCATTAGACGAATGTTGCGAATTCTTGGACTGCCAAAGTTATTAACAACGAATGCCTTAAAGTGGCTAACGAAACTAGAACATTATATACAACAATAAGAAAGAGACAAACAGCTTTTTTTGGTCATGGGATGAGAAGAGAGGCACAGGAGAACATCGTGACAACTGGAAAGATCGAGGG
This sequence comes from Cepaea nemoralis, assembly GCA_014155875.1. Taxonomy (NCBI): domain Eukaryota; kingdom Metazoa; phylum Mollusca; class Gastropoda; order Stylommatophora; family Helicidae; genus Cepaea; species Cepaea nemoralis. The sequence continues at coordinate 76,610 of JACEFZ010025025.1, read as the reverse complement.
GAAGAGAGGCAGAGGCAGACCACAAGAAATGATGCTGGATGGATTGCGACGGTGGAATGGAGGAATATCAACGGCAGAGTTGATCCAGAAAACCAAAGACCGAGATCTTTGGAGAGTCATGTCGGTCGGCACGGCACTTGATGATGATGAAGTTAAGGACAAGAAGTCAACATTTTAGTCCAAATGACCGGTTTGAAGAGGAACAATTTACTAAGCGGATGTAATGGTGTGAACTACTGCCCATTCTCGTGTAGGATTACATCTACGTACACGACGATCTCGTTAGAGTAGATCGGTGCTTTACAACATGACCCTGGTAATGCTCAATGTGAAAGTACACTTAGGGCTAGAGTGGGCGATAATGAGGGCTTTAAATTAGCGGCTACGGTTGGTTTTGTTTAGAGAATGAGTCACGGAGTTGGTGAGATTATAAGTCTGCACGCAATGTTCTGTCTGCTGTTGTCTGTTTATGAGACTCGCTGGCTGCTTTCTCTTATATTGTAATGATATGTCCTGTTTGGAAGATATTGGCATTTATCGGTTGTTGTATCTGCGCGTGTGCTTGATTTCTAGTGTTTATTTGTAAAATTGCCGTTTGTGTGTCACAAACAGCGGAACATTTTTACTGTCTACAACGTTGTTGTTGTTGTTGTTGTTGTTGTTCTGCTGCTGCACGGACCCAGCGTTTAATTATTCACTGTTACACGACATGATGAATTTAGGGTATGGTAAGGATTGTGTTTCCTGTTTCCGCCCCAGTATGCAAATAGCGCACGTTTTCAATCACGCGCAGTCGGTCTTCAATCGTGAGCGCATGGCCGCCATCGCAGTATCACACCCGGTTGTTATCCTTCTCGACTCAACCATTGTCTCCGGACACTCAAGTAAATTCCCCCTTCCCGACACTCCACCACCACACTGTCCAACAGTCGCTGCAGAGCTCCTATATTTTCAGCTATCAATAACGTGTCCTCTGCATAGCGCAGATTATTTGATTATACCTCCAACTCGTATTCCCGGTCTATCCTCGATCTCTCTAGTTATTATTTCTCTAGAGAAAAGCATATCCCTGACAAAACATATCCCTAACTTACTCAACGAGATATCCCTAAAAAAACATATCATCATCGCCACCTCTTCATAATTGCCCACTTTTATTCTCATTTTCTTTGTTGCCACTTGCTTCCAGGAAATATTCGTTACCACTCTGAGATTTTCCCCATCAATTGTAATATCCTGCAACATTTTCTCCATCCTATGATGGTTCACGCAATCAAATGTCCCGCTATAATCTATAGAGCACAATTATAGCCCTGTCTGTGTTCCAGCCGACCTATACACTACTGCTCGGAATGTGTATGATGCATTACTTGTTCTTTTCACTCACCACAAATCCACACCGCTCTTTATTAATCTCCATCGTCATCTCCCTCCCATTCTCCCCACCACAGGTCTGAGTAGGAGTACTCTGTTATGGTTTATGAGGTTGCCTGTATGAAAACCTTCGCACTCACTTGCTCCCGTCTCGGTCTTCCAGACAAGGCTGTAAACACAGCTTTCAGCATATCAACAGGCACACATCCGCTATTGTAAACGTCATTCAACAGCTTAATTCATCTTTATATCCAAAATTCTCCTAATATCCCCAATCCCTCAACTGTGATTCCATTCGGCCCAGGCGTCCTTCCTTTCCCCATACGCCCGACAGCATCAGTGACCTCTTCGTTCAGCCCAGGTGGTCCGTCTACATCACCAACAACTCTCCCCCTCACCATGTATTCACCCCATCTCTCCATCACAGCATCTTCTTCCATTAATACCTTTAATGCCTTTGTTTTTAAACATCCCATGTTTAAACCAAATATGTTTGGAGGTTAAATCACTGATCCGCTTGTGCATATTCTTTGTATGGTTAGTAACATTTATTAAGATTGTGTTACATTAAATGGCTTAAATTTCGTTTGCCTTTACGCATTAATCGATTATGTCTTTATTTATCTTCCCATATTTTCCTTTGTCATTTTACTTTATTTTCCTTTAGTCCGTTAGTTTTCAGATTTCTTCGGCTATCCAATGGGAAAGTGGATAACGGGGAAAATGTTGTGCGAACAAGGAAGTTGGAATATAAGAGAAAGGAAAAACTTCTAAAGAAGATGCTTGACAATGTGACTTTATGGCACGAAGTGACATCTGTATCAGAAATTGTTGGTGGCAGTATTCTTCCTCTTCTTCTACCCTTTATCTGATAGGCCCTCAACCAAACCACGCCAAGTCTTAAGAACATCTTTTAGAACATAAAAACAGGGAATATCTGTTGCTATCTCCTGCATCTCTCTCCATGTCTTCCTAATATGATTCGTCTCTGTAATTCTCTTTTCCATGTGTGATTAGGTCTTCCGCTATTTCGTTTGCCTGGTTGGTTCCAGACAAGAGAAGTGTCTCGTTATATTGTCTTTGAGTTTTCTCTGGGTGACAGTATGTGGATACATCTATTATAAAAGGTTAGTGTTCAATGACAAGTCTGCTAGATCCCGCACATTCTCATCACCAATAGGAGCAACAGAAGCAAGTGTGATTTGTCACTATGGTGCAGCCAATCAACGTTCATCAATTAGAGCAACAAATGGCTGATAAACACAAGACAGCCATTTAACTATTTTATCATTATGATCATCATTATCATCATCAACATTATCATCATCATAATCATTATAGTTATCATTATCATCATCATTATTCCGCAATAATTATTCACACACCGAAGCGTGTGAGACGTAAGATGGTGCATGATGGTGGAAATAACCACTTGTTCACATGCACCCACTGTGAACGGACATTTACAGCGCGAATTGGCCTTACCAGTCACATTCGCTACCGCCATGGGTAAAAATTATTATGCCTTTTTGAAGCACAAATCTATCGTCTGTCAAGACGGCAAGGTGGCAATGATCATCATCATCATCATCATCATCATCATCATCATCATCATCATCATTATCATTATCATTATCATCATCATAATCATTATCATCATCATCATCATCATCAATAATGGCTTGTCATGTGCCAAATTTCCCACCATCACAATCTTTCGAAATTCCTCTGTATGAAAAGCCAGGTACCCTACCTCTATTGCTATCAGGTGTAAATTATTTACGACATCTTGAATCCATATATGACTTGGTCTTCCTCGTCTCCGCTTCCCTGATTCACCACCCTCCATAATTACCTTTTTCCGTATATTCTTGTCTCTGTTAAGAAACACCGCTTGCGTATTCTTCATTTATTCATATTCTCATTATTTGACACAACACGTGTCTCTACTTCGTCTGAAATTTAGTTTTATCGCTGCTCATTTAGCCTGTGGGCGTTGAGGCTGTTGACAATGACATGTCTGAAAGAATCAGGAAAACAATGCCCGTTTGTGTGTCGTGGAGATCCATGACCTAGATACATCCTTCGCTGTGTGGAAGGGGTTACGGACGCAATTCGAAATCCCGCATACTGCGTTCGAAACACAACCACCGACGATTTGGGAAACAGACCACCTTGCGTTGGTTTTCATAACGTGGTATGTGGGTCACTCATTCAGAAGGCAATGGCAAACTACTGAACGTGAACTTGCCAAGAAATGACAAACAGCCAACAAATGCTGGGGTTGACTGCGGCGTCCTGTAAAGGACAAGAAATAACTTTTGACATAAAATATTTAGCTTCTTTTGTGTGATTTCTGCAACATGCAGCTGTCGAGATGCAGCGAAATATGCCTTGCAGTTAATCGTACACTCTAATGGTTGTGTCTTCGTTATTCAAATTCACTATGAGAAAACATTGTTTTGGGCATCCTAATATACATCTCTGCAGATGTGAAGAGTTCAAATACCGGTCTTGCATATCCCGATGGTTTTCGAGCCTGCAGAGGGACAGGAGAACTTTGTGAGACAGTCACCATAAGAAGAGTACTTCAATACAGGGTCCAATTGTAAGTCTCTACACCAAGCGCACTCTGATAGGTGCAAGGCCTTTTTATGTCTAACGACATGAGCGTCAGCGCATTGGATTAAAGAGTTAAAACTAATATAGTCCAGAGAATCCATCAACCAACCAATCATCCAACCGACCAGCTAATCAGCTGATCAACTTAACACCAATTGCGCTCGTGAACCGAACGAGGTAACCCGGAATCGAACTCAGCGGTTCGTTTTGTCTACGGGACCGGATTCAAACGTTCAAAGTGTGGGCGCCCTGTAGAACGAACATTTAAAACATTAACACTACCGCTGTGTTCTCTAACAATAAGGAAGCGTCTGACAACGATCGATACGTGAAATATGAAGCTGGAGATAAATAAACATAATGGCTAGAGCCATACAGGCAAGGACTATAAGTTGAAGACAGGACACATTCGCCAGTCAGAAGTTTGTAGGATAAATAGGAATTGGCTTGGGTATGAAGAGAAGAAATAGGAAATGTGATTCGATTCGATTCGATTATACCATTATTCCTACCTCGTTCAACCTCAAAGAGAAGTTATATTCAGGTCCATCTCTGGCTCAGATTAATAATCTTGTGACCGAGCCATGCCACAATTGGGATATTAATTTGAAAGTGATTGTTGTCCAAAGAGGATAATGACGGCTGGAAATATGATCGCATATAAATGTCTAAAATTACATTTCATGTTGGTAAATTAAATAAGAGCTTGTCGGTTTGTATATTGGTTTATTTGGCTGCACTTTCTTGCGTATCCATGTGTACGTGTGTGCGCGTGTGCGTGCGTGTATATGTATGCTTCTCTCTGTGTGTGTGTGTGTGTGTGTGTGTGTGTGTGTGTGTGTGTGTGTGTGTGTGTGTGTGTGTGTGTGTGTGTGTGTGTGTGTGATATTCAGATTAACAATGAAGACTAGATCAATTTACATCTTTTTTTTTAAATCAGGAGCTAAATACACTTCAACCAATACCTATCATTTCTTGTTTCATTATGCTGTGTGTTGCTTCCCAGGTGTACACTTTAGAGTGCGCGTCTTCTCTATACAGGTCCAAACCCAACACTATACATATTCCTTGCTAGTCCGATAATGACGTTGGTGGGTAACGACACTGTGATATGTCCTACCTACAGCCAACATAATCAATTAGTGTATTTTTTATTTTTTATTTGGGTTGTCATCACGGAACAACAACAATAATAACAATACCAATACCTACAACAACAACAACAACAACAACAACAACAACAGCTGCTGCTGCTGCTACTACTACTACTACTACTACTACTACTACTACTACTACTACTACTACTGCTGCTGCTGCTGCTGCATCTGCTGCTGCTGCTTCTGCTTCTGCTTCTGCTGCTACTACTACTACTACTACTGCTACTACTACTACTACTGCTACTACTACTACTACTACTACTACTACTACTACTACTACTGCTACTACTACTACTACTGCTACTACTACTACTACTACTACTACTACTACTACTACTGCTGCTGCTGCTGCTGCTGCATCTGCTGCTGCTGCTTCTGCTGCTGCTTCTGCTGCTACTACTACTACTACTACTACTGCTACTACTACTACTACTACTACTACTACTACTACTACTACTACTGCTACTGCTACTACTGCTACTGCTACTACTACTACTACTACTACTACTAATACTACTACTACTACTACTACCACTACAATTACTGCTGCTGCCATTATTACTATTATTACTACTACTGTTACAGCCGTTGCTGCTACCACTACTATATTGCTACTACGACTACGACGATGTCGACTACTACTACTATAGCTGCTGCTGCTGCCCTTGCTGCCTCTTCTTTTTCTTTGTTTCCCCCAGCTCCTGCTTGTGCTCCTTCTCTATCTGCTCCTCCTCATGCTCCTCCCCTTTCTTCTCTCACTGCTTCTCATCTTTCTGTTCCTCCCCCTCCTTCTGTTCCTCCGCATGTTGGCCCTCTAGCTCCCCATCCATCTTCTGCTCTTCCTGCTGCTCCCCTGCTTTCCTGCTTCGTACTCTTCCTCTCCATCCTGCTCTACTTCCTGCTGCAGCTGCTGTTCCACGTCCATTTTCTGCACATTTTGCATCTGCCCAGCCTGGAATACACACTGGTGGTCATGACTCTGCAATGATCTTTCGTGGGATTTATAAAAATGAAGATGGTGTTGTTTATATTATCAGTATTATTAAAAAGCTGCTGAACTCAATATATGATACCTCCTGCCAAATGTAAATTCATATTTATTGCGATCCCGATGAACACAGGAGCCTTAGAATGTGATCAACATAGAATACATAATATAATGAATAGCATCACATATATTTGCTAACAACCATTGCGCAAACGGTTGGGGGGGGGGGGGGGGGGAAGAAGAGTTACAACCAAAAATAAGTGAAGAACAATATAGGTTTGTAGAATGCAAGAGTATAACAAATGCTGTATATTTGCCGAGTTTGTTAATAAAGAATTCGATAGAAGTAAGCACAGACATATATCGTTGCTTCTTTGTATACTCAAAACCTTTTGACATGTTAAGAGACCTCGACTTAATAAAACGTCATGGAGATCTACATTTGACGGGAAAGACTTTATTATGGTAAAAAACATATATGGAAAATAACAAACTGTCATAGACATTGATGATGTTTATAATTTCATTTGTAGTTGCTCTTTTGTTTTTGGCCTGATTATGATAAATGACCTAGTAACACTTGCAGCTGCCAAAAGCCCAAAGTTTTTTTTTTAAAATCTGTCTACCATATTAGTAACATTCATCTATAAAACCACATCGTAGTTACTACCAGTTTCTTCTTCATCCCATAGTATGCCGCTCGCCCGCATTGAACTCAAGCGTAGTCCATATACACTACTCCTAGTAGCACTGGGGTGAATGTTGCGTGCAGATTAGCTTTCCTTTTGACCAGTATCCCTCGCCAGCAGGGCGAACCCATAACGACTTCAGAGGTACTTGTAATTCACGTCCCCAAATCAAGGACGAGAAGTCAACATTTTAATCCAAATGTCCGGCACAGGGAATGAACCCCTTTCCTCGGCATCAGCACGCTGGATGTTTAAGAACGCTCATTCTTTTTCATTACAGCCCCTTGAACTTCCCAGTCGAGTGCGCTGTGTGATCTAGGCGGCGATTCTTGACTTGTTTGCCCCACGCACACTTTTCACCATGCTTAAGGATTTGATTGCCCCATTTCTGAAATCGAATGGTAAGGCTATAGTGAGGATATGCAGTAAAAGAGGCATCTCCGTCTGATATCAACCGCCGTGGAATATTGGATCCACAAGCCAGATCCCATTAAGTGACACCAATGACGGGGTAAATTTATGTGTTCAGATCACTATAGCAGCATTTTGCGTAGGTGATTCACATTCTCTCCTTGAAACTCTACAATTGCATCCCGGGGTAATTCCCGTCGCTACCTGCTTAATTCAGTATCTGCTAAAGGCTGTAATAACAGCCTGCGATTATCGCATGATCTAAATGTTATAAACAAATTAAAGCATACACATTACTGTAGCGCAGAAATAAATATTATTTCGCTTTCAAATAAGAAATAAAAAGAATTATCACAAACCCAGTTTTTAATGATACCTGGAAGTTCTTCCTTCTGCTTCTACATCTTTTTCTTCGTATAGTTCATGCGTGTGCCGCAAGCTATCATGTCTGTCCACGACATTCTGTCTTATGTGCTGTCAATCATTTCTGATACCAGTGTTTCTTCGTGAGATGGTGTTAAACTATCCGGCATATTCTGTTTTGGCCCCCCCCCCCCATCCCCGCTTCTCCTTCCCTTCAGCTTTCCCATTGTGAGGACATACCCCAAGCTTTCACCTTCTCTTAAATTATCCAAATAATGTGAACCATCTTTTTCTGATGCCAACAACCTCTTTATAAGTAAAATGTCTTCCAAGATATCTACATTGCTCTTGTTTCCTCCCATAGTGTTCTCACTATTCTTCTGTAAAACCAAATCTTCGCAACTTCCTCATAAATCCTCACTTGTTAGCTAAATGTGCATGATTCGCTTCCGTGCGTCACGAATGGCTGAATATAACTTTCACAAACTTTTCCCCTCACCTTGATTGACACAGATATCACATGAAAGTTAGGGCATGAAATTCACGCAACACTTGATAACAACGCTGTGCTTACCTAATATATGTAGAAGATGTAACGAGAAATGTCAAAACCAAAGAGACATGTGACAATTCCGATCCCCTCTTAGTAAAGTAAGTAAGTACCCTTTAGTATTCCTATAGACACACTGGGCAATTTGTTCTATCCCCACAGTTTCATAGACCAGTCGACACACAAACGTCCATGTGGTCAACATCACGCAGGTCGCCTTTACTCCCCAGAATATTTCCTGAAACTGATTTTAATCTGGTTCAACCTGGGAGCCCAAGTCAATATTTGTAACACAAATCTGTCTCGATCGCATTCGAACTCATGACCATCGGACAAGCAGGCAAGCACACTATCCACGTGGCTAGAGCGACTCCTTGGGCCATTTATAATTGGTGGAAATGCAATATCCAAACTTGAAATATGTAGAGAATGACGTTCTAATTTCAAACAGCACAAAGGGATTAACCACTTAGTCATGTCTGTCAAAGACAGAATTTGAAAATGTCACAAACTCTTAACGCCTTGACTTAATAATTAACAACAACGAGAACTGTTTAAAAGAATCCAGTTGGAGACTGATCATACCAATGCAGAGGCAAAACGGTATTTAGAGCCAGTGGCACAACGCTTAGTTTTTCTACGAGCTGTCAATACCTTGACACCGCAAGGTACAAGAGGAACAAAATGAGATGAGGTTAGTTAGTCAGTTAGTTAGTCACGGTTCCAACTTCACAGCATCGGGTCGTCCCCATTATGCTCCGTTCCTGTGCCAGTGAATATCCCAGTGGAAAGGACAAGGAGTCTCGACAAACAACAGCCCGCACAGATACACTGTGCATAATGCCGCCGCCAGAATGTCAACACAATAGTCCCCCACAAAGCTAGATTGATTGATTGATTAATTGATTTAAGAACCGACATCACAGCATTCGGGGCGAAACAAATTAAAGTAAAAT
>JACEFZ010025025.1:0-62500 GCA_014155875.1 Cepaea nemoralis | reverse complement strand
TATAGACTATATATATATCGACGGTGACATAGTAACTTCAGAATGACGACATGTATAGACTATATATATATCGACGGTGACATAGTAACTTCAGAATGACGACATGTATAGACTATATATCGACGGTGACATAGTAACTTCAGAATGACGACATGTATAGACTATATATCGACGGTGACATAGTAACTTCAGAATGACGACATGTATAGACTATATATATATCGACGGTGACATAGTAACTTCAGAATGACGACATGTATAGACTATATATCGACGGTGACATAGTAACTTCAGAATGACGACATGTATAGACTATATATCAACTGCGAACAGATCACTGTAGACTTTCCAAGTCATTTGTTTCACGCATTCTGTATCTCAACTAGCCCCGCCATTCTCACTTAGGCTTAGCTCCACACCACACCATCCTATACTGTTATTCTCCTGTCTCAGTCTAACAGCCAGCCACTTATCTTCCACGGGAAGTCTGCTTCCAATTTCCTTTATCTCCCCAAAATCTTACTTCCTCCTTTAAAAATATCAAAGTCTCACTCGCAGGGAAATACTTTAGTTAGGCTATTGAAATAATGTCAGAAATATATGTTTAAGTATCGATGTATGCTCACCGTTAATTATTAAATCAGAACTGACAAGACAAAGACAAACTTGGCAAACTCTTGGCAAACACAAAGATGTTCTATCTCACACAGAATAAGTCACAGAGTAGACACGTATTGCTGACACGTGATATGATACCTAGAAATTAAGTAGATATTGATTAGATGGTAATGTATTTCTCGTATTATTTTAATGTAATCACCTCATGGCATTATGGAAAAAAAAAAATGGTGTGCCCGTTATACAGTCGTTTAAAAACTGTAATTTCCAAGAGGACTACTCCATCTATTTAGAATAAGTACCGCTTTCAGACTATGCTTCCTTAGAACTGTGGTTCCACAGCTTTCTCGGATCGCCACTCCTGGTTTCCTAAACCATATCTCCAGCGCTACATACACAAATTCACACACAAAAATAAGCATCTCCTTCTTGGCATTAAGTATGTCCCAAAATCAAAATATCAGTGTCGCCCTCACCTGCGGCCATGTTCACAGCTGTCATTCGTCCAAGAAGGTGGCCTCGTTCATTTTGGGAACCGCTTCTTATAACCAAGCAGCTTCTATGTAAGTGTAAATATATTAGTTACATTTATGGACCTAAGTAACGCTTATGTCCGCTTTCATAAATAATTACACAGCAAGTTATGTAACTGTCACTGTCATTTACTGCCAATATAGTACCTTACGGTGTATGGCAGAGAGGTCTTTGAACCTGAGGAATTAAGGCCGCCTGGCTAGTGCAGTCGCCGCGAACTGTGCAGGCTAGGATTTTCTTTTTGCCCCCGACAGAAATAAATCCCACACCTTACCGAGTATTCAAACCCGGGTCTCCCGAATGAGAGTCCGGCGTTCTAGCCACTCGGCCAGCCGCTCCTCACAAGTTATGTAAGTTTCGTCTTATCAAATCTCAAACGGCATTGCATTGATTTCGATGTAATGAGTATCGGTCGTTCAGAAAGCAATGACAGACTAGTGAAACTAAAATTTGCATTGTACATCACAAACAGTCAAACATGTGAGGTTGCTTTGTCATGTAAACGACACGAAACAAATTGTAACTGATCAAATGTATACTCATGTCTTCCATTTTAGTGCTCATTCTTTCTTGATGATGCTCTGTGGAATTGTTCAGTATCCGATTGCTCAGACTGGAAGCTTTCTACTTTCCGATCAATCAGCTTATCGTCATCGGAATAGGTCTCTTGAACTGTTGTCATTCTAACTGTTGATTTTACTATAACCATTGATACAACACCAATTTGTAGCCCCCTACAGTGTTTTTATGATACGCAGGTGGTTAAGTGGACAATTGTGAATTATGTTTTAAATGTTATTTTAAAAGTATGAAACAACTGCTCAGAAGACAAAAAGCACGAGAAAGCGTGAAATCCTCAAGCACTAACATGTAAAATTTGAAGAACGTAACATAGAGCACATTAATCTAGGAAATACCTAACACAATTGTCTCTATATGAGGTATATATTTCAATTAGGAATGGCAAGGCAAAGAAAGAAGGCATAAAGATATAAAGCCCCCCAAAAAACCTTCAACAACAATAAAACCTCCTCACACGAAGTTTGTATGGAACATAACATGAAAATAATCATAAGTAAAACAGAGGTAATGACTATAACCAAAGAAGAAAGAACAATAAATATTCATCTAGATCATGGGTGGGCAAACTACGGCCCGCGGGCAAGCATGCGGCCCGGCAACTGATATTATGTGGCCCTTAGAAATGCGGCATTTAGAAATAAAAATTGTTACTTCGTTTTTAAGTTATTTTGTTGAATTTTACAGAATTTCATGTACTGTTATGATTGTTTTAACATTGTTGATAACATTTCTTTCCAATTTTCTATTTTTGTAAACAGTCCTTGGCCTTCGTAATGTAATGCTAAAATGCGAATTTATCGATTTTAATATAGAGAAATATGTTTCGACATATAACAATTTAATAATAATAATTTTATTAAAAAACTGATATTTCCCGGTGAATAAAATGATTTATTTTGCAAGAAAATATTAAATTTACAAGCTTTTTGCTGTTATAAATTATTTCCACATATACAATTTTCTAATTAATTTATTTGTTTTAGTAGTCGGTAATTTTTTGGATTGTTTTCTGTCGGGGGCAAGAAGGAAATCCTAACCTGCACAGTTCGCGGCAACTGCACAAGCAAGGCAGCCTTAATTCCTCAGGCTCAAAGACCCCCTGCCATACACCGCAAGATACTATATTGGCAGTAAATGGCAGTGGCATTTATAGTAGTCTTGATATATTTCTGAAATTTATTCTGAGTTTACTCCTTATTTTCCGAATATTTTATTTTCACACACAACCGGGAGTAGGTTTTCTTTCATTTCCTTTATAAACTTTTTGTAAAATTCTAACTTGTCGTGTCCTCCTTTAAAGTGTCGTCCCTGTAGTGAGGAGATCCGACACCCACATTATAATATTTTTTTTTTCTCTCAATATTCTGGAGAATCCACCCGCTTCCGTCCAACACACTCCATCAGCCTATGGACACCTTTCCTATCACTCTCACACTGTCGTACTATGCCCCCTTCTCATACTTCCCCAACGCAACATACTCAACAACTCTTGCTTCTAGAAATTAATAAAGATTAATTTATTAAAATAAAAGTGTAACGTGTATGAGACGTGTATGCGAAGAAAATGTGTGACGTGTTCTATCAAGTGTGTAGACTCTGTCTCTCAGACATCAACTCAGTCAGCTGATCACAGCAAAGATAGACCACAGCACGTTACGTCAGAACAAGTACGTCTCACCCGTTGCCGGAAACCATCTTGCCGGATACTGCTTTGCCTCTGTAGACCTCTGGTAATCCAATTTCATGAACATCCGAAATAGACACCGGTGGTATTAAGAGTTAATCAGGGACCGGTTGCACTCTACACAATGTCCGTTCCTAATGTTCCTAAACAAACTGCACAAGGTCCTTTGTAGTGTGTACACCGTCATTAATGTTAATTGTTACTGTGATGGATCCTCACTCGTGTCTATCTAGCCTCACGTATAATGTCTTGTGTTCTATTACACGAGATTATATAACACTAGGTAACTATTAGACTGTTCTCATTTAGTTACTACTGTCTGATGCTGTGTGGTGCATCAGTAATCATCACTATCTTTGGTGAATCAACTTCCTTCTAGCGTAAGTTACGTTTCTGTATGCAACTTTATTGATTGTTGAACTGGTGTTCTTCAGAATGGGTTTTTTAATTCTTTCCCAAAACTTGTAGAGTTTCCTTGGATCTGGTAGGGAACCTTAAATGGCACTACTGCAGTCCTATAAATCATATCTACATCTGCCATATAGGCACGTGTAAAATTAAGTCACTAATTAACACACGGTAGATATTATTTCCACTAGGCGACTGCAGTGCCCTGGCACTCTGACTAAAGCATAATTTCAAGTCCTCCCTAGCTGGTCCCAACTCGAGTTTATATGGCAAACTACCCCAGTCAAGAACTATTTTCCTGGCTTTAGTCCAGTCAAAGTTGTCATCAATAGTTTAGATTCTCAAAACAAGCCAGCAAGTTTCTGTATACCCCCAACAACAGTTGCAAATAACCCCGTCAATCTTCTCGGTGCTCCGGAAACCAAGAATTGACATATGTACTGTCACTTCCGTGCTAAGTACTTCCGTTGTCCCTCTGATATGTTTTATGACTTGTCAAGGTGATATTTGATTCAGCGCACTCACTTCCTCCTCACTCACCACCAATTTTGTATATGGGCTGACCCCACTGCTTCCATTTGTATTCAAATGTTGACAAACTGTCACGGCGCTGTCTCCATCACCACCAAATGTTTCAAAATCCGTTAGAGATTTACACGTGCAGCTACAAATATTGTCCTGAGATTTTGACATCCGCTGTGTTTTTCCAGTTAGTAAAAATAGATGTCGCTGGCTGATCGTCCGCGTAATCAGAAAATCCTCTGTAATAATCAACCGGATAAACACACGGTTTCATTTTGTGACATAGGCCCCCTCCTAAGAGAGTAGTCCATCTCACTCTTCTCCACCGTGAGTTTAATCCAGATGATTCATTCTTCTTCTTCAGGAGCTGGGTGTCTTGACAAGAAATCCGCTCCAACATTTTCCTTCCCAGGAATGTACTCTACTGTGAAATTATACGGTTGAAGTAACAACGACCACCGCATCAAACGTGCGTTGAGCTTCTGAGAAGTAGCCAGGAACATCAGGGGCTGATGATCTGACTGGACCCGAAACTTAACTCCATACAAATATGGCTGAAATTTTTGCACTGCCCATACGAGGGACAAGCATTCTCTCTCGACGGTTGAATAATTCCTCTCCGCCTGTAGAAGTTTCTTACTTGCGTATGCCACAGGTTTCAAAACCGAAGCATCGTCTTTTCCTTCCTGTAACAAAGCGGCTCCAATTCCAATCGCACTTGCATCCGCTTCTCAACACAAATGGTTTGGAAAGGTCAGGGAGCTGTAATACAGGTTTGCTGACCAAGGCCTCCTTTAACTGACTATAGGCATTCTCACATTCTGGTGTCCAAATGATTTGGTCCGGGAATCCCTTTTTCAAGGTTTCCGTCAACGGAGCTCCCAGTTCAGTGAAATGTGGGATAAATTTGTGGTAGAACCCACACAACGAGAGAAAAGATCGCACATCCTTCTTCGTTTTTGGCCTTGGTGCATTTCTGATTTTCTCCAGGTTCTTCTCTTCTGGAACAATGTGTCCTGGAGTGATGGTGTGACCTAGAAATTCCAGAGTTTGGTAACCAATCATGCACTTGGTTGGACGAGCAGTAAGCCCTGCTTCCTTGAGTCTATTAAACACTCTCTCCAAGGATTGTAAGTGGTCATCCAAGCTGTCACTGGAAATCAGAATATCATCCATGAATGAGATGATGGACGGATCCTGTAACGGATCTAGTAAAGTCCTCATCATGCGTGTAAACACACTAGGTGCATTGCTGAGTCCAAAGGGCATGACCTTGAATTCGTAGTGTCCACTGGGTGTACTGAAAGCTAACAGTGGTCGAATCTCCGGTTTGACTGCTATCTGATAGTACCCCCGACTCAGATCCACCTTTGAAAAGTACCGAGCCTTATGAAGCCTAGCGAATAACTGAGTTGGATTCGGCAAAGGTTCCACCTGAAACTGTGTATGACTGTTCAGCAGTCGGTAATCTATACACAACCTGTGTTCTCCACTTGGTTTGCGTAACAAAACTACCCCCGCATTGTATGGGGATGTGGATGGTGCAATCACGTCATCCTCCAGCAGTTTTTTTTATTTCCTCCTCCAGGGCCTTTTCTTTAGAGAATGGCACTGGGTAAACCTTTTGGCGAACAGGCTCCTGTGTGGTCAAAGTCATCTCGAACTCCACCAACCTCGTTCGTCCTGGTTTATCAGTCAGTATCTCCTTATGAGACTTGAGAACCTGGGTTATCCTTTCCCTCTCCTGGGAGGTCAGATCAGGGTTCACTTGCACATCCCTATAGGTTTCCTGGTGTACCAAGGGATATTCCCTGCCCTCGCTGGTTCCCACTTCTGTCTCCACTGCAACAGCGATTGCCATGAGGTGAGCTGCCTTGTCTCCGGGTCTCTCTTCGTATTTCCGCAAGAGATTGATATGGAAAATCTTCGACTTTCCCCGGATCCGGATTTGATAGTTGGTTCTGGATATTACTCTTTCTACGGGAAATGGTCCTTGCCAACCTATCTCCAGTTTGTTGTTTCCCGTTGGGAGTAGCAACAAGACTTTATCTCCTACCTCTAGAGATCTTTCTTTAGACCTACGGTTGTAGTAAGCCGCATGTCTTTTCCTGGCCTTTTTCAAGTTTTGATTTGCCAGAGTCCATCCCTTGTGGAGTTTTTCTTTCAGTTCCTCCACGTATTGATAGGATGAGATCACTTCTTCTGACGTCCCCTCTTCAGTCCAACTCCTCAACATGGCTTCCAACGGTCCTTTGATTGGACGACCAAACAGCAACGTAGCGGGTGGTAGTCCTGTTGAGCCATGAGGAACTTCCCGATAGGCAAAGAGTGCTGCTGGGATATATTCATCCCACCTATCAGGTTTTTCCTGCGCTAGTTTCCTGAGCATTGTCATCAACGTGCCGTTGAAACGCTCCACTTGTCCATTGGCTTGAGGGTGGTAAGGGCTGGTATGTATGTGGTTAGAGTGAAACACCCTAAATACCTCCTCCATGAGTTTTCCACAAAACTGAGATCCATTATCCGTCAGAATTTGATCCGGAAAGCCTAATCTGGTAAAGGCCTCCATCAGTGCGTCCGCCACTCTTTTCGAGTCAATCGTGGTCAACGGTATAGCCTCGCCCCACATTGTACAGCAATCCACCATTGTGAGTATATACATGTTCCTCTTCCTAGTCCTGGGAAGTGGACCCACGATATCGATGGCTACCCTCTCGAAAGGAGAGTTCATGATGGGCATCTCACCCAACATCACCGGTGCTGTCCAGTGTTTCGGTGCCACCCTCTGGCACTCAGGGCATGACTTCACATACCGACGCACATCATCTGTCATTCCCGGCCAATAGTAGTGGCAGGAAATCCGCTGCATGGTGGCGGCAATACCCATGTGTCCACTAAAGGAGATGGTATGCCCCATATGAAGAATCTGGGACCGATGAGCTTTCGGGACGACCAACTGACCGTATAGGTTGTCTCCCCTTCCTGCTCTCCTGTAGAGTATCCTATTCTTCATGTAGTACTGCCCCCGTCCTGGTGGATCAGCACTTTTCTGCAGCTTTTTGTAGCAAGGACGTAAAGTATCATCCTCACTCTGGGCAGTTCGTAGCTCCCCCGGCATTGGGTTAGTCACAATTGCTTCTGCCTCTTCCGTTTTCGTCTGAGAGCGAGTCTGCATTGCTCCCATATGGATTGGCTCCCTGGGCATTCCCAGAAAGACATACCGGCAACCTAGGATGACTGGAAAAATGGGATCGGTCAATACAGCGGCCTTGATGGTGCCGGTGACGTACCTTGACCGAATCTCCACATTAGCAATGGGCAACTTCATGGTTACAGCACTCTTCTGTGCAGGCTGTATATCCAATGTTTCACCTGTGAATTGTTCTGGATGTACCAGATCCGCAGAAATCACGGCCTCCCCGTCCAGTCCTGTGTCGTATAAACACTCCACTTGACGACCGTTAACCTCTACCAATTCCACTACAGGTGGTTTTTCCTGGTCTGGAGTCTCTTCCTCGGCCTCGACCTGTTCGGTGGGCTCCACCTTAGGTTTCCCTGAGCACACGACGAATTGAGTGTCTCCTGACTTTTCCCTGCAGTCAATAGCATTGTGCGTATTCGACTGACATTGGTTGCACCATTTCCCTGTCCTAGATTTTCTATTGTCGGACTTGAATGAGCTCTCCTGGTGGCGAGCTTCCTTGTTGACCTTGGCATTTTCCGTGACAACCTCCTTGGAAGTCACTTGACATGCTGCAAAGTGAGGGTTCTTAGCCTTCGATTTGCAGTCCCTCGTATTGTGAGAGGGTGACTTACAAATTGAACACCACTTCTCCGACCACGGTCGTTTAGGTGTAGAGCTTGAAGTGCTCTTACTTCCCTCCTTCTTCTTCTCTGAACTATCCTCTGATTTTTGCACATAAGGTTCCCACTTTTTTGTTCCTGAGTTTTTGGCTTTCTTCTTGTCATGTTTCTCTTGACTTTTGGAGTTGGTGGAAAGGTTCTCCCCTGCCTCCCCATGTACCTCGACGAACCGTTCTGCTAATTTATTCACGAGGTCAATACGTTCCGCTCCTTGTTCTCCCAGGAACGTCCTGAGAGGTTTAGACATTTGCTTCTTCAGCTGGTCGACCACCATGAGCTCTTCCAGACTCTCATAGTCATGTGCAAACCCAGCCAAATCCATCCACTTATGGAGATAAGATTTAAGACGCAAACTGTAGGCGGCAAACAACTCTCCTGGTTCTCGTTTCGCTGCTCGAAATTTTTTCCGGTAGGTATGTGACGTAACCTCGAATCGTTTCAGCAGAGCCGTCTTTAACTCATCATAATTGTTCTCATGTCCTGGTGGCAGGCGAGTATAAACCTCGTATCCCGTCCCGCGTAATCCCTGGGATAGCTTAAGATTCCATTTGTTACGCTCCAGACCCATAGCAACTGACATAGCCTCGAAGCGTTGAAGGTATTGATCAATCTTCTCTTTGTCCTCCTCGTAGACCGCTAAAGGAAACTTCATAGCATGGTACCCATGTCCACCTACTGGTGTTGATCCTGGGATGGAGGAACCTCCAACTGCTCCCTCAGTTTCTCCATTAGATTGACTCTTCAACTCGAGTTCCCTCATCCGGTACTCGTGCTCCCTTTTCTGTGCTTCCTGTTCAGCTTCTAATTTCCTAGCTGCTTGCTCAGCTTCAAATTTCCTAGCTGCTTGCTCAGCTTCCAATTTCCTAGCTGCTTGCTCAGCTTCCAATTCCATCCTTCTCAATTCCAACTCGGCCTTTCGATCTTCCCGTTCTGCTTGACGATACTCTCTCTCCACTTCCTGTATGTAATCCGTTAGAGCAGACCCAGCCAATCCCATTTCTTCCCCCCTTGCCTTTAATTCTGCGGTGCTAAGTTTAGGGGTGGCCATTATACAGAGAGGTAAGCTAGCAGGTCTAGTACAATATAACTGCAAATTACTATACCGATATATGAACAAGTACTATAAATCTAGATATTACCACACACAGTACATTCACTCAGTGACAAGAGTAGAATCAGGACCACAGACCTATGCAGACGTGTGAAGGGTGAACAGGTAAGATATTAGTCCTAACCCCTATCCACATTCACTCTAGCTGGATTCTCCAAACTGATATCTCCCTTTTATAACTAAGGATCCCGTGTCAAAAGACCCCGTTGTCAGAAGATCCCCCTGTCAAAGGTTCCTGCTTGCAGGAGATCTCGCTGTCCAAGGATTCCGTTTACGGGAGATCCCGCTGTCCAAAGATCACGTTTACGAGAGATCCCGCTGTCCAAAGATCATGTTTACGAGAGATCCCGCTGTCCAAAGATCACGTTTACGAGAGATCCCACTGTCCAAATATCACGTTTACGAGCCCCCAATAATGTCGTGTCCTCCTTTAAAGTGTCGTCCCTGGAGTGAGGAGATCCGACACCCACATTATAATATTTTTTTTTTTCTCTCAATATTCTGGAGAATCCACCCGCTTCCGTCCAACACACTCCATCAGCCTATGGACACCTTTTCCTATCACTCTCACACTGTCGTACTATGCCCCCTTCTCATACTTCCCCAACGCAACATACTCAACAACTCTTGCTTCTAGAAATTAATAAAGATTAATTTATTAAAATAAAAGTGTAACGTGTATGAGACGTGTATGCGAAGAAAATGTGTGACGTGTTCTATCAAGTGTGTAGACTCTGTCTCTCAGACATCAACTCAGTCAGCTGATCACAGCAAAGATAGACCACAGCACGTTACGTCAGAACAAGTACGTCTCACCCGTTGCCGAAACCATCTTGCCGGATACTGCTTTGCCTCTGTAGACCTCTGGTAATCCAATTTCATGAACATCCGAAATAGACACCGGTGGTATTAAGAGTTAATCAGGGACCGGTTGCACTCTACACAATGTCCGTTCCTAATGTTCCTAAACAAACTGCACAGGTCTTTTGTAGTGTGTACACCGTCATTAATGTTAATTGTTAATGTGATTGATCCTCACTCGTGTCTATCTAGCCTCACGTATAATGTCTTGTGTTCTATTACACGAGATTATATAACACTAGGTAACTATTAGACTGTTCTCATTTAGTTACTACTGTCTGATGCTGTGTGGTGCATCAGTAATCATCACTATCTTTGGTGAATCAACTTCCTTCTAGCGTAAGTTACGTTTCTGTATGCAACTTTATTGATTGTTGAACTGGTGTTCTTCAGAATGGGTTTTTTAATTCTTTCCCAAAACTTGTAGAGTTTCCTTGGATCTGGTAGGGAACCTTAAATGGCACTACTGCAGTCCTATAAATCATATCTACATCTGCCATATAGGCACGTGTAAAATTAAGTCACTAATTAACACACGGTAGATATTATTTCCACTAAGCACTGCAGTGCCCTGGCACTCCGACTAAAGCATTATTCAAGTCCTCCCTAGCTGGTCCCAACTCGAGTTTATATGGCAAACTACCCCAGTCAAGAACTATTTTCCTGGCTTTAGTCCAGTCAAAGTTGTCATCAATAGTTTAGATTCTCAAAACAAGCCAGCAAGTTTCTGTATACCCCCAACAACAGTTGCAAATAACCCCGTCAATCTTCTCGGTGCTCCGGAAACCAAGAATTGACATATGTACTGTCACTTCCGTGCTAAGTACTTCCGTTGTCCCTCTGATATGTTTTATGACTTGTCAAGGTGATATTTGATTCAGCGCACTCACTTCCTCCTCACTCACCACCAATTTTGTATATGGGCTGACCCCACTGCTTCCATTTGTATTCAAATGTTGACAAACTGTCACGGCGCTGTCTCCATCACCACCAAATGTTTCAAAATCCGTTAGAGATTTACACGTGCAGCTACAAATATTGTCCTGAGATTTTGACATCCGCTGTGTTTTTCCAGTTAGTAAAAATAGATGTCGCTGGCTGATCGTCCGCGTAATCCGAAAATCCTCTGTAATAATCAACCGGATAAACACACGGTTTCATTTTGTGACATAACTGTTAGAAGTTTATAAAAACAATGAGTGTCACTTAAAAAAAACGTAAGATTGAAGATGAATGCCGTGTTGTAAATGATGAATGGACAACTAAGTACTGTTTTATAAAAGTTGGTAGCAAGTCAGTTTGCTTGTTCTGTCGTGAGTCGGTGACTGTCTTAAGGGAGTAGCATTTGAAAAGATATTATCAAACAAAACATTCCGATTTCGGATACAATTTAACAACCGAAGAGAGGGAAATGAAATGCTTGGAGCTGGTGAAAAATTTGGAGAAACAGCAAACTATTTTCACTAAACAGTCTTCAATTCAAGATGCTGCAACGTAAGCTAGTCTTGTGCTGTCACACAAAATTGTAAAACAGAACAAGCCATTTTCTGATGGCGAGTTCATAAAGGAATGTTTGCTAGATGCAGCACACATTATGTGTCCAGAACAAAACACAAATTTGACATTACTTTATCATGGAAAACTGTGGTCAGACGTGTTGACACGATAAGTGACAATTTAATGATAACTACCCAATTATTGATCTTTATACGTGGAATAAACATTTATTTCAAACTCACTGAAGAGTTACTGAGTGTTGAGTCACTCAGAGACACAACCACGGGCCATGATATATTAAATGCTGTTACTAACTGTGTTGAAAGAACTGGGTTGGTTTGGAACAAGATGGCAAGTGTTACAACTGACGGAGTTCGTGCTTTGACTGGAAAAGATGTAGGTCTGGTAAAGTTTATAAGTGATAAGATTAAAGCAGAATATCCTGACCACACATTATTATCACTTCACTGTGTGATCCATCAAGAAAGTCTACGTAAAACTGTTTTGAATATCAAGCATGGTATTGACCCATTTGTCAGTGTCATCAGCCTCATAAGATCAAGAGGACTTAATCACAGGCAGTTCAATGCATTAATTGACCATATGGAAACTGAACATTCCGATGTCCTGTACCATACCAGTGTTCGATGTCTGAGTCTCGGCAAGGTGTTGAGACGAGTGTAAGACCTAATAGAAGAAATAGTCGTGTTCCTAGAGATGAAAGGCATTGAATGTGACTGTAATACTAACATTGTCAATAAAGAGTGGAAGTTAGACTTTATGCTTGCCATTGAAATCTTGGAACCGTTAAATGAACTGAATGTCAAACTTCTGGGCAATGGTGTGTTTGCACATGAATTGTATGTACATGTAAAATCATTTCAGGCAAAGCTCTCACTGTTCTCCAGACAAGCAAGTGAAAAAAAGATTTTGTCACTTCCCTTTGCTGAAAGAAGAAACCATTTCTGGTGAAATGACTAAAACGTACAAAGCCCAATTAGATGCAGTGACTGAATAATTTGGAAGGAGATTTCAAGATTTCAAGAACTCAGAGCGACAGTTCAATATTCTCAGTTCCCCTTTTAGTGCAGAAGCTGATACAGTCACAGAGGACATGTAGTTGGAGCTGGTCAGATGGTTTGCTGGATGTCTTTGGATCTTTATCAGAAGAATCATTTCCCAACTTGAAAAACTTTGCAGCTAAATTTGTATCATTGTTTGGATCAACATACATTTGCGAGCAAAAATTTTCTTGCTTGAAGGTCAACATATCTAAGAATAGGATTTTATTAGCGGACTGCATCGTGCATGCTGTCATGCGAATATCAACAAGTAACCTTGCTCCAGATTTCACAAATATTGTCAAAAATTGCAAGCAGTTACATACATCTCATTAGACATCAACAATTGTAGTGACAATGTAGTCGGTTTGTGTTTAAATTAAAGCCATTGATAAATAATTTTTAAAAATTAGTATAATAAAAGAAAATATAACATCTTGTTAACAAATTAGTAAACGTTGTTGTCCATATTGTACACTATAATGTATATGTGTATAAGTAAAATAAAATTGCAATAATTTGTTTGTTATTTATACTGTTTAATAACCTAAAAACAATTCATAATTACTTATCGTGATATAGGTTGCTGTAAACAAAGTGGACATAATATACGTGCGGCCCCCCCCCCCCCTCAATAGCTTTACATTTATCAATGTGGCCTTCGCACAAAAAGCTTGCCCACCCCTGATCTAGAAGAGGGTCCCTTGAATCAAATAAAGAGCTTCAAGTACCTAGGAAGTATAATATCATCAAATGTAAAATCAGTAGACGAGATCAAAAATAAATGCAATAAGGCAAAACAATACACTGGACAGATGGCACAAATACTAAAGAACAAACATGTATCAATAATTACTCAGAAAGCCTCTACAAAACATTCTTCCTACCAACTCTATGCTTCTTTTTCAGCATTCCGAGCCACTGAGGTTCTTTGCTGCAGATACAATCCGTCTCCATTTGTCTCTCTGGTTGACCTTCTCTTGCCAGTCGCTGATTCCAAGTGCTCGTAGGTCTGTATGCATACTATCTCTCCACCGTCTTCTTGGTCTACCTCGGGGTCTATGGTCATTTATGTCCTGAGTGTAAGCTAGTTTTGTTTCTCTCTATGCTACCAATGTTAAGTCTGGACAATGATAGAAAAAGTGAAAAGAAAAATCACAAAAGAAATGAGGTTCTTGAGAAGAATACTCAATGTATCAAGAAGAGAGAAAATCAGAAATGAAGAAATCAGGACTAAAGTTGGGGTTATAGCATCTCTAGATTTCATCAGTAAACCGCAGGTTAAATGGTTTGGCCATATAACTAGATTACCAACTAACAGTATACCTCAACAAGCAATGATGTACAGACCACACAGAAGCAGAGGAATAGGATGGCCACGTAAACGATGGACAGAGGGAATTACAGAGTCCATGGGAATCTCGATGTATGAAGCCCATAAACGGGCTTAGTCACATCACGAAGATGAGAAGAAATGACTTGGAGAACTTGGTGACAACCGCAATATTGAAGGGAAGAGACCAAGGGGAAGATTGAGAAGTAAAATAAATATGGATGGTTTGGCCACGTGGCATGGTTGAGACAGGAACACGGAGTTGATCCACGACTCTGGTGATCGAGTGAGATGGCAAAACATGACCGCCCACGCTTATCGGCATGGCACATGATGGATGGATGGATAAACGAGCACTCTGCTGCTGTCTATGCTTCACCTTGACACTGCAAGGTACAAGAGAACCTGATGAAATGAGATGAGATTTTGAATGTGGCGACAAGGATAAATGACAGGATTGAAAAGCAAATCAATGAAATTGTGCTGGGAAATTTAATAATATAAAATGACACAAAGTAGTGCAGCTTTACATAACAGAATTACGACACATACAGTACGTTGCGGCGATTAGCCTTCATCAGCAAACAAACACATTCACAAAACACAACATATAGTCACGGAGATCTCCTGTGACTACATTAAAAAGTGACGACAGGACGAATGTAACAGGACGAATAAAATGTTCCTACTTGCCTCAGAATTCCGAATGTCCCCTGTGTGAGAATATACTATCTCTATGTCCCCAGTGTGAGAATATGCTATCTCTATGTCCCCTGTGTGAGAATATACGATCTCTATGTCCCCTGTGTGAGAATATACTATCTCTATGTCCCCTGTGTGAGAATATACTATCTCTATGTCCCCTGTGTGAGAATATACTATCTCTATGTCCCCTGTGTGAGAATATACTATCTCTATGTCCCCTGTGTGAGAATCAGAATTCTGAGGCAAGTAGGAACATTTTTCCCAACTTTCATTTTCTCTTCATTGCTTTCATTTTTTTTCAACTTTTTATTCTTCTCGTCCTGTCGTCACGTTTTAATGTAGTCACAGGAGATCTCCGTGACTATATGTTGTGTTTTGTAAATCTGTTTGTTTCCTGCAACGTCCGGTGTGTGTCGTAATTATGTTATGTAAAGCTGCACTACTTTGTGTCATTTTATATTGTTTACATTTTCACAGCTTTACCGCAGTTCCAACAAATGTTATTCATATTTTGGGAAATTTAATAGAAGAAATAAGAGAATAAGAAGGACACGTAAAAACACCAAAACATTACAACATTATCAGAAGGGAAAAGGCTGGGTGCCAATGGGTTTCCTGGCTCTTTCTAAGAAACTGGTAGCTTACGACAACAACAGTGTAAATCAGTGCACAGCACCTGCGTCCTGACGCTTATTAACAAACAGTTTATTGGTGAACAGTACGTTCCGTGCAAGTCCCACAGGCCGCCGGCTTCACTACAGCCGTTCTCGCGCTCCCACGTATGGCCACTCACACATTGATTCCTACATTCTCTTGTAAAGCGGTCATCGTCAAGAGTGCGTTACTCATCTGCTCAGTTGTGTGTAACTTCTACCGTATAATTAATGGATTTACGCCACCGCTCGGTCTTGATCGGCACGTCAACTGGAGAACACCCCGTCAACTGTTTCCATCGTTGTTGTTGTCAGCAAGTGAAACGAGTGAATGAAGCCTTTTGTTTCGCTTCCTTTTGTCCAACGTGGCTGGGTGACATGGTACGCTCGACCTGTAGTCAGAACAATCTTGATGTGTTGGTGTAACTTTCGGTCCATCTTCTTTTCTCTTCAATGTGCGCTGGGGTTCTGATGTTACCGCTCCGAAGCTCTCGTCTCGACTCCCCAAGAATGTCAGCCCTTCTTGTCATGAGGGGTGTGATCACGTGATCGGCTATCTGCTCGTCGATTGGTTCTTAGTTTTCTATGTTCGCTATTCTGCTAGTTTTTCTGCTTTGTTAGTGAATTCTTCTCAATTTTCTTCTGAGTCCAGTGCGTTCTTCTCGTCCTGATATTCTCTGTTTGCGGCTCATGGCGATTCTTCTTATTCATCATTCCCATTTCGAGGTCAATGTGAGTAAAATGCAAAGAAAGCAGCAGTCAACTTAAGCTTGTTGACAACCCCACGGAGTTTGTCCTCAGATGGAGCGGGTGTTTGCAAAAATACTTTTTCTGCATATGTTGGATATTCCTGCAATAAATGTTTAGCTGTCATTTTACCAGTTTCACAGTTACAATAATCTGTTTCTCATATCTTTAGTTTATTAAAACTTGTGGCATTTTTACCAGTTCCACTGTTACATTCATCAGTTTCTCATATCTTAGTTTATTAAAACACGTGGCATTTCAGCCAGTTCGGTCTGTTCGTTGTCTAAAGATTGTGACTTGTTCTTTTCGGTTGAGTTGGTAACACGCATTATCTTTCTCGTGACCGGGATGCTCTGATTTCCACTTGGTTCTTTAATTTTTTTAATTTTTTTTTTTGTTTGCATATCCTTTACAGGACATCGCTTGTCAACACCAGCATCTTTCAGCTGTATGTTGATTTCTTGGCAAGATTACGCTCAGTAGTTTGCCATTGCTTTCTGAGCGGCCGGCTCACATACCTCGTAAGTTACGATGCGATTCGAACCACTGCTGATTCTCACCGTCATCACGTTACCGACTAGAGTATACGAGATTACGGAGAAAAGTCATAACCTCTAAGCCACGAAGCCGGCGGTTCTTTAATTGCTTCTGATAAATCTCTTGGCCTCGTCATTGTTTATGTCTATATCACCCTGAGGTAATCTTTCGTCCTCCTTTGCTAATCTATCGGCTTCTTCATTTCTAGATATGTTGCAATGTGACGGAATCCATTTTGAATTTCTGGCAAAATGCTTAATGACATCAACCAGAATGATATTACGGTTTTGAACAATAACCATGCGAATAACCACATGTGAAAACGCTTTCATATACGATAATTGTAATAGACTATTTCAATCCACATCACTGTAGTCTGTAGAGTTACTTGTTTCACGCATTCCGTGAACCGAATGAGTCTACAAACGAACTCGGCAACCTAAGGTAACCATAACCTAGGCGCAGATATTTAACCGTTTGATTGTCTGTCTTTTGCCTAGTCATCTCGTGCAACCTTAGTTAGCTCATGCAATCCAAATGTACAATTCGAAATCGATCATTTCGTATTTTTGGTCCAAAATATTGCGGAGATTAACTCTTTAATTACCCAAACATAACTACAGAGAAGAATATTTATAGTATATATATAGTACAGATTTTATGGTGTAGGCACAATTACGTCATAGCCCATGCTACGGATTTAGTACATAAAGTTGAAATTTTCGTATGTGAGCTATGTGAGATGATGGGTGCATTGAAATGACTCTTTACATATCAAGCCAGACCACACCATAGGCAGTCAATTAATAACCTCATTGCGCATAATGATGTAAAGAATTCAGCAATATTCAATATACGGCTCCAAGTTTGAATCATTTTCTGAAAGGGTGCCCAACATATGTAGAAAAGAGATAATTATTTCCAAACACCCCAGCATCATTTGAGGACAGACTCTATGGTTTTACCAGCAAGCTCATATTGATGCTATTATCTTTAAATGTGTTCAGGATGACTCCTGAAGGTATATGAAGAAGAAAAGAGAATCAACCACAGACTAGAGAAAAGGTGAACTGGAAAAATAATGACCATACGTGTACTGCAATAAGAATGACCCTACTTTCTGACACTTTCTGTGCATGAAGACTGGGCACCACAAGGTGAGCCATAGGTGTTGAGAAATCTGCTCCTAGTCAAAGCAACAATTTAGTAAGTCCTAAATCCTGCTTACATGTCAAGAAGGCATCTTGGGGGAATAAGCTTAGGTCCTTTTTCGTCGGTGACAAACAGGCAATCAATCAATCATGTGCCATGCCGGAAAGCGTGGGCGTTCATGACACGCTATTTCACTCGATCATCAGCGTCGTGGATCAGCTCAGTGTTCCTGTCTCGTCCATGCCATGTGGCCAAGCCATCCAGGTATTTTCCTCTCGGTCTTCCTCTTGGTCTGTTCCCTTCGATCTTGCCAGTTGTCACTAAGTTCTCCAATCCATTTCTTCTCATAACATGTCCAAACAATTATGACTGTCTACGCCTAATTTCTCTAATCACTGTACGATTTTCATTTGTCTCCTGTAGTACTTGGTCATTGATTTTTCTGTCTGTCCATGGTATTCTTTGCATTTTCCTCAGAAACCACATTTCTGCAGCCATCATATGTTTTTCAGATTGACTGCACATTGTCCAAGTTTCACATCCACACATAAGAACAGGATCTATGTATCCCCTCAACACTCTTTTTCTCGTTTCGATTGACATCTTTTTATTGGTCAGAAAGTTTTTCATATTGCTAAAGACTACTTTCGCCATGGCGATTCTTGTTCTAATCTCTTCAAGGCATATCCCATTAGATGTTATGACTGTTCCGAGATAATTGTACCGATTCACTTGTTGAAGAATATTCCCATTTACTTGTATATTACATAGTGGTACTTCGTTCTTCCTAGTGACGACCGTAACCTGTGTCTTCTTACAATTTAATTCCAACCCCAGCTGCTCACTGTGTACAACAACAGCGACTACTAATTGTTGCAGATCCTGTGCATTGTCTGCAATCAATACTGTATCGTCTGCATATCTAATGTTATTGATGTTTCGTCCTCCAATGCTGATTCCATTTATATCTTCTACATTTCTGAAAATATTTTCACTGTACAGGGAAAAAAGATCTGGAGACATTACACATCCCTGCCTAACACCTCTCTTAATAGGTTGATATTGTCCCACTTCATTATTAAAATCCTTATGGCAGCTTGTTGTTTCCAATATATGTTTTTTATAAGTCTTTCCCATCAATTTGTAGATCTGCAAGCATATCTACCATGTTGACATGTCTAACTCTATCAAAAGCCTTTGTGTAGTCAATAAAGCAAAGATGTATATCCTTGTTTACTTCTGTGTTTACTTCTATAGCCAAACAGGCACTCGACAGAATATATGTTCATTACTTCGTCGGCTTTGATAACTTTATCCAGAAACATCATTAGTATATTGGGAAAGAGAAAGGCCTACCGACGGAGAAAAACATTATTTTGGAACCGTGGACTACTATTTTTAGGCGAATTTACAAACAAAACGTGCCACGGCTTTACGGTAATTGGTGGATAGTTCATATTTAATGTTTGCTTTACAAATCTGAGCAAATTTGTTGTTCAAAAAGGTTGTTTTTCTTCTTAACGGTTTTAATGATCTCTCTAATGCTCCTGTTGAAAAATGGAAATCAAGTGCAGGTCTTTTTCGTCTACATCAATCTTCTTGTTATAAAGTGTTGATGCTTCTGTATGATAGCGATAGCATACTTCTCTCTCCCCAACCATCCGCAACTTCTATAGATGCCATGAGTTGCATACCCAGGTTCTGATTTTGGACTTCCGGACTAATGCCAACTTTTGAAAACCTACAAACTTATTTTGTTTTATCTTTTAGGATATAAACTATAATGTACACAATTACTTAATTTAACAATATAAAATAGTTTTTTTTTTTTCATATTGACGTGGATAGGCCTTAGGTTCATACCAGAATACGATCAGCGTTGCCAGTAGTGGGTTGTGCTCAATATTTAAATTTCAAATCCCGAAACAACCAAATAATCAATAAAATAGTTTACTAAAATATTATAATCTTAGCCACGATGTTTGTCTTTCATATAATTATTAGTTTGTAGTATCACGATGTTAATTGATTCTTGTATTATTTAATGTTATCACTGCGTTTATATTTATTTCCAGGGTGACAACCAATGACATAAACTGACATGGCAGATTCCACCGATGTACCGTTGGCATGTGAACCAGTATGGAAGACACTCCCTGAAGGGATCGCAAGTCAACATTTTCTGACCGTCGACGACACCATGCGTCCAAAAGCCAGTTCCGACCCTGGCAGTCTACACATTTGCGTTATTCCAGAAATAACTATTACAGGGGACGATGGAGCAAACAGTGACTGTAACGCAGACGATTCTAACAGCTCTGTCATTACGCCCTTCTCGCGGCCCCGTTCAAACACTTGTCCAGAAGAGATGTTTCAAGCTCGCAAAGGACGACCACCAACTCCTCCTCCAGTGGATGTGCACAAAATTCGTAACCCTGCTGGTAAAAGATTCTCCTTTAACTTTACCACTAAGGATATCAACGTCTCCTTTGCCCATCATCGGCTGAGTAAAGTAAAGGAGGAGAAGACGGACAAACAACACATAACCAGTGACATAGCCATAGGTTTATCTTCTGTTTGTGAAGACGGCACTGATAGCATTTCCTCCAAGTGTTGCCAGATTCAAGTTGATAGCATTAGGAGCACAGACGTTCCTCCTTCTCATTCTAATGCTTGCACGACAAATACATCTTCCCAGGACTCTTGTGATGTATATGTATGTGGTCGTTTTGCTCGTCTGTCTGGTGAATGCAGCAACTCAAAGACAACTAATAACAATGAGATACCCATAGAGGGCAACGAGGATGATTCTAAAGTCAGCGGATGCACAATAGGGTCTTGCAGATCCTAAAAATGAGGATACTAAAAGCGAATCCTGACAGCTTACCGATAATCATATCACCGTCTCCAGCATTTAGGAAGCACATTTATAATTTGCCATAAGGGCTTTTTCGACTGAATTAGCTTGTACATGGGCATTTATTTGAAAAGGTGAACACAGATTAATTTACAAATTGTTAATCTACACATACACACACAGGCGCGCGCGAAATACTCACGCATGGACAGACAATAACAAACGCAATCTTATTCACATGCTGTTATCAGTTATCAGTTATTAGTTGGGGTATTGTCACTGCACTACGGACAGGCCCATAGGTGCTCAGACCCCCCCCCCCCCCCCCCCCCAGCATATTCATCAGCCCCCGGTAGCTAATAATGCCAGTTCTGTGTTGGTTGACGAGGCCCCTCGTTGTCCCGATGTAGCTCTCGTGCCTGGCCGTGCCGATTCTTACTCCCAGGTCTCTCACCCTGGACAGCGATGTGGATTCACTGACGTCAAAGTCCTCTGTTCTCGACATCTCTAAGGATGTTAATAACATCGGCGCGATCCATGGGCTGGCCATCAGCAGGGAATGCAGATCCAGCCAGTTTATCAGCTCGTTTATTTCCCTCGACTCCCGCATGTCACGGGACGAAGATGAAGGTGGCTTTACGGACAACAGACTTCCGCAGCGAATCAATCCACTGTCTATGTCCAGAACCTTCTTCGACCTTCCAAATCATGCTTATTGAATCACTTAGTACACAGACGTTGGTATAATGCTGTGATTCTAGCCATTTGAAAGCCTGTGTAACTGCCATCACTTCCATCGTCATGCTGCTCATGTTCATGGAGTGGGCACCACTGGATTCTTGAACGGTTCGGCCCGTTGAACGGGCTGTAAATGCCCACGTACTTCTCTGCTTCATTACAACAGATCCATCTGTATAGATGAGTACTTCGGGGTTGTCTGAGTGTTCATTGATGAGCGTGTTGACCTCTGCATTGACAGCAGCAGGGTTCTGTTCTCTGCACCGTCTGTCAAGTGTGATAATGCAGGAGAAGGTGCACTTAATAGCTGGAGGCACATGCACCCTTGCCAGG
This sequence comes from Cepaea nemoralis, assembly GCA_014155875.1. NCBI lineage: Eukaryota > Metazoa > Mollusca > Gastropoda > Stylommatophora > Helicidae > Cepaea > Cepaea nemoralis. The sequence goes on along the minus strand of JACEFZ010025025.1, from coordinate 40,703 downwards.
CTTGATACTGATAGGACTGCAGACCTGTCTTATGACATCTTCCACCTGACCCATCCATGATTTGCCCCTCTTTAGTCTGTCGCCCTTTTCTCTGAATATATCTTCATGCAGAGGGTGCTGCTCAGGATGCTGTTACGTGGCTTGATCATCACAAATCAAGGCTGACATATTTTAACAATGGTTACACAAGTCTGCTGCGTGTAATCTACAGGACCGTGCAATCAATCTCAGCATTTATTGTCTGTTGATGATTTATTGGCAATTTCAGTCCAGCAGTTTACCATTGCTTTCTGAACGGTACAATGGTACCATTGTTAAAATGAAGACAATTGCATGCAATAAATCATCGTAAATGAAGATTAGAAAAAGAACTCTTGCATATTTCATAGTACCAATTTTAACATATCGGTGTGAGTTTTGGAAATTAGTGAATACGCGAAAAAAAAAAAAAAACATCCACAGAAGCTTCAGAGATGTGGTATTACAGAAGATTGCAGAAAATTTCTTGGACATCCAGAATGAGTAATCTGCACGTTATAAAAGAAGCTAAGACACAAAGACAACTTATGACAAACATCATAAAGAAACATTCATCATTTTGGCCACATTATGAGAAGATAAAATTTAGAACACATTTTGACAACTGGAAATTGTATAGAAAGAAATATAAAGAAATTCACGGCGAAATTTTTTTGGACAGTCTTGTATCATGGACTGGAATGGTGTCAGTTCACAAACTGATACATGCTGTTGGAAATCGCAAGATGTACAGACAACAATGTACAGCACTTGATGAAGATGATGGCGATGATGTTAACTATAAAGCAAACACCTATACTTCTAAGTAATTACATTTGTGTTTTAAGTCCTTCAATTATGTATGGTTGACGAAATAAAGCATATCCTGTTTAAATGCTTTGCGCTGAGACAGGCATTTACAGTGTCTTGTTTAATTTCATGTTGATGTAAAAACAGCAACAACAACAACAACAACAACAACAACAGCAACATTATATTAAAATATGTCAGTAATTTTGTTATAAAAGTATCCGCGCTATGTTGTATTTGGAAACAGTTTTACTAAAGAGTTACATGTCACAAATAGCTAACTGTTAGTAAATCATAGTACATCTTGATTGTTCAGTTCAGAAATACCATTGCTATGTCACAAGTCACAGATGACTCATCGAGGGTACAAATATTTGTCAAAGTAATGGGCATTTTACGACACCCTGAGGGATATTGGATTCATGGTGCCAGCCCCATACTTTTATAGACCACCTGGCATCAATGAGAGGTGTGGTAAATATCACGCCGGTTGCGTTTACTTCTCAGACCAGGCTCCGGTACCCAGATTTAGGCTGGGTCTATCTGGAAGTCCAGGTGAATTTTTTTTTAAATAACAATCATCGCCTCGAGTTTGATTCGAATTCATGACCATCGGGCCGGCAGGTAGGTTTACTAGCCAATATGATATTCACAACTCTAAACGTTGGCCTTAGTTCCTAATAAACTGAACATCTTATGGTGATTTACTAAATGAACTTCTGTAGCATGCATTTTGTCCATGTGTTACCTGCGCCTATAAGGGGCAGAAAAATATGAACACTGCAACCTGCTATGCATGTCGTAAAAGGCGACTAAGAAGGTTTGGCTTGGGAATGGCTGTTCTATTCCATGAACAAATTTAGCTGAAAACTTCACTCAGCCAGGAACAAGCTATGGAAAGAAAAATTAATAACTAGCCTTCTAGAAGAAGTATGGAGTGATGCCGAGATGACCACAATGAGACTGGATCGCTGGTTTACCTCATTTCATCTAGAAATATATTCAAAATAAGCTTCTGGAATGTTAGAACTATGTATGAATTAGGAAAGACAGCACAGATGGTAGGATAAATCAAATGTTATAAGACTGGCATTTCAAATATATTCAAAATAAGATGGAACAGAGTAGGGTAAACAGTATAAGTTTATATATCAAATAGTCTCGGCATACACAGACAAATGCCCAGCATGCTGAAGGAGTGGTCCTAAAGCTACGAAAAGAGGCAGAGAATGGACTAATAGCGTGGGAAGCTGTGAGGTCCATAATAATAACAGCAACATTTAAGACAACAAAACTGAGAGTAAAAAGGAATGTGATCCAGTGTTACGACAAAAAAAATGAAAAGGATATATCACTTAAAAAGAAATATAGCATGCTCCTTTAAAGTATAATAGGTACGCAAAGAAATGGTAATATCAAAATGCAGATGAGTGACCTCAATAATATTAATAAGACAGGTTAGAATAATGCGGGTTGTGAAGAGATCATAAGGGAATACAGACTTGGGGTAATGAAAAAGTTTTGCACAATGAGTCAGAATGTAATAAACGGAAGTCTTTTCAACAAAACAATACATTAAGCAACGTGGGTATCTATAACAGAGCGACAACCCAAAGGCAACTGTATGTAACTGAATGTAGGAAGACAAGCCACCGCTGAGTGGTAATGACTCAGTTTATTTGAAGAAGCTTCAGTAATATCAAATTGAATACAGCGACTATCAAAGTAGATACATGTTGTTGGTTCAGAGGCTGAGTCGTAACTAAGCCCTTGTTTATCCCTACGTCCGCACTTGAGCGTTACTTAACTACGGTGCTCGCGCGTGCATCATCTATTTATTTCCCTCTCTTTGCACGCCGTGCCACCTAACTAAACCCCGTATAACAGGCTACACTGTTATATTACCTTCCCACCCTAAAAAGACTTTTCCCCGAAAAGTCTTAATTCCACAACTCATTTACCCCAAATCTATGACTCAAGACACTTAACCCAATAATCCCACACAATGAAAGTTACTTCTTCTTCTGTAAAAGCATAAGCAATCTGCTTACCTATCTTGTACTAAACAATCTTAATCTATCTCCACTCCCAACTACAAAATTCATATACCTCTACTCTAACCTGGAACTCTTATTTATTACACCTCTTTCTATTCCCCCGATTTATCGTATAGCCAGCCGCCATGAGCCCATACTCTATAACATCCACATATTTTATTCACATATCGTAAGTCTATATCACAAAAACTCATCTTACAATATTCTTCGCAAAGCAACCCGCTTCATTTCATAGATAAAATGTCGATCGAAATTATGGTTAACAAAAATTGAAGATTCTTATGTATTTCTACAACTTATCATACTCTCACTAACATCAACAACACAGGATAGACAGGAAAGATAGACAAGAAAGTGGTTGGTGCGAACCGAAGAGTAGTAAGAAGTAGTCACACTTATCACATTTATCCTCCCATGCACTTTCAAAACTTTATAAAATAAATTTTTCAAATACCCAAATCACACAATTCGCTAATCTTCATTTTTGTTAATAATAAATGCTCTTGTCAAAAGTTACATCGATCTAAAACTCCAGACTTCTACACTCAGTAAAAAAAACTTGTATTATTTGCGCTGCCAACAACAGCTAGCAATATATGACTGTACTTTCTATCTGTAACACACCTTCCCAACCTTTAGTGTTCCTATATTTTAATTTCCACTTCTTCTTTCATGCTCTAAGCACAGCATTCTCTAATTACTTATGTTTACTTTATGCTGATAAGCACAGCCCCCCCCCCCTTTTTGAGTTAAACCACTCTCTTCCCATGGCATTCAATCTATGTATTAACGCTGTTCAATACAGCTCCTATTTTAACCCCCACATCCATGTATTTCTATTAACGCTGTCTAATGCAGCTCCTATTTCATCCGCCACATCCGTGTGTTTCTATTAACTCATGGCGAGCAACTGGTAGCTATTTTTCTAACTAGTTCTAACAACTTAAAAATTTCTACACTTAATATTTAACAATGCAAAACGATTGAACATGATAACCAATCATAATTTATAACAAAAACACGTTTCCCCCCTTTTTGTGAACTTGCTTACTTAATCCACTCCCCATGGCTCTCAGTCCACGTTTATTCCAATCGTTGCTGACAACCGCAGCCATTTTCAATGCCAACTATATCTCTCCATGGCTCTCAATCCATGTGTTTCTCTCTACCCCATGAAGATCAATTCTTAAAGTTGCCTTATATTTTCTGAACGTAACTCTGCATCCAGAACTCCCAAGGACCCTATTAACAAGTCTCTTTAATATGGACCAGTTCATATTTTATAACTCCCCACAACTGAACGCCAAAAGAAAAACTATTTTAAACATGGTCAGGGCAACTCAAGAAGCAAAATCATTATAACTTTTGCAAGTGAAAATAAACAAACAAGGTAATATGCAACCTAAATAAAACCACAATTCATAAATAATCACGACAAATCAAAACAAAACAATGTCACCCCCCTTGGTTTTCGCACATGATTTCATATATCCCCACATTTTTCAAAATACATATACACAATGAAATAGTAATCAAGTTCAAATAAAATCAACTACTTATTGTAACCAAACAACATCAATCTCTTATATGGACGAATGAGTAATATATATCTATTCACTACAAAGAACACAAGTCATGCCTATTCCACTACTCTAAAACAAGTTTAACATTTATATGCACTGTGAACTACAGGTATTGTTTTATACCAATTACTATACTATAAAAGTCTTAATACAATCAGCTATATGTCAAGCCATCATTAAATCAACAACAATTTTATCTCCTGCTATCTGCAGAGTATTTCTTGTCAATCTATTTCTAAATATGAATGAAATGAAATAAGCAACACGAATCAAGAATGACGACTTTTAACAGATTCTCTTTAAATCCACTTATTATAGATAAGCTTAACCCAGCCTATCTGTTTTCTCACTTGCAACTAGTCTTCTCTGGACTATCACAACTTACATCTCATTCTCCCGCATTACTATATAAAATTTCTTGAACAACATTCCATTCTGACAAACGAATACCCGCATATTTACCCATCTTCTTGCACAATCTTTTACTCATAACCGTCTCACGCTTAACTGGTTATTTACACATACTTCTCTATTCTTCCAAGCAATCTCCATCAACTTCTCATCTCTCGTCTGACACATCAACTCCCTCTTAACTTCGTTCAAGCATACAACGTTGGCGGCTATATTTCTCATATCTCTCGGACTACGTTCGAATCAAACAACAACCAGAAACACATTCGGCAAAGAATCATTTCAGCACACATAATCTAGCAAACTATATCTCTTTTACACACTAACCATAACTATCAACGATCTCTCACTACAAACCTCATTCCGATGAGCCACTAACCTCGTAACCATCATTCCATACTTCTCCACACAACAACTTTCTCAGATTTAGTCGCCTCTTCTTTCTCCGCAACTATCACGTAATTACTTCATCCCCCTCACCAAGAACTCGCATTCTTCAAGCATTAGCTTCCACAGTCTTCTACTCTTAATACTCTCTCACGCTCAGCTGGCTATTTTACACAGGATACTCAATTCCTCCTCAATCTACATCTCCTCATCAGACACGCTCGGTTCATCTTACCTCTACCAATGCTACTATATCTGCTTCCCAACCCAACAAGCGAAACTTTAATTCTATCTCAGACATCACGTCATAGCATTTTCATACTCTAGTTACTCTTCCAAAAGCTCTGAGCATTCATAATTAGTTTATCTCTCTCCGTGCAAATTCCGTGTTGAGTCTACCCTACTTTAATCACACCAGTTATACATCACTCAACGTGATCAACCCACTCCATCCGGACAAGGGACATTTCAATTTCCACATTGTCTATTCTCCCCGTACCACAACCAAATACAAGATATTCTTTATAGCGTACCCACGTAGAATATTCCACCACTCACCAGCTTTAAAATTATCTATCACTTGCTGTGACTCTCTACCCAAAATAACACTATTGTCTGCACCATATATTGTGATATTACACCAAAAAAACTTATCTGCCTATTTTAGACAGAAACATATGTATATGCTCAAACCGCAATTCATCTCGTAAGCTAAAACAATGCAATATGCCATTCATCATCCTCAGAATTCTAACAGCTACAGATCGCATCTAACCCAAATAGCTCATTGTCTCCTACTACTAGTGTGTGTCTCTCTTCATCTATCTCGTCATCGGTATCTATAACTGTCAGACTGTCATTAAAGTATTCAAGTCTTATGGTCATATATTCTCTGATCTTTCTTATGTCATCTTCCGTAGTAGAGTAAATTTCTGCTATCTGTTTATTACTATTCTTCTTCTTAAGTGCTTTCTTTCTGTTTCCTTTATTTGCTACTCCTGTCTTTACCGCGTCGGTCTGTTCACTATTTTCAGTATGCGTCCGATATATTTTATATCTTCCTCCCTCGTCCTCTGAATAATCACTGTATATGGTCGTTCCCCCAACCTGTTGATTATATGTTGTAGAAGAGGAAGTAACATCTCTGTAGTCGGAACTCATACAACCAATATTCTTTTTATTTATACCGCTACCTTTCATGTCGCAGTCAGGGAGAAACTCAATGTCTCCATCTGAGGCATCTGCTACTACGTCAGTCGTATCTACGTTTACTAGCAGACTTGCAGATCTGGCTTTAACACTTTTTCTAACTTTCTGTCTGGTGATTCTTGGTTTTAACGGCTTACATACATTCTCTTTAATTTTGACTTGCGCAACCTTTTCAATTTTTACTTATGCTGGTTCTGTAAGTTCTACCGTCTTAATAGTTTGTGATTCCCCTTCCTATCTTTTTAGTCAGTTGTACCGTGTCTACCTGAGTCTGCGTATTATTGTCTATCATATTACCTGTCTGCGTTTGTGTCTGTGTCGCTCTTTCTTGTCTACTTCTAACAACTGAAAACACCTGTCGATCATCAGCTAAGGTTCTATTAGCCTGATGCTGATTTTCTCTTTTGTTTGACTTTGCGAGTGCATATCTCAACCTTCTGATCTCAAACCATTGACTTCGCAATGTTCTCAGCTCTTCATTATTAGATGGCCAGTGTAACAGAGCACCATCTCTGTTAGGGAGTTAATGGGTGGCGTGCAAATGGGAAAAGACTAGTATACAAGGCACGGCTGAGCATCCCGTTGAGATGTAACTAGGGACGCTCAAGCTGTGACGCGGGGGGGGGGGGGGGTAGAGATGTTTTAGTTACCATCTGTATTTCGAATTAGCAACACCTATTGTATCAACATATGTCCAGAAAGTCATTGTACGCTGTTTTATATTCTACGATGTATTAAATGGAATAAACATATAAACTACAGCGAGGACTTTGTCTCTGCTCTATAACATCAGCACTGTTATACCAGTTCCAGTTCCATCTTTTCTTATAAAAATTCTGTCTCTGCCAACCATTGACTTCTGGCCTGCTATGTTGTCTCTCTTCATACCTTCGTGTTCTCGTCACGTCGTTTACATCCCGTCTGCGGTAATTTCTGTCGTTGTTATAAAGCGGTTGTCTTCTAAAGCAGGTTGAACTTTGACGTGGCCTTAGCGTAATGGTATCATACTGGCCATTCGATTGGAAACCCCGACTACATTGCCTTCTATAATTTCTTACCAGTGTCAGTATTTCTGCGCTTGTTTGATTAACTCCGCGTCTTCTTGGCATTTCTCCAAAATTTCTATTTGGTCTACTATTAACACTTCTATTCTGTGCACTAACCTGAGCACGTCGGTTGCTACATAATCTAAAAGTGTGTCCCCTCTGTCCACAATTCCAACAGACCATATTTGTACTAACTACTGTCTCTCTTATAGATTTCTCATTTGTCTTCCTCTATCTTGATTACTTTCGTTATTATTTCCCTGCAGTGTCTGTATTTCTCCCCGTCTTCTCCATCCGTACCTTGCTTGTCCTATCTCCATAGGTTCCTCAATTCTATCCTCTCTATTGCTACCTATCTCTCGTCCCACTCTTAGTCTAAATCTCCTTCTCAAACTTTCTTCCTGTACAGCTATATCCACAGCCTGTGATAATCTCGCAGGATTTTCCCTCATAAGCTTGAATTTAAGTCCATCCGACTTTATTCCATCAACGAATATTCCAACTAACATCCTTTCTACCTCTTCCCCTTGCACATTTTGTTCTAGAAACGCCTCTTCAGCTAGATTAATTAGCCTGTCACTGTATAGTTGAACACTTTCACCATTGTCTTGTTTAGACTGTCTTAACACCGAAAATGCATGTTGAGGATCTGTGATCTCGGCGTATTTACGAGCCAGGTCATCTTTAAAATGTTCCCAAGTCTCATCTGCCCCAGCTTCTAATTTCCTACTAATATGATCCGATACCGGTGATACAGTAGCCTGGTAAGCAATTTTTTTCTTTTCTTCATCCGTGGCTCCTACTAGGAAAGAGTGTTTTTCTACCGCTGTCATCCATTTCTTAAAATCTCTTGCTTGTCCACTGAATTTTTCAATATCTGTACTTACCCCTTGTTGTTTTATTGCTGTGTTAAGTCTGCCTATTGCTCTACCTACTCCACCCAAAATTTGTGTCAACGAAGCCTCATCCTGTGCCATTTTAGTGTCTTTGTTAAATACCCTAATAACTTCAATCAATAAAAATTATTGCACAGTTACAATGTTATAATTACATATAATCAATATACTTTTTATGTTCAATTGTAGGTTAAGGATACAACGTGGCGTATAAAGGCTGTACTTTCGAAGCGATAAGCGTTCTTCAAAATTCTCCTAAATGACGAGCGTGATACTTGCTTCTGTTCTGGCTCAGTTTCGGTCCCAGAAAACAACCTCTGGGTTCAGGTTTCTGGCTTCGCCTGTGTAATGTGCAACTTCTAACTTCACCCTTGGATGGGCATTTCTGACTTCTGATTTCTGACTTCACCCATGGACGGGCACTTCTGTATCGTTTTGGCTTCTAGGCGTTTCGAGCTCAACTCTGGTCAGGTAAACAAAGCGATTGAAATAGGCTCTCCTCTTTAGCAGATTCGGCAAGCATTATGCCCAACCACCTCAGAGGAGCCCGATGCGGCTGGATTGCATACTATGCAACAAATCTTCATGACCAGAGCGTTATTAGTTGACGTTTCCTTCAGCCTTGAACAGTTGCTAAAAATTGGGTTTGCATTTCTTCAGGCTCGAACAGTTGACAAAAATTGGGTTTGCATTTCTTCAAGCTTGAACAGTTGACAAAATTTGAGTTTACATTTCTTCAGGCTTGAACAGTTGACAAAAATTGGGTTTACATTTCTTCAGGCTCGAACAGTTGACAAAAATTGGGTTTGCATTTTCTTCAAGCTTGAACAGTTGACAAAATTTGAGTTTACATTTCTTCAGGCTTGAACAGTTGACAAAATTTGAGTTTACATTTCTTCAGGCTCGAACAGTTGACAAAAATTGGGTTTACATTTCTTCAGCTTGAACAGTTGACAAAAATTGCCTGACTTTGAAGTTGAACTTGAGCGGACCTCCAAAGTATCTAGAAATTTAAATTTCTACGCCATCTCTTCAGCTTGAGTGTGCATTTGACAGCAACTTTGATGGCGTCATGTTCTGGTGTAGTTCTCAGACGTGCATCAATAAAACGTGCAGTTTGGAAATTACTTCGTTTGGCCGCGGCAACTCAAGTAAGAAATCCTACGTCGACGGCACCAATTTGGGTTGTATAACAGAGCGACAACCCAAAGGCAACTGTATGTAACTGAATGTAGGAAGACAAGCCACCGATGAGTGGTAATGACTCAGTTTATTTGAAGAAGCTTCAGTAATATCAAATTGAATACAGCGACTATCAAAGTAGATACATGTTGTTGGTTCGGCGGCTGAGTCGTAACTAAGCCCTTGTTTATCCCAACGTCAGCACGTGAGCGTCCCTAACTACTTAACTACGGTGCTCACGCGTGCATCATCTATTTATTTCCCTCCCTTTGCACGCCGTGCCACCTAACTAAACCCCGTATAACAGTATACACTGTTATATATCACTATACCCCAATATAGAAAATAAAATTGAAAATATTTGTATTAACAAGAAATCAAATCATTACTACGAGATGAAACATATTTTAGAGGTGCTGATCAGATCACTTTTTGCTGATAAGTAAAATTAAGTTAAAACTCAAGAGATATAAAACATAAACATGGAAATGAATAGAATATAGGAAATCTCAGGAATCAAGCAACTAAAACAATTTACGGTCACCGTATATAACACTTCATTGGACAAACGGCATCAATACTAAAGAACAAACATGTATCAACTCAATAATTACTAAGAAAGCACTGTACAACACACTCTTTCTCCACCTCTATGCTACCAGTGACAATGACAGAACAAGAGAAAAGAAAATTCACAACAAAAGAAATGCAATTCCTGAGAACACTGCTCAAGGTATCAATAAGAGAGAAAATCAGAAATGAAGAAATCAGGACTAAAGTATGGGTTATAGCAGCACTAGATTTTATCAGAAAACAGCAAGTTAAATGGTTTGGCCATGTAACTAGATTACCAACTAACAGTATACCAATGGTGTACCCACCAAGCAGAAGCAGAGGAAGAGGCCGACCACGTAAACGACGTACAGAGGGAATTACAGAGTCCATGGGAATTTCGATACATGAAGCCCATAAACGGGCACTCTGCCGCTGATTATGCTTCACTTTGACACCGCAAAGTACAAGAGGAAACTGATGATATGAGATGAGTATATAACACTTTTCAATATTTTGCAGTAGCTAGTAGACATGTCCTGAAAGTCGGAAATGGCTGTCAAAGACTGAGGAAAACCTACCATGTAGTTGTGGAAGGCAACTGGAAAGCACCACATTATCTTCCCAAGACTTCATGACCAAAAACATTTCAGATTCAGTGAACGACGTTAATGGCTGTCTTTGGATATTCTCCTCCGGTAGTGACAGTCATGAGCCACAGGTGACATCAGACCGTCATCCAGCTACTGATGGCAAAATCATAACTGAAATCAATAAATTTAAAATAGGTACATGGAATGTTAGAATGTTAAATGAGCTTGGAAAGTTGAACAATGTTATAAGTGAAATTGAAAGCATGAAATTGAATATCCTAGGCATAAGTGAGATGAGATGGAAGGGATCGGGCAAAGTTACAACTGACAAACACATAGTAAATTATTCTGGAGGGGATCCACACGAAAAAGGGGTAGTACTAATATTTAATGTTTGTTTAAAAACAGCCAAGTCAATCAATGGTTACTGATGTATTTAAGATAGAGTTATTATGATCAAAATGAAAGGCAAACCAATAGATATAAATATTGTACAAGTATACGCACCAAAAACAAACAGTTCATTGGCACCTTTCCGTCTTGACAGACGATAGTTTGTTACATTGTGCTTCTAATAGACATAATAACTACAACCCATAGTGGTAGCGAATATAACTGATCAGGCCAATTCGCGCTGTAAATGTTCGTCCACAATGGATCCATGTGAACACATGAGCATTTTCATCACCACGCACCATTTTACGTCTCGCGCGCTCAGTGTGTGACCTATCTGCGATCATTTTCGCCTTTGTCTTTATTCCATTTCTGATAGTTGACCTTCATGCAACACGTTCGGTAGTGCATTATCAATGCCTGTATCAATCATGTCCCACTTACACACATCTTTGTATCGTAGTAGAGGCCGACCCTGAGATCTCTTACCCATCTGTAATTCACCAAAAAAGATGTCCTTTGGTATTCTACCATCATCCATCCTCCTAACGTGTCCTATCCATCTAAGTCTACGAAGACTGAGCATGGAATACACCGTCACACAACCTGATCTTTCCAATACTTCAGAATTTGTGATTTTGTCTTGCCTCTTAATACCAAGTATTCTTCGCAGACACCGCATATGAAAGCTGTTTAAATGTTTCTCTTGGTGTGAGTAAGTTGACCATGCTTCACTGACATAAAGAAGAGTGCTAAGGACACAGGCTTGATAGATAAGGACTTTTGGTTTGGCAGTAAGCTTCCTGTTCTCCCAGACTCGTTTTGTTAACCTATTCATTGTTGTTGCTGCCTTACCAATCCTGATGTTGATTTCCTGGCTACTGATAATTTGCTTTTGACCACTGATCCTAAATAATTAAAATTGTCTGCTATCTTCAGTTCGGCGTCGTCAATAAAGATTGATGGTACCCCATGTGCACCTTGTGACATAATCTGTGCCTTCTATTTGCTAAATGTAAAACCAAATTCAGAACAAGCATTGGAGAATGCTAATAGTAGACGTTGTTATTCTTCCTTGTTATGCTAAGAATTATCATGCAAAGAGTTAGGAGGAAAATACAACCTGAAATAGGAGAAGAACAATGTGGGTTTGTAGAAGGGAAGGGTACAGTTAATGCTGTGTATATACTGAGAACCATAATCGAACGTTCTATAGAAGTAAACAAAGATCTACACCTTTGCTTTATTGACTACACAAAGGCTTTTGATAAAGTGCGACATGTCAACATGATAAGGATGCTTGAAGATCTACAAATTGATGGAAAAGATCTTAGACTTGTAAAAAACATATATTGGAAACAACAAGCTGCCATAAGAGTTGATAATGAAGTAAGCCAATATCAACCTATTAAGAGAGGTGTGAGACAGGGATGTGTAATGTCTTCAGATCTGTTTTCCCTGTACAGTGAACGTATTTTCAGAAATATTGAAGATATGGAAGGAATCAACATTGGGGGACGATGCATCAATAACATTAGATATGCAGATGATACAGTCTTGATTGCAGACAATGAACAGGACCTGCAACATTTAGTAGATGCGATTGTTACACACAGTGAACAACTAGGGTTAGAATTAAATTGTAAAAAGACACAGATTATGGTCGTCACTAGGAAGAACGAAATACCACAATGTAATATACAAGTAAATGGGAATATTCTTCAACAAGTGAATAGGTACAATTATCTCGGAACAGTAATAACATCTGATGGAAGATGCCTTGAAGAGATTAGAACAAGAATAGCCATGGCAAAAGTAGCCTTCATCAAGATGAAAAACATACTGACCAATAAAAAGATGTCAATTGAAAGGAGAAAAAGAGTGTTGAGATGCTACATAGAACCTGTACTTTTATATGGATGTGAAGCGTGGACAATGAGCAGTCAGGCTGAAAAACATCTGATGGCTGTAGGGATGTGGTTTCTGAGGAAAATGCAAAGAATACCATGGACAGCCAGAAAGACCAATGAACAAGTTCTTCAAGAAACAAATGAAGATCGTAAATTGATTAGAGAAATTAGACGTAGACAGTCAAAATTTTTTGGGCATGTTATGAGAAGAAATGGATTGGAGAACTTGGTGACGACTGGTAAGATCGAGGGGAACAGACCAAGGGGAAGACCTAGAAGCAAGTACCTGGATGGCTTGGCCTTGTGGCATGGTCGAGACAGAAACACGGAGCTGATCCACGACTCTGGTGATCGAGTGAGATGGCAGAACATGACCGCCCACGCTTACCGGCATGGCACATGATGGATGGGTTATTCTTCCTCATCATCTTTGCATCATCTGCACGTAGCAACTCTCTGACCAGTGCCATCCTAATTTTGGTATTGGTCTTCAATCTCTGAGCATTGTAGAGTGTTAGTGAATGTATATACCGTCATCCTGATCACGAAAGGCATATTTCAGCAGAAGTTAAAAGTATATTCCAAAGAGGGTGATAGCTAGTACACAACCTTGCTCAACTCCACTCTTAATTTCAAACTCTTCTGAAGTTGCACCATCAAACAAGATTATACCCTTCATGTCTGTGTGGAACAATTCCACAATGTACTTGGTACAGTGTACTACACATCGAAGAGTGTATTACATACCCCAAGTGAACTACACAACAATGAGTTTGTTACACACCAAGAGTGTACTACACAACGAATAATGTATTACATACCAAGAGTGTACTACACAACGAGGAATGTATTACATACCAAGAGTGTACTACACAACGAGGAATGTATTACATACCAAGAGTATACTACACAACGAAGAATGTATTACCAAGAGTGTTCTACGCAACGCGGAGTGTAATACATACCAAGAGTATACTAAACATACACTGTCCTGCATGGCTAAATAGACAGCAATTTTTCCTGTACTCAGATCAAAGGTAAATAAATTAATAACATACAATGCGTTGCTTGTGCACAGCAACAATAACTAATCCCACATGGTGCTTTGCCTGGGAAAGTAACAGTTAACACATCTGGTATGAGCTATTCGTCTACAGATCTCATTTAATTTCTAATTGAATACATGCAGCTTTAAAGGATGTTGAAATAACACAACAAGAACCAGTTTGAGCTTTTAAACATTCGCTGAGTTCTCTTGTTTCCACAGACTGTTTTACGGTTAGTTATTACCGACTGGAGCGGGCACTTTAGCGAAATTGCTAGCGAAGTGGGCTAATAATGTCTTGAGCAACGGTCGGATGCCGGTTCGACATCTTTGAAAAGCTCGTTGTCTGTGAAAAGCTCGTTGTCTGTGAAAAACATGCAATGATTGGCGTCCTATTCTCCTCCGTGCACCCAGGTCTACAAAATGTAGGGGTGGGGGGGGGGGGGGAGACGCTATCACATCATAAACCATAGCAAGCAGCTGCTTCAGGGCACTTTAAAAAATCACGACTTGAACATTCGCGCATGTTGGCGTAATCGTTGGGAGATTACGCTGACAGTGTCATAAGCGTGGAATGACGAGGGTTGCGTGCCTGCACTCACCGTTCGTTACGAGAGAGAGAGAGAGAGAGAGAGAGAGAGAGAGAGAGAGAGAGAGAGAGAGACTTGCCACCTGGTCCCCGTTGCACTAAGATCTAAAAACAAGTGATGGCCCTATCACACCATATACCCACAGAAGGTTTCTGCTATGAGACGTTTGTTGTTGTTAAAGATACATCACAATAAACTCAAATGGTGAACATTAGGGGCTATCTTTTATCTGTATAATTTTTCTATAACCATGCCTGCTTATTTCGTTGTTGTTGTTGTTTTTTTTTAATTTGCATCTTTAGTTAATTGTCCTGCTTAGAAATGAATTCAGTTGATTTGAGTTGTATCAAAAATTGACAAGACAGCACTCGGGTCAATCGCATACGTTCGCCGTCATCATCTTTAACAGCCAGTGAAGAGTCCTAATTTTAACAGTGTCATTTGCATTTTATATCTGTCTAGCATTTCCTCGAAGTAATGAGTGTCCGCCAGATACTGTCTTTCCCGGAGGCACCATTCTCTCCAGTCAACGATGTTCTTCCATACTACACACATGATCCTAAAGGGTTATGGGCACATCTGTCTTATGGTGCACCAGTAAAGCCACCCAGAGGTCCTTTGAAGAAACGTGTCCCGATAACAATGTTTCTAACTTTATCTCTAGCGTAAGGCAGACAGATGTATGCCACGACCTGAATATGAGAATGTCTGAGATTCCTAACGGTAATATCTGCTATGAGATTGCCTTTAACTTTTAGTATTAATAAGTAATTAGTAAGTAAACGGCCCTTACACACGCTTTAAGGCAAGTTTTGGCATGTGATGCCAGACCAATATTTTTATAGACCAATCGGAACTCTGTAGGTGATATGGTGGGTATCACATCTCCCCCTTTACTTCCGCAGACATTTCGTGGTACACATTTTAGACTGAAGTTTAATATAGTCAAAGTATTTCAATTTCCGAGACATGATACGTTAAATGGGCCAGTTTTTTTCAGTGTCCAGGTCTTGTAGAATTTCAGTAGTTTTTGTCTTAGTCCACGAGATCCTAAACACTTTTCTCTAACATTTATGCTTCAGAGTCTCAAATTTCTTGTTTAGTGATTACGAAATGGTCCGCAAATCACATCCATATGTTGTCACAGTGAAGACGCTTGTTCTCAATATTTCTACTGTAACTCATTTTCCAGTTTTTGTTTTTCTATAAGTTTTTAATACTGTTTAACCTTACATTGCTAAGACCAGCCTGCGTCTAACCTCTTTTGAAAAATGCCCTTTGTAGCTGATAACGGAACCAAGATATTTCCAAGTGTGTGATGTTTTCTATTTCTTCATTGTTGATTATGATCCTGGGTTAGTTTGGTGTTTTGTCCATGGATAGTATTTTTTATGCTAAGTTCAGAAAGCTGGTCTCCCTGGCCAAGGTGTTACCGTCTTTCTCCGTAATCCCGTATATTCTCGTGAGTGATGTGATGTTCGCGAGAATTGCTAGCGGTTCTCGCCGCGGCGGTACCTTACGGGGTATGTGAGCCGGTTGGTCAGAAAGCAATGGCAAACTACTGATCGTAATCTGGCCTAGTACATCAACAGCAGCTGAAAATGCTGGTGTTGACTGCAACGTCCTGTAAGGAATATGCAACAACAACAACAAAAAGTTGAGAAAAACGATTTTGATTTTAACTGTCTCTTCACAGACAGGATCAGCTTTTATAATCCCAAGCACTATTTGAGAGGAGAACTGTGTCATCATTTGTTGTTGGAATGGTTCACTTGTAATTAACAAATATGATGACAGAACACATTCGTCTGACTGCAGCTTATACACATTGCTATCAAGAATTGTCATTTCAACAACGTTTCAAATTCTCAGGACCGGCTGTCATCAGTTCGAAGCATAGCCCACGCATGAACCCTCTTCGAAGAAAGCAATTTATAGAGATATATTAGTTGTTCGGAAAGCAATATACAGCGTTTAATTGGCTCTTTCTCTTGAATCCCAACCATCGTGTAATGTGTTTTCTTTCTTTTATTTACATTTGGCCAAAGGACACTAATAAAATCTGGCTTTCCCAGTCAAATCTTCAACTGCCCTTTCTTTAAATGTTTTGCTCTGGCAATTGTCATAATGATTATTTCCTTTCGTGGGCGATTGCTGTGAAACATTCTAGGACTCAATAAATTAAATGCAATTTATAAAAGGAAAAAATTGGTACATGAGAATCACGTAAGAATTAAAATCATAAACTGCATACAAAACCCATACATTTATAGATGTTGTGATTGCTCTGTTCAAATAAACATTACATTTATTCACGCAAGTAAATTACACTATGCACTTAACAGACTATAATCCACGCTATTTTTAAATACAAATATGCGTGCAATACATATCGATTTTAAAAAAATAAAAATTAGTTGCATATCCTTTACAGGACGCCTGCAGTAAACCCCAGCATTTCTTGTCTGTTTTCGATTGCTTGGCAAGTTTACGCTCAGTAGTTTGCCATTGCTTTCTTAACGACCGGCACTCATACTATTGTATGAAAACCAACGCAATGCGGTCTGCTGTCAAATCGGCCCGCAGCTGTGTTTAGAACGCGGCAAGAGAGGTTACGAATTGCATCCATAACCCTGTGACAGGATCGCCTCGGTTGTTGTGATTGAACCCAAGCCCCGAGGTGTCCCTAGCACTCTCGTGTATTCTGACCCCAGGGACTGGACAGGTAGATACACTGTTTCACTCCGCTGTTGACCTCGGTTAAGTTTAATGAGTCTACACGCCCCTCCCAGATTCTAGACCTCTACTATCTACCCTCTACCTTGGGACAATGAACACTTAGGCATCATCCAAGACCACACTGAATAACTGTAGAAAAGAATAAGTCAACATAAATAAAGTTTATTCTACCCTAAAGACAAAGGAAGGAAATGAACACCCTGATAGAATATAATCTATGTACAATACAGAGAATAGAGTAGAGACAGAATCAGAGAATCAGAGAATCAGCCATCTTCGTCATCGGCTGAAAGGTAGATTTGCTGTGTGTGTTCAGTCCAGTCGGTCCGGCACTCACCCGGCTCCCTCCCAGTATGGTTGACTGGAACCTTGGAGACCACTCCGTCCCAAGAGCTCGGATCGGCAATAAATGGACTTAACCACTCAAACCACCGCTGACTAGAAGAACTAATACTCAGCACTGTCCCTATGAGTCACTGTCGAATGACACACCGACAGTTCCTATTCAGCCTGGCTGGGAGACCCTCTACCCTGAGGTGTCCCCAGGAAAATAATCTTGACATCCATCGATGAACAAAAGACCGCTCTCATGATCATGGAATATAGTCGAGTACCCCTGGTTGGGTAACAGATAGTTGCGGTACCAAGTTCACCACCGGTCATACGCTGCTTGCGTATAATCTCTGTCAGAAGATGTTAGAACACAGCTACACAGTCACAATTGACCGGATTCCCTCGGAGTCGAGTCCCACAAGATCATAATGTTATGGAAACCTTGGTTACCGAAAATATTAACAATGTTCATTACACAGTTGCAAACAAGTTTGGTAACACCACTAAGTGTGAGCTGAACACAGCAAGGTTCCTTACGCAGCTGGAAAACAAGTGTGGTAACACCACTAGGACTGCTCTGAGCACAGTAATGTTCTTTAGGTCAGGGATGAGTTGACCATTGTCTACCTGAAAATTATCAGTAACGTTTATGCGCCCAACTGGTGTAGGTCTAGTGTTGACCGGGCACAATTGCAGACGTAGTTACAGCACATAGATTCGTGCCAATCTATACCTGGTAGCTCCGACGGTTAGGCGGCTCAATAAAGTCAGTGGAACTGATGTGCTCCCAGAGCTGTGACTCTACCCCAACTTGGTAAGTCTCCCCGGCGTGAGCATATCATCACTTTTCCAAAGTACTTCAATTATAAATTAACATACACAGGCATGATTGTTCAGGTGCATGAACATTTCACTTGCCAGATAGTGGTTGTCAAGCGTCGATGAGAGAACAAACCTGTCGAACAAAGTGCTGCATCAGGGTTCACGAACCAACCTGGTGGTTCTTATTCAGCTTAATGATTCACCCTGTAGCATGATGTTGCGCAGTCAGGCGTGGTAGGTGTGTATCATCAATCACTCGCCCTTCCAGACGTAGTGGTTTCCGTAAACAACATCCTGGTTCATAACTGGCAACCTAGTTCACCAACAGGCAACTTAGTTCACCAACACAGGAACTTTGATTCACAAACACAGGCTTTGGTTCACAAAACAGGTAACACCTGAAAGGAAGAGCGGTAGGTGAGAGTATTCGGCCCCACATTGGAACACATGCATCAAATCATGGAATACACAGCCATCCGGTATGCTAATTGGTTTACACCTAATTAGGGCATCATCTCTATATGCATAGATTAGAAGCATGGATAGCAGTCCAATGTCAGATGGCCTACAGAACAGCCCGTCGGATAGATTGAGTTCCGAGAATGTCGGGTCTGATCAGATGTCTCTCCTACCCCTATTCATAAGTCGCTGTTGCTAAATGAATAGCTATACTAGTTCTATTATTTAGATAGAAACTAAACAAGGAAAGGAGGTCCCTGGACCCCTCCATTACATCGTACATACAATAATGAGTATCATCTTAATTAAGGCATTAATTTACTTAATAACACCTCAACATATTATATGTACACACTCCAGTTCGCAAGTGGGATCTCCTGCCCACTGGCAGCGAACCTCTTCTGGGTCCCTCTTATCTAGAGGCCAGAAGTCATCCTGACGCAAACATGTTATCTCCTACACGTTTACAGGTGACGCTCCAGTTCTGATCTCTTCCCAAGCGGATTAGCCTTGGGCTATGACCGAACTTCACGGCTGGCCTGGTTTGCCAGTCATATACTTGAGCAACTTGCACTCTGTCCCCATATCCCATTTGTCCCCGTGCCTCAATCATCCTTCATACATCCTTCCATACATCCATTGCATTAGCACTCTCGTACTCATGCCAGTATGGAAAGAACAGGACAGTCAAGAGAAGCATTTAGAACGCAGTATTACATAGCGACGGTGACGAATATCTATATCGCTTTGAATCACTCCGGCGGTAGGTATCGCACTCAACAAGTATCACAACAAATGACCTAATATATATGCCACAACAATAGTGTATATATAAATCTAGCACAACATGATATCATTACTTACCGGAATTCCTCCATTTCACGAAATGAAATCACTAGTAAGGTAACACAAACTAGCTACATCACTTCCTATGGCTTAGCAGTACGTGCTCTGTTTCCTAAGCAACTAGGCACTTCACTGGATGAATTCCGCACACTATCAACTTACCTATCTATTCCGAAGGCTCTACTAACAGCAGATCTTAACTGACATAAGTCTAGTTCACAAAATACAACAATAAACTATTCCTTAGAATTGCATAGCAAACATAATATATGCAAATACTTACCGTACGTAATTAATGCCAATTAAGCACAGTTCGGCCCATATAACGGACTTGTATTTAAAGTAGAAGCAACACACAGTTACAACTAAGCTTTATCAACATTCCGTAGCCAGCTTAACGATGTCCTAGTTACAACACAGCTTATCGATCGGCAACTAATTAGTTATGCAGAATCGTTCGCATATTTAATGTATTGCCGTACGGTCGCATTTACGCTCAATTACAAGGGTAAAATTATTAAAGAAGTATTTACCTGAACATGCGAATGGACCACAAGTCAGCTAACAATACTGTCTGCTGGCTATTACGCCTTTCTAGATGACAGTCCGCTGAAGTTGGATTGTGCGTCTGCACACCTCGAAATGTCGACAGTGAATGACTCTTACTGCCGCATTCCCCTCCTACGTGCGTCTCAACGCGCACGAGAATTTAGTGCACCACGTTGTGTCCCAACTTCTCGAGAACCATGCATTCTCCGCACTGGAGACTCTATTTACTCCTTGCACGTGATAATGTGACTGCACGGAGTTACCTGGTCACGCAAGTCTAGATGTTTCGAGAACTTTCTCGACTTAGAAACTTACTCGGCTTTCCCCAGTCTATTAATAACTGGGAAAGTCCCTGATGACGCGCCGAGGTCAAGCGAAACCTCTCACGACACAGCACAGATACTGCATTGTTTCGTCACAACACCTTCGCCATAAAACCAGTATACAGATAGTACAGGGTGCATTTTTAATGTCTGTGCAGTGTTTGAAAATATTACCGGTCCAAGTTGTGTATTTACCTATTATGTTGCAGGAGGAGCGGCTGGCCGAGTGGCTAGAACGCCGGACTCTCCTTCAGGAGACCCGGGTTCGACCACTCGGTAAGGTGTGGAATTTTTTTCTGTCGGGGGCAAAAAGAAAGTCCTAACCTGCACAGTTCGCGGCGACTGCACTAGCCAGGCGGCCTTAATTCGTCAGGCTCAAAGACTCCTCTGCCATACACTGCAAGGTACTGTATTGGCAGTAAATTACAGTTTGACAGTTGCATGAACTAACTTTACATAGGGTAAATACAAAACTTGAACCCGCAATATTTTCAAACACTGCACAGTCATTAAAAATACACCCTACAGATTATTATTTTGTATATAAAATGTTCAATGGGAGTGGCGGTAGGGCAGAGTCTAGCAAGCTTGCCTGTCTGACAGGTGGTCGTGTGTTCAGATCACCATCGAGGTGAGGATGTTTCAATGGACCTCGGCTCCCAGTCTAAAATGTGTACCAGGAAATGTCCTGGAAAGTAAACGCGGCCGCTGTAATGGTCGCCACATAATTCACCGATATGTCTTTAACATCGAGGGTGGCACCTTGTACCCAGTACGCTTTAATGCGTGTACACGAGTCTGTTATTTACTTTACTTGATATTATTATGTGTCCCAAAAAGACCTTTTAGCCGGTCTCTCTGGTCTAGGGTTTACGCGACTTTCTCCGTAATCCCGTATACTCTCGTGAGTAACGCGACATGAGAGAGAATTTGTAGCGGTTCTCTCCGCGTCGGTAACTTACGGGGTATGTGAACCGGCCGCTCGGAAAGCAATGGCGAACTACTGAGCGTAATCTTGCCAAGACATCAACAATCAGCTGAAAGATGCTGATGCTGACAGCGATGTCATGTAAAGGATATGCGAACAAAAAAAACAAATATGACGTTTATTATCTACAACATGGGCGGGGAATATTTTTCTGAGGAGAGCCATGTCGATATTTATAACATCAGTAGTTTGATGCTCGCTCCTTGGCGAAGGGTTACGGACACAGTTCGTAATCCCTCATTCCCGCGTTCAAAATAAAGCTGCATGCAGTTTGGCAGCAGACCGCATTGCGTTGGTTTTTTTTCTGAAAATGGTATGGATGCCTGTCGTTCAAAAAGCAATGGCAAACTACTGAACATAAAATTGTCAAGAAATCACGAAAAGCCAAAAAAAAATGCTGTGGTTGACTGCTAGATGTGGTGAACCAATTAATTAAGTCATCCTTAATGTGGCTGCTGGAACTGCTTTTTCTTGGTGGTGCATGAGATGTTAGCTGGTATTGATGGTGTTGCTACTAGATTTATTGATGATTCTCTGCCCCTGATCTACAAGGACTGCCTGAAAAATGTAAACATATTGTGCATTCAAACGTTAAATTCCCGAAGGTATCAGACGTCTCAAATTCTAGTTTGTAAAGCGCCTCTGTCAAGGAATATAATCCATGTTTTCTCACTTGTTTCAGGCATCAAACAGGATTATCTCCCTTGCAATTTTAATGCAGGAAATAAAACAAAAACCACAAAACAGAATACGTCAGTAAGTACGTAGTCTCGTTTTGCAAACGGCTATTTGTGCCACGGCGATGCTCATATTCATCTCTACTGCTGGAGTGTTTTACATTTGCAAGAGGCGGAGTCCGTGATAGGTGTCTAAGTCCGCATTGTCCTGTTCTTGTTCTGAAGATTTCGGTCTGTACATTTCTGTCAAGCTAATTTAGACTGGTGTATTCTGTTTTGTGGTTTCTGTTTTATTTCCTCCAAGCAGTCCTCACATATTGTTTTAGTAGTGTTCTTGCCTCCCTAAAGCTCTGAGATAAACAGGTCTCCTCGAGGTTTCCTCCAGCCATTGCCATCGTGCCTGCCTGTTCATTTCCAGGGTTAGCAGAGTATCCACCGAGAGACTATTTCTGTTCTTATAGACAGCATTCTACTGCAGAGAAATTTTATAATGACATTGGGAATGCTTTGAAGAAATGTAAAAGCTCAGAAATAAACATCATAATGGGTGACTTCAATGCGAAAGTAGGAAATCAAGGTGATGGGTGCACAGTAGGTAAACATAGTTTGGGAGAATGAAACGAGAGAGGATACAAACTTGTAGAATGGGCAAAAGAAATACAAGACAATTTTAACATAGAAGTAAAGAACAGATGTGATGTATTGTCTGATCTAGAGATCTTATTTCAAGATGTGGATGATCAATGGGAAATGTTGAAGAATTCAATCAATTTGGCTGCAGAAACAACTATGCCAAAATTAAAGAAAGTAGGTCGTATGAAATGGATGACTGAAGAAATTTTAAGACTAATGGAAACAAGAAGACACAATAAAAATAATCCTGACAAATATGAAGGGATTCACAGAAAAGTCAGAACATTATGTAAAGAAGCAAAAGAAGCATGGCTTGAAAATAATTGCATAGAAATTGAAAAACAACACAACAGTAAAAATACCAAATTAATGCACAAAAGAATTCAGGAGCTTACTAATAAAAGAACACCTACATCAACAGGCTGCCTGAAAACAAAAGATGGAAAAATTATAAAAGAAAAACATACGATTTTACATACATGGTCAGATTATGTTAAAACCTTTATGATGATACAAGAGAAGAACAATATGATATTCGGAGTAATAATGAAGGACCATCAATTCTGAAGATAGAAGTTCAGAATGCTCTTAACCATATGAAATCTGGCAAGACCCCGGGTCCAGACAACATCTCAAAAGAAATGATCACTGCCTTAGAAGAATATGGAATAGATCAAGTCACCAGACTGCTGAACACAATATGTGATACTGGAGATATACCTAGTAAATTATGTAATTCTATATTTATTGCAATCCTGAAGAAACCAGGAGCTTTGGAATGTGATCAACATCGAACAAATAATATAATGAGCCATATCACAAAGATTTTGCTAAGAATTATCATGCAAAGAGTTAGAAAGAAAGTACAACCCGAAATAAGAGAAGAACAATGTGGGTTTGTTGAAAGCAAGGGTACAGTAAATGCTCTGTATATGCTGAGAACATTGATTGAACTTTCCCTAGAAGTAAACAAAGACTTATATGATTGCCTTATTGACAACACAAAGGCTTTCGATAAAATAAGACATGTCAAGATGATTGAGATGCATGCAGATCTACAAATTGATGGGCAAGACCTTAAACTCATAAAAAACATATACTGGAAACAACAAGCTGCCATAAGGATTGATAATGAAGTAGGACATCATCAGCCTATTAAGAAAGGTGTGAGACAGGGATATGTAATGTCTCCCTGTACAATGAAAATATTTTTAGAAATGTTGACGATATAAAATGAATTATCATTTGGCGATATAACATCAATAACATTAGATATGCGGATGATACAGTATTGATTGCAGACAATGAACAGGAACTGCAACATTTGGTAGATAAGATTGGTGTCCACGGTGAACAATTTGGGTTAGAATTAAATTGTAAGAAGACACAAATCATGGTCGTCACTAAGAAGAAGGAAATACCACAGTGTAATATACAAGTAAACGGGAATATTCTTATACAAGTGAATCGGTTCAATTATCTCGAGACAGTCATAACATCTGATGAGAGATGCCCTATAGAGATTAGAACAAGAATCGCCATGGCGAAGGCATACTTTTGCAAGATTAAAAACATACTGACCAATAAAAAGATGTTATTTTCAACGAAAAATAGAGTTTTGAGGTGCTACATAGAACCAGTGCTTTTGTATGGATGTAAATCGTGGACAATGAGCAGATAAGCTGAAAAACATATGATGGCTGTGGAAATGTGGTTTCTGAGGAAAATGCAAAGAATGCCAAGGAGAGATAGAAAAACCAATGACCAAGTCATACAAGAAAGAAATGAAAACCGTAATCTGATTAGAGAAATTAGGCATAGATGGTGACAAATTTTTGGTCACGTTATGAGACGAGATACATTGGAGAACTTTGTGACAAGTGGCAAAATCGAAGGGAAGAGAATAAGGGGAGAGCAGAGAAGTAAATAAGCGGACCACGTGGACACGTTGTATGGTCGAGGCAAGAGCACTGGGCTGATCTACGACGCTGGTGATCGACTGAAATGGCAGAACATGACCGCCACGCTCACCGGCATGGCACATTATGATGATGATGATTCTATTGCAGTGAAATGTTCTTGGTACAACTCACTTGTTTTACTGATTAGGTGCCAAAGCATAATATATCGTCAAATGTGATCTCCCATTTGGACAGAAGAACGATACATTGCAATACTAGGGTCATCGTGTTATTTGTGTTGTATCTTGGTATCTTCCGCGATGTCAGTGCTCAGTGAATGGAAATTTACATTATAATAGTTATACATTTTATTGTGTACCATGTTTGGTCCAAACCTACTTTTTGCTCGACACCGAATCAATTAATATGGTCTTCATATATTTGGATCATAATTTATATTTCCTTATAATTTACTTATAACCCTAGGTGTATAAAAAGGTGCCACTGACTATATGTTGAGCTTCTGAATCTCTGCAATCAATACTGTATATCTGCGTATAAGATGCAGAGTCCTATATCTTCTTATTCTTCAGCTTTCCGAGCCATTGAGGTTCTTTGCTGCAAATACAATCCGTCTCCATTCGTCTCTCTGGTTGACCTTCTCTTGCCAGTCGTTGATTCCAAGTGCTTGTAGGTCTGTACATGTATTATCTCTCCACCGTCTTCTTGGTCTACCTCGGGGTCTACGGTCATTTATTTCCTGAGTGTAAGCGAGTTTTGTTTCCCTATTATCTTCCATTCTTTCTATTTGCCCCAGCCATTGTAGTCTATTAGCCTTCATGATACCAGTGATTAGCGGGGACTTAAACAGATCATAAATGTCTTTGTTACTTCTTCTTTTCCACTCTCCACTTTGTGTATCCCTAATGGGTCCAAAGATGCGTCTTAAAATTTTGTTCTCAAAGGTTTGTAACATGGCTTCGTCTCCTTTCGTTGTACTCCAGGTTTCAGAGCCATACAGCACAACTGGTCTGATCAGTGTTTTGTATATTGTGATTTTGGTGTTACGAGATAGCGCCTTTGATTTTAGTAGATGTTGTAGTGCATAGTATATCTTATTTCCAGAGTTGATTCTAGTTTGTATTTCTTCCCTTATGATGTTGGAGCAGTTGAAGATTGTACCCAGGTATTTGTATGTTTCCGTTCTTTTAATGGTCATATTATCTATTTGTATGTGGCCAGAGTTTTTAGCCATTCCGTCTCTTGAAATTACCATATATTCTGTCTTATCTTGGTTGATAACCAGCCCCATCTGTTGGGCTTTTTCCTTTAAGTGAGTCAATATTTCCAATGTCTTTTGTTCACTTTGCCCTATAATATCTATATCATCTGCATAACCAAGCAGCTTGGATGTTCCTCCAATATCACATTCCTCCTTTATCTTCCTTACAACTTTCTCTAGAGCCAGATTGAAGAGTAGCGGCGATAGTGCATCACCCTGTTTCAAGCCAGATGTTATTTGGAAGGGGTCTGATTTCCTGCCTTTATATGTTACTATATTATAAGTATCTTCCATGCATAGTCTGGTCATGTTGATTAACTTCCTTGGTATTCCAAATTCCTGCATAGCATTCCATAGACTATTCCTATGGACACTATCATAAGCCTTTTTAAAATCCACAAAAATGTTATGGAGATCTCTTTTATATTCCCAATGTTTCTCGGCTATTTGTCGTAACATAAATATCTGATCTATTGTTGATCTGTTTTGTCTAAAACCCGCCTGGTAGTCACCTAATATGTCTTCTGAATATGGTTTTAGTCTATTTAGTAATACTGCGGATAGTATCTTATAGCTTGTGGACAGTAGTGATATTCCTCTATAATTTCCACATTGGAACTTGTCTCCTTTCTTAAAGATAGGTATCAATAATGACTCTTTCCAGTCATGGGGTAATTCTTCTGTCCTCCAGATTTTTATTATTAGTTCGTATAGCTTTAGATGTAATGCATGGCCACCTGCCTTTATAAATTCAGCAGCAATTCCATCAGTCCCAGTTGCCTTATTGTTTTTAAGTCGTGTGATTACATATAGGATTTCTTCAAATGTAGGTTCTTCAATTTGTGGTTCGCATGTTAGAACCTCTTCCTGTGGGAAAATGTTACTTGGAGCTTCACAATTTAGTAATTCAATAAAATATTCTTTCCATGTGTTGCACATTTCCTCATTGGTATTTATCATATTCCCATTTTTGTCTTTTAAACCATATGTGTTTTGTTGGTGCCCTCGTTTCATTGACTTCAGTTCTTTAAAAAATTTTCTGGATTCATTTTTCTGGTGATTAGTTTCCATATCTTTGATTATATTACTCATATATTCTCGCTTCTGCTGTCTGACTATTTTTGTAGCCTCTTTACATTCATTTCTATAATGCTCTTCCTTTTGGATGTTATTGATGTCATTTAACCATACATGTCTGGCATTCTTCTTCCTAATGACTGCTTCTTCACATTTTTGATTGAACCATCTGTTCTTTCTATGCGTGGTTAACACACCGAGACATTCTTCTGCGGTAGATTGAATTGTATTCTTGATGTTCAACCAAGTTTGGTCAACGCTTTCCTCCGAAGGGTTTTGCAGAGTTTCAAGTTTACATTTTATTTCATCTGTAAATTTCTCTTTGACTGTAATGTCTTGTAGTTTTTCTCTGTTATATGTTGGGTGTAATCTTTGTAATTTAGTATAGAAAGCTCTCTTAAGTTTTATTTTAAATTTTGCTCCAACGAGGAAGTGGTCACTGTGGCACTCAGCTCCTCTATAACTTCTGACTTGCTGTATGTTTGATGCATTTCTGTTGTTAATTAAAATGTGATCTATTTGATTATAGGTTCTCTTGTCACATGATTTCCAAGTTTGTTTGTGTATATCCTTTCTTTGTAGTCTTGTACTGCTAATCTGCAGTCCTTTGGCTTCTGCCAGGTTGATGACTCTCCATCCATTATCATTTGAAGTTGTATGTAGGCTTTCCATACCGGCCACTTTTTTATTAGTTTGCTCTCTACCTATTTTTGCATTGAAGTCTCCCAGCACAATCAGGATGTCCTGTTTGGGGGTTTCTTCTATGACATCTTCCAGATCATTATAAAAGTCTTCTTTAATATCATCTTCTTTCTCTTCAGTAGGTGCATGTACATTAATCATCGTTATATTTTTCCATTTACCTTTTATTCGTAATTTACTAATCCTGTCATTAAAAGCTTTAAAGTTTAAAACGTTCACCCATAACTCTTTTTTGATGACAAATCCTGTTCCTAATTCATGTTTATTTTGGGTGTTTCCTCCATATATTATAATCATTCTATTTTGCTCTAAAGTACCCTCTCCTGGCCACCTTATTTCTTGAATTGCTGTTATATCCATTTGATATTCAACCAGCTCCCGGGTTAGTTCTTCGGCCGCTCCAGCTCGATATAGTGTCCGTACATTCCATGTTCCAAATCTCAAAAGTCCTTTAACGTTCCAAGGTCGTTGTCCAGACAAGTCAGTCCGATATCGAGGCTCATGTATTTGTTTCGTAACAAAGAAAGGTTTTTACAAAGGTGGGGATGTTAACCCCACGCTTCAACCCCCAACCTGGAGGACCAGGGTGTTTCTCTTTGTCTGTTCTCTACCCTTTGACCTGTCCGGCTTGGGAGGCCCTGCTGGTAGCTACGCTACCGCCGGCATAGCTCTCAGGTTCATTGAGAAACTCAAGCTCCCCCACCACGACAAGGTGGAAACACCATCGGGGGAGAGAGTCCTATATATTAAAAAAAAACTAACAAAGACATTCGAAATAAGAACAAGAGTGAGATAGGGATGCCTTTTGACACATCTACTAGTGCTTCCAATCTGACGTGGACAGGACCCATGGTTCTTGCCGGAATACGATCTGCGTTGCCAGTAGTGGGTTGTGCTCAATCTTTAAACCTCAAATCCCGAAACAACCAAATAAATCAACATTATAAGAAGACAAAAATTGGTATATGTTGTGGCAACCGGAAAGATTTGCGGAAAGAGAGATAGAGGAAGACAACGTGAGAAGATTATTGACAGTTTTGTGTCAAGGCACGGAAGGGAGTCAACACACGAATTGATCCATAATGTCGGAGATTGCAATTTGTGGAGAGGCATGATCCTTAATAATGTTGATGTTTTTAATAAATTTCTTTTTCTACAGGAATATTTACATAAAAGGAAAAGTAAACGGTATGCCCCTTGTCAAGCGGTGTCATGCTTGTCTGTCTGTAACTTTGCTATGTTCGTGGTGGTCGATACACTCCCATGGTATCTTTAATGTAAGGGAGTTAATATGTGTTGATTTCTCTGTTGTGCTTATATTGCAGATTGTTTCCCTTGAAATTACTTCTTAAAGTGTAAAATACCTGAGGTATTATAACTAATTTTAAAACTGTATATATCATATGAATTAAGTTTTCACGGACTTCTTGTCAAGCCTGATATTCACACGACTGAAAACAAAATTAAATATCTTTACAGAAGATTTTACAGTATCTAAGATTGTTAATATGCTCCAAGAGCCTGCATGCACACGCGCGCGCGCACACACACACACCCACACACACGCGCACACACACACACACACACACACATTCCTGACGATAACTTCATATCAACATATTCATTATCATCTTCCACTTTGAAATGCAAGTGCCGTTGAGGCGGAATAGCTGACGTTCTAGTGCCGAAGGCTGGCGCCAGATAATTTCATTCCGTGTGATTCTGAAACTGTGGATGTGTGGCTTTAACCTGTCTAGATTACCAACAGTAGGGTGTGATATTTAGTTGTGAAGGGTCTTTATTCTTTCTAACCATTTCTGGCATCACTGGTATGAAAATGTATCTAGAAAAGCTTCTCTGGGAAAGTACAGACAGCGGATCAGATATTTTCTAAATCAATCCTTGTTTGTGCTTCCTTCATCATCAAGTGTCTTGCCCGACTGGCTAGGGCTAACGTGTTTCGCCACATCTTGCGATCTCCAACAGCACGTATTAGTTCGTGTGCTGACACCCTTTAATGTCAGGACAAAAGACTGTCAATAATTTTCTCTCGCTGTCTTCCTCTATCTGTGTGTGCGTGGGTGAGGAATATGTCGTCGATGGAGATGTGGTTGGGGGATGGGTGGTTGGAGGTGCGGGTGGGAAGAGGATGGGTGGGTGGGGGATGGGTGGTTGGAGGTGTCGGTGGGGAGAGTATGTGTGGGTAGGGGATGGGTCTGTGGGTTAGGCTGTGTATGTGGGTGGGCGCGGGGTGTGTGGGTTGGTCGGGGATGTTTGTGTGAGGGGCGAGTATGTTTGGGTTGGGGGAACAGGTGAGGGCAGTGTGTGTGCGTGGGGGATGTGCGGGAGGGGGTTTGGTCGGTTGGTGGGGTATGTATGTGTCCCTGTGTGTTGGTGGGTGGGGGTGTATGTGGATGGGGTGATGTGTGGGTAGGTGGGAGATGGGCCTCATAACATGGTAATTTGCCTTGTTTATGTTTACAACATTCATTTCACAATGTTTTTTCTTCTTCTTATGTGAATGTATAATGCTCTTGATAGACGAAAGATGAGTGATTGGAAGGGCCGAATGAAAGACGGGCCTGCGTGCCCAATTTGTGACCCTTTTAAAATAAAGTTGATTTGATTTGATTTTGATTTGATTTATCTCTCTTTTCACAAATCTTTCAAGCTGTCACATGTTCTAGTTGTTTTGTCTTCTCATAAAATGGCAAACAATTTAAGGTTGCCCCTATCCGATGTTTGATATAAGTTGTCTTTGTGTCTTTGCCTCTTTCCAAGAATTTAGATTACTCACTCTGGCTGCCCACGGAATTTTCAGCACTCTTCTATAAAACCTGCTCCGTGGCGAAGGTGTTACGTACGCAGTATCCCGCATACAGCCTTTGGCAGGTTTATTATGAAAATGGTAAGAATGCCGGTCGTTCAGAAAGCAATGACAAACTAACGTAAACTTGCCAAATCTATAAAACCAGGTCCTCTATGTTTAAAAAAAAAAAAAAAAACAACTAATTATTCATAGACATCGACGTGGTGGATAGGATATGAGCGCTCGTTCTTACGCTTCCAGCGCATTAATGGTGAGGTAGGCGGTTCAACCCCCTACATCGGCATTAAGTTGGACTTAAAAGCTGACCTCCTTCAGAAAGAAATGGCAAACTACATAATGCACAACTACAGAGAAAATCAACCTGGGTTGATTGCAACATCCTGCAATGGACGTGTAATATGTGTTGTTACTAACTGTCCAGGACTCACCGCCGTGACTTGAAATGTGAGTCTGGCAACGCACAAGTTAATTCTGTTTGCCTCAAACTGCTGTTATTATAATTCACTATATACTAAGTCGTGGTTATATTAACTCTTATATACTTGAGTCTCATCCGTCACACTATGGTGTACCATGTGCCGGAATATGTCATTCTAAATGTCTCTATATTATAGGCCAGATCTTCTGTCTCTATTGCTGTCATCTGTAAATTATCTATCACATCTTGAATCCATCTATGTTTGTGATCTGCCTCTTCTTCGCCTCTCCTGTACAACTCCATCCACAGTTAAATTGTCCAGGCATTCATGTCTGTTTCATTCATTCATTCATTCATTCATTCATTCGGTAGCATGTCCCTTGCAGAACCTCGCTCCCATAACAACCGAATGGAAAACTTCTCGGTCCCGCGTCCGACACACCCATCTGTTTACACACAAAATATTTTATTTTCCTCAATGTTTCGTTGTTTTAATAATCAATCGTCTTCAATATTCAGTTCGTGTTGGAGAGACGTGTTTGTTCACACTTTCATTCAATGAATTTATTATGATTTGTTGCAACACTTCATTCAAAAGCACATACATGATTGACAGCTGATTTGTTGAATGCCCAAGTTTCACACGCATAAATCGCCGTAGGAAATGCACATGCTCTGTGTAATGTCTCGTTCTAGTTATTCCAGTCCCTGATGTATGGAGTCTAAAGTGTTTAAAATATCAACATTATGGGTGACAAAAAAATTGTATGGACAATGAGGATATAGACTAAAGTGTCTAAAATAACAACATTGTGGGGCAATGAGGATGCAGACTAAAGTGTTTAAAATAACATCAGTATGGGAAAGTTGTGTTATATGAACTATGAGGATGCAGACTTAAGTGTCTAAAATAACATCATTTTGGGAAAGATGAGATATATGAACTATGAGGGTACAGATTAAAGTGTTTACAATAACATAATTATGGGAAAGGAGAGTTATATGGACAATGAGGATATAGACTAAAGTGTCTAAAATAACAACATTATGGGACAGAGGGGTTAGATGAACAACCTGGATAAAGACTAAAGTGTCTAAAGTAGTAACATTATAGGAAAGAAGGGTTGATTATACAACGAAGATAGAGACTAAAGTGTCTAAAATAACAACATTATGAGAAAGATAGGTTATATGGACAGTGAGGATACAGACTAAAGTGTCTAAAATAACAACATTATGGGAAAGATAGGTTATATGGACAGTGAGGATACAGACTAAAGTGTCTAAAATAACAACATTATGGGAAAGATAGGTTATATGGACAGTGAGGATACAGACTAAAGTGTCTAAAATAACAACATTATGGGAAAGATAGGTTATATGGACAGTGAGGATACAGACTAAAGTGTCTAAAATAACAACATTATGGGAAAGATAGGTTATATGGACAGTGAGGATACAGACTAAAGTGTCTAAAATAACAACATTATGGGAAAGATAGGTTATATGGACAGTGAGGATACAGACTAAAGTGTCTAAAATAACAACATTATGGGAAAGATAGGTTATATGGACAGTGAGGATACAGACTAAAGTGTCTAAAATAACAACATTATGGGAAAGATAGGTTATATGGACAGTGAGGATACAGACTAAAGTGTCTAAAATAACAACATTATGGGAAAGATAGGTTATATGGACAGTGAGGATACAGACTAAAGTGTCTAAAATAACAACATTATGGGACGCAGAGGTGTTTCCAAGGCACCAGGACTGGGATCTACACTGGCCAAGACCTGCTGACACGTCCACGCCGTGCGTCCTGGGCAACATGTCGCTTCGGGGACCTGGCTAACATCAGTAGGATCGACGATTCCTCCGAAGCCGGAGAGTATCTGCCTGCGTGGCGAGGAACCACCAGTCTGCACACCAATAAGCCAGACATGGGACAACGGATACTCACGCAAACCTCAGGTCCTGTATGACATCACACTGATGTTGGACAACAGGATGCCTTCATCCGAAATACAGGACTTCACGCTGGAGTTCACAGCCAGCGAACACAGGCAGGCAAGCAAGCAACAATATTATGGGAAAGAGGGGTTAGATGGACAACCAGGATACAGACTAAAGTGTCTAAAATAGCAACATTATAGGAAAGAGAGGTTAAATATACAACGGGGATACAGACTAAAGTGTCTAAAATAACAACATTATGGGAAAGAAAGGTTAAATGGATAACCAGGATAGAGACTAAAGTGTCTAAAATAACATTATAGAAAACAGCGGTGATGTGGGCAACGAGGATAAGTCTAAAGGCGCATTTAGTATATGGTGCTAGATACATATTTTATATTTACCATATTTTTAAGAACCATTATGTGGACAAATAAAAGTACGATAGAAGAGAGGAAAAAATGAAGTTGAGAACATGAGACTTAATAAAGATATTCTAAAATCAGATCAAATAATTCAAGAGCAGCACAGAGTGATTTTGAAAAAATAGGCACAAAACAATAGCTAAAATACAGAGTATAAATAAAAAGTGGCAAATTTTAAATGACCACATTCATCAACTAAGCAAAGAAATATTTCCGGAGAGAAGACGAAAAGCAAAGAAAATGGATGACTAAAGAAATCTTATCAGTGATGAACAAAAGAAAGCAAAGTAAAAATGACAAGCAAGAGTATAATACGATAAATAAAGAAATAAGAGATAAATGCGCAAAGGCACAAGAAATTTGGCCAAACGAGCAGTGCAACAACATTCAATCAAATTATATTAAAAATAAGCGCAGACAAGCTGAGCTGAAGGGAAGAAAAATACGAGTAAATACAGGATATTTGAAATAAAAAAAACAAGAAAGATATTGAAGAGTGTGCTATAATAAAAGATGGAATGGGTATATAAGTGAGTCGTATGATGGAGAAAAAGCAGAATTAACAGAAGAAAGTAACTTAAAAAGTCCAGCTATTCTAAAAGAAGAAGTCACAGACACTATCAGATATTCATTCATTGGCACCTTGCCGTCTTGACAGACGATAGTTTGTGCTTTAAAAAGGCATAATAACTTTTAACTATGGCGGTAGCGAGTGTGACTGATAAGGCCAATTTGCGCTGTAAATGTCCGTTCACAGTGGGTGCATGTGAACACGTGGTCATTTCCACCATCATGCACCATCTTACGTCTCAAACGCTTGGTGTGTGACTTTTCTGCAATAATTTTCTCCTTTGACTTTATTCCATTTCTGATATTTGCCCTCCATGCAACACGTTCAGCGGCGACTTGCTCCCAATGTGCATTATCAATGCCTGTATCAATCATGTCCCGCTTACACACATCTTTGTATCGTAGTAGAGGCCGACCCTGAGATCTCTTTCCCATCTGTAATTCACCAAAAAAGATATCCTTTGGTATTCTACCATCATCCATCCTCCTAAGATGTCCTATCCATCTAAGTCTACGAAGACTGAGCATGGAATAAACTGTCACACAACCTGATCTTTCCAATACTTCAGTATTTGTGATACAAAGCCTGGGCTAAAATATAGAGATCATGTGTTGCCCATGCAGCATGATCCCTCTCTCGGCCTGCCTAGTTTACTCCAGAGGAAAGGTAACACCCCTACATCTGGAACAAGACAAGCTGCAGAAGCTGCCGGATCAGCAAAGCAATGCTCTAACTGTCCGCCTGTCGGAGCTTCGATCCTAGACCAGTCGCCAACCAAGGCTTAGGGCCTGGTCTGCCCTGCCATGACATTTTGTCTTTAGCTTGCATTTCCTCGCACCAGGGTAAGGCTTGTACCCTCCCAATTGCGCTCTTCCGCCCGAAGCCGTTGGCACAATGTGGAGTGTCGGGTTTGGTAAGCGCCGCCCAACGTTCAGCGCTAACAGAAACCAGGTAGTACCGTCTACTGTTATACGGTAGCTCAGTCATATCTGACTAAGACCTGACACCTACTATCAGATATATGAAGAAAAGAAATATAGCAGGACCATGTGAAATCCCCATAGAAAAATTAGAAGTATTAACTATAATGTTGAAAGATGTTATTCAACTATGGATATATATACACCTCGTGGCATACTTAAATATGCATTTATAGCTCTAACAAAAAGACCAGGAGCAATTGAAAACAAAGATTTTCTACTGAGAATTATAATGAGAAAAACAAAGATCACAATAAAACTGAAAATTGGTGAAGAGCAGGATGGATTTGTTCAAGGAAAAAGTACAAGTAATCCAATATGCACATTACGAACATCAGTAGCTAGATCAATAGAGACACAGAAAGACATATGTTCGTGCTTTATAGATTATACCATTTGTTAAAGTTAAACATGATAATAATTTTGGAAGATATCAGCATTGATGGGAAAGATCTTGGAATAGTAAAGAATACTTACTCTAGACAAATAGCAATTAAAATGGGAAATAAAGAGAGTAAATATGACCAGATAAAGCAAAGAGAAGGTAGTGTTTTGTCGCCGAATCTCTACACGACGTAGTAGTCAATTCCAGCAATTTTTTAGTCTGTTTGTGAAGTTTACGTTCAGTAGTTTGCATTGCTTTCTGAATGACCGGCACTTTTTTCCATAAAAAACACAAGGTGGTCTGCTGCCAAATCGCCCGCAGCTGTGTTTCGAACGCTGTATGCTGGGTTACAAACTGCGTCCTCATTCCTATGCCACGGAGCCGGCAGGAATTTTATAGTCATGAGTAGGACAGTGGTTCTCAACAGGTGGGGAATCCCCCCCCCCCTTTTCCAAGGGGGAATTTTACGGTTTCCGTGGGGGTGGGGAATTAAGAATATTTGAAGATCGCATTAATACATGAACCAATTACTTGATATTGTGTTACCCTTTAAATTTTACGGTTCTCTTCTTCTCGACCTAATGAAATTCGTTTTGTAATGTAAGTAGACCCGCAAATCACGTTTTATGTAGATGTCTAGATTTGTTCTAGTATGTGTTATTAAATTTAGCTTCAATTGTTATGTATACAGCATAAGGGTGGGGGGGGGGGATTTATAGGGAGTAAATTCGAAAGTGGGGAAATGACAATCTGAACATATGATAAAGGGGGCATGGGCAAAAAAAAAGGTTGAGAACCACTGGAGTAAGAGGTTATAAAATAAACACGCTATGTAGATGACACAGTACTGGTGGCGGGAAATGCCAAAGATCTACAGCAACATTTCAACATTGTAGTAACAATGTAGTAGCAAAAAGGGATGTTACTTGTATCTCAAGAAAACAGAAACAATGGTTCCATCAAATAACAATACAAGATAAAATGCTTGACCAATTTGGTAAATTTAAAGGGACAGTTATAACATTAGATGGGAGATGCACGACAGAAATTAAGAGTAGAATAGGCCAGGCAAAAGCAACATTTCAGAAAACGAAAATTATCTTATACAATAGGTCCACATTACTGAATACAGGAAAGAGTGTTCTGAAATGTTATATAGAATAATGCTTTACTGTATGGCAGGGGACGCAGAGGTGTTTCCAGGGCACCAGTGCCGGGTTTATACTGGCCAAGACCTATTGACGCGTCCTCGTCGAGTGTCCTGGGCAACAGGTCCCTTCGGGGTCCTGGCTAAAGTCAGTAGGATCGCCGATTCCTCCGAAGTCGGAGAGTGTCTGCCTGTACGGCGAGGAACCACCAGTCTGCACACCAATAAGCCAGACATGGGACAACGGATACTCACGCAAACCTCAGGTCCTGTATGACATCACACTGATGTTGGACAACAGGATGCCTTCATCCGACATACAGGACTTCGCGTTGGAGCTCAAGCCAACGAACACAAGCAAGCAAGCAATGTATGGCAGGGAATTATGGAACATGAATGAATAAATCAGGAAGTGCTTAGAAGCAACAGAGATGTGTTTTCTTAAATGAATGTGTCGATTACCTTGGACTGCCACAGTAACAAACGATTGCCTGGAAGAGGCAAATGTAAGTAAAACATTATATAAAACCAATCAGGAAGAGACAAACATTATTCTTTGGTTATATGATGAGAAGAGAGCACAGGAGAACACCGTGAAAACTTAAAAGATCAGTAAAAAAGAAGCAGAGGCAGATGAAGATAAATTATGATCGATTGACATAGACGGTGGCATTGAGGGAAATCAGCAGCTGAGTTGATCCAGAACATTAAGGACCGAGATCTGTGGAGAGACATGAACGCCCACGCCAGTTGACAGGGTACATGCTGATGCATATACTATTCTTATGTGTGATGTTGATACACTGGTGCCCCATTTATGGCTGGGTCGGTGTGGGGGACCAGGTCAATTTTAAACATCTCATTCTACTCCCATGCGAAGTCAAACCCATGAACCCCGAGCCGCAGTATATAGTAGGTTACTGTAACAACTGGATGAGTGGCAACGAGTACCCATGGCACCCGTGTGATTGAGGTCGTCTGCCCGCTGGTTTCTTCTTTTCGTTTCATTACACCTTGAAAATTTAAGCATATAGTATACTATAGGAACCAGCTTCACACACAGATGACATTGCGTACAGAGAGACTAAATTAACCTCATCCTCCTCCTCCGCGGCCTCCTCCTCCTCCACCTCTTCTTCTTCTTCTTCTTCTTCTTCTTCTTCTTCTTCTTCTTCTTCTTCTTCTTCTTCTTCTTCCTCCTCCTTCCCTTCCTGCTGATTCTCCTCCTCCGTCTTCTTCTTCTTCTTCTTCTTCTTCTTCTTCTTCTTCTTCTTCTTCTTCTTCTTCTTCTTCTTCTTCTTCTTCTTCTTCTTCTTCTTCTTCTACTTCTTCTTCCTCCTTCCCTTCCTATTGATTCTCCTCCTCCGTCTTCTTCTTCTTCTTCTTCTTCTTCTTCTTCTTCTTCTTCTTCTTCTTCTTCTTCTTCTTCTTCTTCTTCTTCTTCTTCTTCTTCTTCTTCTTCTTCTTCTTCGTCCTGCTGAATCTCCTCCTCCTCCTCCTTCTCATCTTTCTTCTCATCCACCACCTACTCCTCCCCCTTCTTTTTCATCGTCGTCATCTTCTTCTTCTTATTCTTCTTCTTCCCCTTCTCAGTCTTCTTCTTCTTTCTTCTTCTTCCTCTTTCTTCTCCTCCTCTTCTTCTCCGTCTTCTTTTTTTTATTTATTTATTTCTTCCCTTTATCTCCTAAAGGACATCTCAACCACCTCATGCCAGGTGCTTTATAGACAGACTTGATTATGATTGGTTTGATATTGCAGATACAGTTTTCTAAGTGATGCGTAGGCCAGACTCTCTCCTACACTCACTATTCGCCTCTTACGACATACATGATCACTGTGTTAATATCCCTTGCTTCCCTCATGGGCCGCAGTATCCCACACATAATGTTTAAGAATGACAGCATAAAGTCGTTTATGGGTCTACGGCGATCTCAACAAAGCATTCATACAAACTACATAAAACATTATCTTCGAAGATAATACAACATTTAACAACAAAAAATGAATACCACATGCTCTCCCTAAGTGGGTGCCACAACACACGTGTGCAAGCATTAAGAATAAGAGGTTTTGTTTCCGCTGTTAAGCGCGACGAAATATGGGTTATTTGCTAGGCGTCACGTTTTGGGAGAGAAAAAATCACTTTATTCTATTGGCGTCAAAAACATTTCATGGTAATCTCTGGTAATTATCTCCAAGAACGACTCCTGCACATATCTGGCCGCCCCAGAGAAGCCAACCACCACAACTACATTTGCATTCCCCTCAGACAGAACGAAGGCAATAACGCACAAATACATAGGGGGCTGGTTAGCGTGAGTCCTGATGCAAGAGAGCTGGAACAGACGAAGAGCAAATGTAACGATGCTGATGTGATTACAAATGTGCTGCACGAGCTGGCTTGCAACTTGCCAGGGAACGACTTATTTTGGCTAGTCTGTCAGATCGACGAAGAGCCCTGGGCTAGGAAAGGAACTGCGAGGGACAGGCGGATTGTTCTTTCCAGCAGACTCCAAGTCTGTTAATGAGGTCTCTTGGAAAAGTTCCCTATTCAGCCATGCATATGATTTTCTTATTTCAAATGGAGTTCGCTTCGTAAAAATCGGCAGATATTTGCTCCAAGGGAAGAAAGATTGTGGGAAATTTGATGAAAAGCTTCGAGGAAAGTGGCTTTATTCCAATTACTGGAATCTATTATTGCAGACTGCAAACATAAAGCTGGGCGTGAGCGTTGAATGCCAGAGCAGCGACTTCACAAGCTTTAGATCACACCAAAATTCTGTTCTTCTTTCTCTTTAGTTTATCGTTCTCTACATTAGTATAATATTTATTAGAATATATACATTTGTATTGCGCGTCTTCGAATAGGTTTATAACCAAACACAGATTTGGGGTCGACTTAGCTTCACACACTTCATAAGGATAAAGGTGTTCTTCTTCGTCTTCTTCACATGGCGGATAGTGTCGTATGCGAGTAAAATGTTAAGCCTTCACATATTCTAGGCCAAGACAGAATTAAATGAGTTGACCATTTCTATTCCTCGCTACTTTGTCTTTCACGATATTTCTGAGAAAAATCTGAACATTATCAGATATCTATGTTACGAGGGTCTTAGACTGTTCCCGTAATTGTGTATGGTAAAACAGGGGCCTATCTAGCCACAATGAGATTAGGTTATGCTAGGTTATGTAGCAGCTTGGCTGCTGGCATTATGAAATAGAAATTATAGGAGAGAGAGAGAGAGAGAGAGAGAGAGAGAGAGAGAGAGAGAGAGAGAGAGAGAGAGAGAGAGAGAGAGAGAGAGATAACAAATACAGAAACACATCTTACAGTGAACTCAATCCTGGTGAACAGAAATCATAGGAGAGAGAGAGAGAGAGAGAGAGAGAGAGAGAGAGAGATAACAAATACAGAAACACATCTTACAGTGAACTCAATCCTGGTGAACAGAAATCATAGAAGAGAGAGAGAGAGAGAGAGAGAGAGAGAGAGAGAGAGAGAGAGAGAGAGAGAGAGAGAGAGAGATAACAAATACAGAAACACATCTTACAGTGAACTCAATCCTGGTGAACAGAAATCATAGAAGAGAGAGAGAGAGAGAGAGAGAGAGAGAGAGAGAGAGAGAGAGAGAGAGAGAGAGATAATAAATACAGAAACACATCTTACAGTGAAATCAATCCAGGTGAACAGAAATCATAGAAGAGAGAGAGAGAGAGAGAGAAAGAGAGAGAGAGAGAGAGAGAGAGAGAGAGAGAGAGAGAGATAACAAATACAGAAACACATCTTACAGTGAACTCAATCCTGGTGAACAGAAATCATAGGGAGAGAGAGAGAGAGAGAGAGAGAGAGAGAGAGAGAGAGAGAGAGAGAGAGAGAGAGAGAGAGAGATAACAAATACAGAAACACATCTTACAGTGAACTCAATCCTGGTGAACAGAATCATAGAAGAGAGAGAGGGGAGAGGGAAAAAAGAAGAG
>JACEFZ010025024.1:185000-232500 GCA_014155875.1 Cepaea nemoralis | reverse complement strand
AACAATGTCACTCTCAATTCTGTCAAGATCAGAAAATCTCTCCAAAAAATGATTCTTCATGTCACGAATAATGTTTTTCGGAAAATCGAGGTGGACATCTTCGGCGATTTTATAGCAAAACTCCTTGAAACCGTGAAAATGAGAAAAGTGTTCTCGTTCCAGTTGTAGTTCAAACAATGACAGCTTTCTCCGAAATCCTTTGATGATTCTGTAGAGTTCACAGACGAAGTTATGCTTTCCCCGAAGTTTCAGATTCAGTTCATTCATGTGGGATTTGATGTAGGCCACAATGAAAACTCTGACAGCCAGGTAGAAACTGACGGCTGCGGATCAGCTCGGCCTTTTTCAGTTAGGAAAACGTCTATTTCATTTCAGTTCTTGTAAAAACGAATCAGGACTTCACCGCAACTGAGCCACCTCATTAATGTGTGATAATACATGTCACAGAATTCAGAATTAATTTCTTCAAGAAAATAGTGGAACTGACATGTAACTGAGTGCATGTCCCCGAATGAAGTTTGCGGCAGAAACAACTGGTTTATGTACACAAGAAATATCTAAATCTTTCTCACAGAGTACTTGCTGATGTATGATGCAGTGTATGAACAGAACGCCCGGAATTTGCAAATCTTCCAATTGAGTCCTGATTTGCCCCATCAGACCCTTCCTCACTCCAGGATGCTTATTCCTCCATCAACTGTAAAACTTCGAAGCGGATTCCACTGAAGTTTATAGTCGTGCAAAACGTTTCGCACTTCCATGAAAATGTCTTTTCCAGTCGTTGTTCCATGCATGCTGCAAACGGATGCCAACTCTTCCGTTATCTGAAAGTCCAAATTGACACCACGAATGAAAACGAGAAGTTGAGAGATCAGTAGACTCATCCAGCGCCAGAGAATACCACAACAAGTTCCTAGTTTTCTTGCGTATATGTAGCACTATGTTCTCTCCAAGTTCTTCTATTCTTTACACAATCGAACTTGCCGAAAGGCTGATAGTTCCAAACAAATCGGATTTCTCAGGACACAAGTCATTTGCTGCTTCCATCATACACTCATTTATGAAGTTGCCATCAGTAAACGGTTTTCCTCATTCAGCCATCTTATGCACTATTTTGTAACTTGTACGAGTGACAGATTCATTTTCAGTAAACTTTATCGTGATGTTAATTAGTTAGTCGCAGTTCCAACTTCACAGCAACGGGTAGTCCCCATTATTCTCCGTTCCGATGCCAGTAAATATCACATAAAATGCTCCTCACTGCTTCATAAACTATTATTAGTCACTAGAAAATCAGCAGCCACACACCACTGCACAAGGCAAAGCCAGTCCGTTTTGCGAAAAAGCCGGCTACGCCATTTTATCGAACATGCAGTTCACGCCACAAACAACCGCGGACAGATAGTAAAAGCATTTCCCTGTGCACAATGCCGCCGCCAGAATGTCAACACAAAAGTCCTTCACGAAACATACAGTTCATCTTTGATGGAAGCGGCAGTCATTTTTCCATCTGGATGTTTTTTCTAGATGTTCACCTACACAGTTTAGATATTTCCAGATGTTGTTTGTTCCGTTCCTAGGTGTTTTCTGTCAAAGAAAAGTGAACAGCCCTGCTGAACCAGCTACGCCAATTTTTCGAACATGCAGTTCTCAGTTCACGTCACAAACAACCGCGGACAAATAGTAAAAGCATGTCACCGTACATAATGCAGCCGCCAGAATGCCAACACAAAAGTCCTGCACGAAAAATACAGTTCATCTTTCATGGAAGCGGCAGTCATTTTCCCACCCGGATGTTTTCCTAGCTGTTCACCTACACAGTCTAGATATTTCTAGATGCTGTTTTTCCCCCGTTTCTAAATGTTTCTATTCAGAAAATGTAGTTCATGCCACAAACAACCTCGGACAGATATAAAAGCATTTCGCTGTACATAATGCCGTCATCAGAATGCCAACACAAAAGTCCTCCACGAGAACACAGTTCATCGTCAATGAAAGTTGCAGTCACCAGAAGACCAGCAGCCACACATTTCTGCATAAGGCAAAAACCGGTCAATTCTGCGACATAGCCAGCCACCATTGCTCCGAACATGCAGTCCACGGTCCAAACAACCTAGGGCAGATATAAAAGCTTTTTCCACGAAATTCACAGCTCACAGTGTCGCGCCACGCACTCAACTCAGTAGCAGGGCGACTGAACCATACACTTCCAGTCCAACATTAGGAAAATGCGAATGCAAACGGTAGCCACAAGCATAAACACTCCAGAGGTCTTAACCGTTTCAATGTATATCCTCCATGTTCCTGACCGGAAGCCAATTTCATTTACTGACTTTCTCGTGAAGAGATTTCTTTGCGTTTCTAAACCACGCTTCATGGACTCACATTTCTCAGAGCCTAACTTTCCAGAAAATTTTGAATATGTTGATAGATGTTTTGTCTCGTAGTGACGCCGAAGATTGAACTTTTTCAAAACGGCAACACTTTCGCTGCATGTTACGCAACTGGTTTTTTTGGTCCCTTGTTTCTAAAAAATGTCACTTAAAAGTCAACATGGTCGACTTCATTGCACCGAGTTTTATCCCATGTGGCTCAGTTCCTTTCTGCACCTCAAGCTGCCGAAAGCGTCGCACATATCACGAACTCCGTAGCTCCAGCAACTACCCCTAGGAGTCTCCAAAAATCTCACTCCTGAACCGAACGACGCATACTGGATTCGAATCCACAGCCTTTGGAGCCCGAGTCAGATGGCTTGACCGCTACGCCATGGAGACTCCCTTGTTTCCACAAAGAAGTACTTTACTCCCCATTCTTCATTGTAAACGCGACACTCGGCGTCCACTTTTATTTTCTTAGTAGCCATAATGAAGGATGAAGTACACGGGATCTGTAAATGAAAAAGACATCGGATTAGCTAATAATTAGGACACAGAGATGTTTCCAAGGTACCAGGGCTGGGTTCTATACTGGCCAAGACCTATTGACGTGTCCTCGCGGAGCTTCCTGGGCAACAGATCCCTTTGGGGTCCTGGCTAAAATCAGTAGCATCGTTGATTCCTAAGTAGGAGAGTGTCTGCCTGCACGGCGAGGTACCACCAGCCTGCACACCAATAAGCCAGACATGGGACAACGGATACTTACGCAAACCTCAGGTCATGTATGACATCACACTGATGTTGGATAACAGGGTGTCTTCATCCGGCTACAATACTTCGCGCTGGAGTTCAGAGCCAGCGAACACAAGCAAGCAAGCTAATAATTAAACTCTATTGAAACGCAAGTAAAGCAGAGGACTAGGGATCACTGATGAAGCTACGTTTCACCAAAGGTACATATAAAGTTTATAGGTACCATTGGTAATAGAATATATCTCATAATTGTTTTGTTGCGTATGCCTTACGGGACGTTGCAGTCAACACCAGCATTTTTCAGCTGCTGTTGATGTACTAGGAAAGTATTACGCTCAGTAGTTTGCCATTGCTTTCTGAACGATCGGCTCCCATACCAGCACGTTATAACACAACGACACGGTCTGCTGCACAAATCGGTCGCAGCTGAACTTCGAACGCCTGGTACCCGGCTCACGAACCGCGTTAGCAAGCCTTTAGCCACATATCTCATAAGGTTTGCAAAATATATAAATAGGGCCGGCCTAAATAAACAGCCTAGAGCAGAGTTTTTCAACCGGGGTTCCGCGAGTTGCAGCCAGGGTTTCCGCCGAAACAAACCGAAATCACCTAAATGCAACATTTCTGCCCATATGGTTTATTACATAAAGTAGGACGGACACTTGGATCATCGCACAGAGTTTGTTGAGCAACGTAAACATTTGCGCAAGGATCTCCTCCAGCAGAAAGGCTGGAAAACACTAGCCTAGAGACCACCTCGATTAACACCTTGGCCTGGGAATTCTTCTGAACTGGGGATACTATTTTTGAAATAATAAGTGGCTTCAATGGCATTTTAATGCTATGTTAGCTACTTTATTGCCTCTATTCACACTTGTAGTTCACTTATCTATCACTCTCAAACAAAGACATTCTGGTTACACACATACAAAATGGATGCCTGGAAAAAAAAGAAGTAAATAGTTCTGGAGCATCAGACTTGTGTTGACAGCGAACGCATCATGGGGAGGGAGAGATGCACGTGTGTGTGTGTGTGTGTGTGTGTGTGTTGCCATGCAAACCATGGTAACATCAGAGAGTAGGCGCCGTTACCACGAGCCAGGGAGTGACTTGGGATGGCGCGAAATAAGCAAACATTACAATAAACGAGAAAATCTAGAT
Organism: Cepaea nemoralis; assembly: GCA_014155875.1. Lineage (NCBI taxonomy): Eukaryota > Metazoa > Mollusca > Gastropoda > Stylommatophora > Helicidae > Cepaea > Cepaea nemoralis. Next base: position 228,211 of record JACEFZ010025024.1, on the reverse strand, counting down.
ACAATAATTTATTGATTATGTGGTTGTTTCGGGATTTGAATTATACAATAATTTATAATTGAAACTAGTAAATTTAAGACACATAGCAGCCAGGAGGTCTCCGCACGTGTGAAGATCTCCTATTATTCTAAACATAATATTCATATTTCAATTGTATCACTGTCGCGGAAAAACTTGATAGTTTCGATCGATGACAAACAAGACCCGACATTCGTCTACAAAAACAGGCAATCCTTCGATGAGCAGGGGACTGAGGGACAAAATACGTCGCGAAAACTGTCTGCACACGGTCGGCATTTCTGTATGATGTGGGTTGTTCGAGAAACGTACAATGGCGCCATCTGTCTGCAAGGCGGGAGACAGCCTTTGAAGTTGTGCTGGCTCACAGACAGACAGGACTTTTGTTGTATGAGACAAAGATTTCCCCAATGAAAGCAAAATAGACGGTGGATTGATTCCAGTCAGTCTAAAACAGGGAGAAAGCCAGACTCTGGACTGATTAGCGTCTAGACTTTTTGGTGACGTCACGCAAGCCCCGATATAAAACCCGTTGCGGTAAACAAGTTGGAGTGAGTCGGCCAAAAATTCTGAAGTGTTAAAGATCGGCGCAGTATTCCGAGTTGTGTTAATTGAAAGAGACTATAGTGTCAAAATGTTGATAATGTATCGGCTGACATAGATCCAGTCTGTGATTGCATAGTCTCAATCATCAACCGGAATAGGCATATGGTATTCTATTAATCATATCTAACTTAGAGTATGATTAGGAATAGAGTACAGTACTGTGCGGTGATAGAATGTATTATAGGTGCGGTGATAGAATGTTCTATAAGTGTGGTGCTAGAAAGTATTATAGGAGCGTCGGCACTAGTGTCCTATTGTATGGCTTTAACTAGCTTGTGTGATATATCATTTCACTCGGGGAGTTGAGGATAATGTAGTGGGATAATAATTAAAGAGATTGAGTATGGTTGGGAGGGAGGAGGGGAATGTGAAAAGGTAGGATCTTCCAGTAGGGCATCTGCTGGGTTTCTACCCGTTCCTTTATTCTTTCCTGGTGTTGCCATGTCTAAGACCAATGTGATGTGATCGGATCTCTGTTATAGATCTGAGTGCTGCTATTGGCCTAAACTCACCTAATTACGGTCAGAATTTAGTTGCTCTCACCATGATGTTCTCTACTCAACAGGTTCCACTTGAGTGTGCGATGATTTATTACGAAGAAGCAGTTTCAAAGTTTTATACAATGATGGCTCACGGAATGAAGACAGAGGTTACTGAGAGGCTTTTACACGGGGCTCAGAACCTAGTTGGTCTGCAGAAACCTGGCTTCTGCTGAGCCGGACTTGATGAACATAAGGGTTGTGTTTACTGAGTGATAAGTTTCATCACCGAAGATTCATAACTCATATACCAAGGACAGATATATATATATATACACACATCTACCTAAAAACATTAATAGGTTGTTTTTTAAAGATGGGGAAAATTTTATAATCAGAGACTTGTGAACAGTAGATTTTCCCAAGTGACATTTCAGTTAACTGAAAGAATCTCTGTTCAACAAACATTATAAAGCAGAGTAACTTCACCGTGTTTGTTAGAGTGAAGACAAAGATCGAACAGTGTCTAACTGATGACCAGCATCCTGTTTGTTCGAGCGTTATCGGAGAAAGTCGTCACGTGGACGGAGAAACATCTTCTGGGTGAGGTTCACTGTCCGGAATACATGGTGCTGTTGTGTGCTCAGCACAGTGATGTAACTAACTTTGCTCCTGATTCACTGGTCTGATTCTACATACACATTAGAATATTCGACACACATTCTACACATTACACACACACATTTCTCACACACATACTCTTTGTTTTAATAAATTAATTGTTGTATTTATTTGTTAAAGCTAGAGTTGTTGAGTATGTTGTGTTGGGGAAGAATGAGAGGGGGCATGATCCAGGGGTGAGTGAGAGTAAGAAAGAGGAGTCTACAGACTGAGGGAGTTTTGTGGACGGATTCTGGTTGTTTCTCTAGGACAAAAATATTGGGTTAAAGAATTGTGGGTGTTGATTCCCCTCACACCAGGGACGACACTAAAGTAATAAATGATTACTACGACAATCACAACGTCCCGTGTTCCATACGTTATATCAAGGAAATTCGAGTACCGTCGGCGGACCAGATTAAATGACGTCGCGGGCCGGATCCGGCCCGCGGGCCGTAGTAATTTAGTGACCCCTGGTGTAGGGTGTAAGGTGCTATTCCTATATTTTCAGCGCCAATCGGCCCTCGGACCTCTAGTACCCATTGAGGCCGTGTCCACTTGGGAGTCCAGGCCAACTAAGAAAAAGCTTCAGCTTGATAGGGATTTGAGTAGTTTAGTTTAGTTTAGTCGAAGGATCAACATCACGGCACACGGGTGTAACCCATAAGTGCTCCGTTCTACTCCTAACTCAAGCCTGAGTCCGGAGAATCTCAGCTCAGTGCACGAACTCCGTAGCACCGGCGGGGATCCTGAAATACTTTGGGTAGATTTTTAACTCTAAATTTTGCCCGGGCAGCGCCGTTAGGCTACTCTTTTTCGATTTCCAACTGCCAAGGGATTTTTTACGTGCGCAACAATACACACGGGCATCCGATCTCACTACCCAGAGACCAGGGGAAATTTATTACTAGAAGTCCACGAGAAAAAATCCCGGCATCACCGGGGCTTGAACCCGGGACCTCCAGCACTCGAGGCGGACACCATACCTCGAGACCACGCAGCCCCCGAAGATATTTGAACATGTGTTCATCGAACCGGCAGACAGCGCGCTGACTATTGTCCTAACTCCATTCCCATCTGCTGCTTTGTTAGTTATTGATTCTTTTACGGCGTTCTTATCCATTCGGCCATGCTGATCTACACCGCGATATATGCAACAGAACGTTGGTAGGGACCCCAAATTAGTGAACAGAATTCTGGAGACTGCAGAAGAATCGCTACTAGAGATGTCAAAGAAAAGAGACCGGTCGGCACTTGAGGGCTGAATTGGTCAATGTAAAACCAACCGTTTTCACTTCCCAAGATATTTTCTGGTACTCACTCTAGGCTGGTCGACCTGGAAGCCAAGGTCAAGGGAATAAAATTTTTTTTAAGAATCCCCGCCGCGGTGTATATTCTTCTTCTTCTTCTTCTTCTTCTTCTTCTTCTTCTTCTTCTTCTTCTTCTTCTTCTTCTTCTTCTTCTTCTTCTTCTTCTTCTTCTTCTTCTTCTTCTTCTTCTTCTTTTTCTTCTTCTTCTTCTTCTTATTCTTCTTTGTCTTCTTCTTCTTCTTCTTCTTCTTCTTCTTCTTCTTCTTCTTCTTCTTCTTCTTCTTCTTCTTCTTCTTCTTCTTCTTCTTCTTCTTCTTCGTCTTCTTCTTCTTCTTCTTCGTCTTCTTCTTCTTCTTCTTCTTCTTCTTCTTCTTCTTCTTCTTCTTCTTCTTCTTCTTCTTCTTCTTCTTCTTCTTCTTCTTCTTCTTCTTCTTCTTCTTCTTCTTCTTCAAACTGACATCCTAACATCGGGAAACGGCTCTTTCGCCTTAGTTAGCTGAACGTTCTAACCATTATAAAAACGTCCGCGCTAATTAATATATCTGGAGATCATCCACCACAACCTGCACCCATCTTCTCTTTGGCCTTCCTTTTCCTCTATTCTCAGGCACATACCCCTATATTATTGTTCTCACCAAACTTTCATGACGTTTCAAAGGACCACAATATTTCAAATTTCTTTGTTTTATCGCCTTTAATAGCCAACCCTCTTCCATATTCAGCTCTTGAAGTATGGATGCATTTGTTGTTTTCTTTACCAAAGATATTCTTAGAACTCGTTTATAACATTTATATTCAAAGGCATTTATGCGCTTTTCAGCTTGTTAAGTGTCCAGGACTCACAAGCGGGAAAGATGCATGCTCTTAAAAATCTAATTTTTGTTGTTCTGTCTGTCCCACTCCATAATTGTCTGTTCATATACTGTACTTAATATACATCAAGACGTGTAAACATGTATTATACTTTACAGTAGCTTTACATAACAAATGCAACATTAGAGTAAATGTATGGGAGTTATTTATGGTTTATGAAGGTTCTATCAATAGTTCTAACTGTTCCACTCCATAATTTATTCAGTTGTTTTAGTCTTTGAAGAGCAATTAATAGTCGTCTTGTAATTTATGTCATTATATATGTATATAGTGTACCCGAATGCACACAGGAATAGTTGACCAATGTTTTCTTCCCCTAGCGAACGACGAAAATTCACATTGATCCCTTCCCTTGCCTGACCACTCTCTCGCCATTGTCAACACAACGCTCTGAACATGACACCGTGTGCCAACTTAAAAAAAAAAAAAAACCTCTTACAGGAACCTGTGGTGAGTATGTGAAGTGCCAGGCCCGCATCGTTGTTTCGTACTTCACTTAAATTTAGCATCGGCCAAATGCGAGGATGTTGTTGTTGTTTCTGTTATTGTCGGGTGTTAATCTTCTGGATGACTGTGAAATTTAACTATTGAAGTCAGAGGTATTTGGCTCAGGCCACCAAAGTCCTGAAACGGCATGCAGATGTCGAATAAAATTAGTGGAGCTTCGGTAAAGCTGTGGAAATGTAAACAATATAAAATAACACGAACTAATGCAGCTTTACGAAACACAATTGCGGTAAACATAGAACATAAGACGTTGATGCGACTAACCTTCATCAGCAGAGGCCAAAATGTCTTTTGTTCTAAGTAAGTGTGTTCTGTAAAACTGCATTGCTCCGTGTTATTTGATATTGTTTGCATCTATCGAAGTGATGTTGGTGTATAGACGATCCTCTCTACCTAGCCCCCGAGTATCACCTGCTGGAGAATATGTTGTAGAGCCCCCGATCATCTCTACAAGTTTTGAAACCAGCTGTCTTTGCACGACTCATAATACACATACATATCAATTGGGGAACCCTTAGAGACTACTAGGACATTTCATAAATAAACAAACATGTAATATTTGGCGCTCTGCTCATAGAAGTGAAAGAAAGAAGTAGAGGCTTGAGGACGTACTATACAACATACAAAATGAAGTCTATAATTACCGACCTGTATTCAAACCTGTCACCTCCAAATGGCGAAGGCGCCTCGCTGCAGGAACAAGTGAACTTCGACGCATGAACAACTAGACACCCCTAAAACAGGTCTCTTCATTAGCCTGGTCTATCATTCACAAGAACCTACAACTATGTAGTACGGACATCTCGTTAACACATGAACCGACAACTATGGAATATGAACAGAATTCATATCCACGCGAACCCAGAACTATGGGATATGTACAGAATTCGTATCCACACTAACCCACCACTATAGGATATGAACAAATCCTTACCCTCGCGAACCAACAACTATGTGTTATGGACAGAATTCCTATCCACACGAGCCCACAACTATGGAATATGGATATAATTTGTATCCAAACGAACCCACAACTATGGAGTATGGGCAGAATTCGTATCTATCCATTGAAGTCTCATAGTAGGACTTGATAGCTGCGTAGATGCCTATTAACATGCAACCAAGTCATGACTCCGCACATCACATACGGAGACTAGCCATGGGTTGGTCACGTTTCCTCCGCTGGTGTATTTGATTGTCAACGGACTCCAATCTCGTATCCAGAGTCACAAGAGAGCTAAGACGACAGCATTTAATACAAGGATGTCCATCATACGAAGCATTTAGAAAGCGATCTGTGACCCCCACTGATTCGATTTCAAGGCCAACTCTATGAAGATGTCATCGGCCGCAGCTTATCCCTGTTCTCTGCAAATATTCTCAGGGAGAATACTCGAAGTAAATGTAAAGCGGGTTCAGTAGTCAGAGTATACAATTACAAGTAAATTTAAAACTGACTGCATACTCAGAGTGAGTACTCGAAGTAAATGCAAAGCTGGTTCTGTAGTCAGAGTATACATTTATTGCCTGAAAATAATCTCTTGGGACGGCTAGAGTTAATAACAATGATCGGCTGGAGGAAGTTCATGAAAGTAGAACATTATACACAGCTATAAGAACAATGATGATCGTCTGGCCGAGTGGCTAGAATGCCGGGTTCTCCTTCGGGAGACCCGGGCTCGAATCCTCGGTAAGTTGTGGATGTTATTTCTGTCACAGGTAACAAAGAGAACCCTAGCTTACACAGTTCACGGCGATTGCAGAACGCCAGGCGGCCTTAATTCCTCAGGCTCAAGACCTCCATGCCCCCCCTCCCCCCGCAAGGTACTATAGACAGTAGATGACAGTTAAAAAAACAATACAGCGTTTTGTTGTTGTTGTTGTTGTTGTTGTTGTTGTTGTTGTTGTTGTTGTTGTTGTTGGTCACATAAAGAGAAGAGAGGCATTGGAGAACTTGTCAGAGGCAAGTAACGCTAGAACTGACTCGATGCTCACATTGAGGACTGGAAGTAAATTAAATAAAATGCAAATAAAGGTCAATTCAGCTTAAAATAGATGCCAGGAAATGTCATGGAAAGTAAAGGCCGCCAGTTTAACATTGTCCACAGTACCCATCAAATGAAGAAGAATCTATAAACATATAAAAAGACACAAATACAATGCGTCTGAAAACGTTGTAAAGGGTGTAAAGTTTTTTTGAAAGTAGCAACGTGGTAAATACTGCCGTGCGTTAAAAGGAATCATGGGATTTCTAGTGTCGCCCAAAATATCATCATAGACAGATGGTTTAGTAAATAATTCAAAAGAAAATTTAGGTGAAGGAATTTTCCTGAATCTAAAGAATGGAACAAAGAAAACACAATCAGTGGCAATTGGAAATTCTCAAGTAATTTCAGAGCAGAGCTAGGGGCCTTGAAAACTGCAGCAGAAATGCAGTTGGCAGAAACAAATAAAGAGGAACAAATAGCTCTCTTCATAGATGCGAACTCGGTACTGAAGACCAGAAACAGCTCACGACTAGCAGAATTAACAACATCACTACATGAACTATGCCAGAAATGACAAAGCGTTGCATTGCAATACAATGTATCACATTGCAGTAAACCTGGAAATGGAAAAGCTGACAGACTGGCTAAGGACGGCGGGCGACTTACCTGAGGCTAATATAGACATAACCTATGATGAGGACAAAGGGTTTATACTAAGCACTTATAGAGCGACCAGATCAATGTTGCATACGACCAAATCGACAGAAGTGAACGTATTACAATCTTCACACTCCGTGCTGAAATTGGCTGAAATACCACTTGTTCAACATACTAAGCCGATCTCCCTGGTCTAGGTGTTACACGACTTTCTCCGTAATCCCGTATACTCTCGCAACGTGACGTGACGTCTCTTCGCGTCAGTAACTCACGGGGTATGTGAGCCGGTCGTTCAGAAAGCAATGGCAAACTTGCCCAGAAATCAACAATCAACTGAAAGATGCTGATGTTGACAGTGATGTCCCGTAAATGATATGCACTATGGCTCAATGATGTCCGAAAGCGGTATGCGGACTTGAAAGAAATAAAAGCAAAAGAAGAATTAGAAGTGAAAGAAGATTGCTGATGAAGATGATCTCTTCTTTTTTGTTTTATTATCTATATCTGTAATGTTCTCTCTTATTAAAATAAAGGACATGTCAGAAAATCACAAAAAGATGTTGGTGATTAAAGGCCTTTTAGTAGAGACAAACACAATTATTCAATAAATATTTAGTAAATGTTGGCATACATCAAGATTACTAATACCATACTCAGTTTAGAACGCTGATAAAAATAACACAAATTATATTATTACATTAAATCCATTTATGGAAATGGCAACAGCTGTTTAGAAATATAAAGAAGAAAAACCAGAGAAGTCGGGAAGAGGAAGTAGGAGGTGAACTGAAGGATGCGGAAGGGGTTAGAAATAGAATCGAAAGGAGAAGTAGAAATGGAAGAAGAATGATGATGATGGTGATGATTTCTTCTTTTGTTAGATTTATTATCTATATCTGTAATGTTGTCTGTTATATACGAGAAATAAAGGATATGATGATGAAGAATGATGATGAATGATGATGATGATGATGATGATGATGATGATGATGATGATGATGATGATGATGATGATAATAATAATTCAGCGTTCCGAGCCATTGAGGTTCTTTGCTGAAAATACAATCCGTCTCCATTCGTCTCTCTGGTTGACCTTCTCTTGCCAGTCGTTGATTCCAAGTGCTTGTAGGTCTGTATATATATTATCTCTCCACCGCATTCTTGGTCTACCTCGGGGTCTACGGTCATTTATTTCCTGAGTGTAAGCGAGTTTTGTTTCCCTATTGTCTTCCATTCTTTCTATATGCCCCAGCCATTGTAGTCTATTAGCCTTCATGACACCAGTGATTAGCGGGGACTTCAACAGATCATAAATGTCTTTGTTACTTCATCTTTTCCACTCTCCACTTTGTGTATCCATAATGGGTCCAAAGATGCGTCTTAAAACTTTGCTCTCAGAGGTTTGTAACAAGGCTTCGTCTCCTTTCGTTGTACTCCAGGTTTCAGAGCCATACAGCACAACTGGTCTGATCAGTGTTTTGTATATTGTGATTTTGGTGTTACGAGATAGCGCATTTGATTTTAGTAGATGTTGTAGTGCATAGTAAATCTTATTTCCAGAACTGATTCTAGTGTGTATTTCTTCCCTTATGATGTTGGAGCAGTTGAAGATTGTACCCGAGGACTTAATGTGTATTCTGTGTATTCTGATGCTCTACCTACTCAACAAATATTCTGTGTAATAATGCTCTACCTAGAATGTATTAACGAGACTCCCACTGTCCCTATCTACTATCTAGCGAAACCACAGCCAAGGGAACGGGCTTGGTAGAATCAGCGGGGAAAGAAGACCCTGTTGAGCTTGACTCTAGTCCGACTTTGTGAAGACACATGAAGGGTGTAGCATAGGTGGGAGTGCAAGCGCAGTTGAAATACCACTACTTTTATCGTTTCTTTTCAGTCAGTGGTGAGATTTGTCTGCAACAGACGAGCAATATCTCCGGCGTGCCTATTCTCGTTGGTCGCGGGAGCCGCACGAGTCAGGCGGTGAGTCTGACCGTAGTTCACGCTTACAAGGTCCAGACACTTGCGATTGGCAGGTGTATGCGCCCAGTAGTCCGAGTGCGTAAACGACCCTTACCTGCGGGATTTGGCTGAACGCCTCTAAGTCAAATCCCAAAGGTTTAGGTTCTGGTCATCTCTGTTCTCCTGCTCGTGGAGGCGAGGTCTCGGAGGTTTGACGCTGAGCCGCCAGCCTCTGCAGCCTACCTTGTTCAGACGTATTGGTTATCCATTCCTCTGGATCAAACATGGCAAGGCCGAGAGAGGGAACATGTCGTTTGGGCACCGCATGTTCTCTGAAGCTCTGCCCAAGCATTGTGATGGAATTTAGGCCAAATTCCAACTCACATACTTTGGTCTGTCAAGACTGTAAGGTTCCACTCAGTCAACAAGTATTCTGTGTAATCATGCTCTACCAACTCAACATGTATTCTGTGTAATAATGCTCCACCTACTCAACAATTATTCTATGTAATGATGCCTTACCTACTCAACACATATTCTGTGTAATGATGTTCTACTAACTCAATATGTATTCTGTGTAATGATGCTCCACCTACTCAACTTGTATTCTGTGTAATGTTGCTCTCCTACTCAACATGTAGTTCTGTGTAATAATGCTCTACCTACTCAACATGTATTTTATGCAATGATGCTTTACCTATTCAAAAAGTATTCTGTGTAATGATGCGATACCTACTCAACACATATTCTGTGTAATGATACTCTAATATCTCAACATGTATTCTGTGTAATAATGCTCTACCTACTCAACGTGTATTCTGTGTAATGATGCTATATCTACTCAACATGTATTTTATGCAATGATGCTTTACCTATTCAACACGTATTCTCTGTAATGATGCGATACCTACTCAACACATATTCTGTGTAATGATGCGATACCTACTCAACACATATTCTGTGTAATGATGCGATACCTACTCAACACATATTCTGTGTAATGATGCGATACCTACTCAACACATATTCTGTGTAATGATGCGATACATACTCAACACATATTCTGTGTAATGATGCGATACCTACTCAACACATATTCTGTGTAATGATGCGATACCTACTCAACACATATTCTGTGTAATGATACTCTACTAACTCAATATGTATTCTGTGTAATGATGCTCTACCTACTCAACGTGTATTCTGTGTAATGATGCTCCACCTACTCAACGTGTATTTTGTGTAATGTTGCTCTCCTACTCAACATGTGTTCTGTGTAATAATGCTCTACCTACTCAACATGTATTGTATGCAATGATGCTTTACCTATTCAACAAGTATTATGTGTAATGATGCGATACCTACTCAACACATATTCTGTGTAATGATACTCTAATATCTCAACATGTATTCTGTGTAATAATGCTCTACCTACTCAACGTGTATTCTGTGTAATGATGCTCTATCTACTCAACATATATTCTGTGTAATGATGCTTTTATCACTCAACATCTATTCTGTGCAATGATTCTCTACTTACTCAACATATATTCTGTATAATAATGCTCTACTCACTCAATATATATTCTGTACAATGTTTTTCTATTCACTCAACAAATATTCTGTGTAATGATGCACTACCCACTCAACATATATTCTGTGTAATGATGCACTACCCACTCAACATATATTCTGTGTAATGATGTTCTACTCACTCAACATATAATCTGTGTAATGATGTTCTACTCACTCAACATATATTCTGTGTAATGATGCACTACCCACTCAACATATATTCTGTGTAATGATGTTCTACCCACTCAACATATATTCTGTGTAATGATGTTCTACCCACTCAACATATATTCTGTGTAATGATGTTCTACTCACTCAACATATAATCTGTGTAATGATGTTCTACTCACTCAACATATATTCTGTGTAATGATGCACTACCCACTCAACATATATTCTGTGTAATGATGTTCTACCCACTCAACATATATTCTGTGTAATGATGTTCTACCCACTCAACATATATTCTGTGTAATGATGCTTTTATCACTCAACATCTATTCTGTGCAATGATTCTCTACTTACTCAACATATATTCTGTATAATAATGCTCTACTCACTCAATATATATTCTGTACAATGTTTTTCTATTCACTCAACAAATATTCTGTGTAATGATGCACTACCCACTCAACATATATTCTGTGTAATGATGCACTACCCACTCAACATATATTCTGTGTAATGATGTTCTACTCACTCAACATATAATCTGTGTAATGATGTTCTACTCACTCAACATATATTCTGTGTAATGATGCACTACCCACTCAACATATATTCTGTGTAATGATGTTCTACCCACTCAACATATATTCTGTGTAATGATGTTCTACTCACTCAACATATATTCTGTGTAATGATGCTCTACTCACTCAACATATATTCTGTGTAATGATGTTCTACTCACTCAACATATATTCTGTGTAATGATGTTCTACTCACTCAACATATATTCTGTGTAATGATGTTCTACTCACTCAACATATATTATGTGTAATGATGTCACTACCACTCAACATATATTCTGTGTAATGATGTTCTACTCACTCAACATATATTCTGTGTAATGATGTCCTACACACTCAACATATATTCTGTGTAATGATGCACTACCCACTCAACATATATTCTGTGTAATGATGCACTACTCACTCAACATATATTCTGTGTAATGATGCTCTACTCACTCAACATATATTCTGTGTAATGATGTTCTACTCACTCAACATATATTCTGTGTAATGATGTTCTACTCACTCAACATATATTATGTGTAATGATGTCACTACCCACTCAACATATATTCTGTGTAATGATGTTCTACTCACTCAACATATATTCTGTGTAATGATGTTCTACTCACTCAACATATATTCTGTGTAATGATGTTCTACTCACTCAACATATATTCTGTGTAATGATGTTCTACTCACTCAACATATATTCTGTGTAATGATGCACTACCCACTCAACATATATTCTGTGTAATGATGTTCTACTCACTCAACATATATTCTGTGTAATGATGTTCTACTCACTCAACATATATTCTGTGTAATGATGCACTACCCACTCAACATATATTCTGTGTAATGATGTTCTACTCACTCAACATATATTCTGTGTAATGATGTTCTACTCACTCAACATATATTCTGTGTAATGATGTTCTACTCACTCAACATATATTCTGTGTAATGATGTTCTACTCACTCAACATATATTCTGTGTAATGATGTTCTACTCACTCAACATATATTCTGTGTAATGATGTTCTACTCACTCAACATATATTCTGTGTAATGATGTTCTACTCACTCAACATATATTCTGTGTAATGATGTTCTACTCACTCAACATATATTCTGTGTAATGATGTTCTACTCACTCAACATATATTCTGTGTAATGATGTTCTACTCACTCAACATATATTATGTGTAATGATGCACTACCCACTCAACATATATTCTGTGTAATGATGTTCTACTCACTCAACATATATTCTGTGTAATGATGCACTACACACTCAACATATATTCTGTGTAATGATGCACTACCCACTCAACATATATTCTGTGTAATGATGCACTACCCACTCAACATATATTCTGTGTAATGATGCTCTACTCACTCAACATATATTCTGTGTAATGATGTTCTACTCACTCAACATATATTCTGTGTAATGATGTTCTACTCACTCAACATATATTATGTGTAATGATGCACTACCCACTCAACATATATTCTGTGTAATGATGTTCTACTCACTCAACATATATTCTGTGTAATGATGTTCTACTCACTCAACATATATTCTGTGTAATGATGTTCTACTCACTCAACATATATTCTGTGTAATGATGCACTACACACTCAACATATATTCTGTGTAATGATGCACTACCCACTCAACATATATTCTGTGTAATGATGGTCTGAGGGAGGTGATGCTCGACGAACTTCAGGAGATCGTGATAGTAGTTATAAACTACGACAGACATCAGAAATATCAGTTAGAGAAACCCTCGAGGCCACTAAGACAGTTCATAAATAAACACACATGTATTGTGTGCCGCTCACAGAAGCAGAAGAAAGAAGTCGGGATCAGAGGACGCATTAGACAACATAACAGTTGGAAACTATAGCATTCGGCTCCGTGGCGAAGGGGTTACTGATGCAATCCCCTATACCGCGTTCGAAACTCAGGTGCAGGCAATATGGAAAGAGACTCCTTGCTCTGGTTTTCACACAGTGGTATGATATCCGGCCGTTCAGAAAGTCATGGCGAACTACTGAACGTAAACCTGCCAAGAAATCACATACAGGAAACAAATTATGGGGTTTACTGCGACGTCATGTATTGAGATGCAGCTAAATTTTATTGTTTGTATACTTACTGATCGGGATTCGAACTTGTTGCCTCCAAATGACGACAGAGACTGGAACAAGTGCACTTCGAGGCATGACGCAGAGATGTCTAATTGGTCACGTGCCAAAAAACACTTATTCCTCCAGCTAGGCGCTGTTTTCATATGGAGGTAATAAGTTCGAATCCCTACCGGCAACTACGTCCTTCAATTCTTATGTTGTCTTTTGCGTCATATAATCGCTACTTATAATTTCTGCTGCTATGAGGACCAAACATACATATATGTTTATTACTAAAGAAAGGAGCCCGGTCTACCTGCTTACACAGAATGTATTACGTGTAGTAGGCCCAGGAAGAGCAAACATGGTCCTCATATCCTGTGGTGATCAACACTAATGGTATTACCCCACTATACCCTAAAGGTCTTGATTACAGGCAATAGACTCCACCGAAGAAAGACCTCAGGATGATAAAACAATTCAGCCACATCCTGTAGCAACCCTCTAGCTCTAGGTAAAGACACTCTAAATGTTGTATTCTTCTTCATTCTGAATGTTCGTACACAAGTTATTATTATTGTTTGTTTACGTAAGCTCGCGTTGAACTGCCGACTCCGTAGTGAAGGTGATACGGACGTAGTTCGTAATCTTGCATACCCGAGTTCGAAACACCGCTGCGGTCGATTTGGCAGCAGACCGCTTTGCGTTGGTTTTTTTAACGAAATGGTATGGGTGCCAGTCGTTCAGAAGAATGGCAAATTCATTATCATTATCATCAAGTGTCATGCCGGCTGCCGTCGGCGTTCATGGCTCTCCACAGATCTCGGTCTTTGGTTTTCTGGATCAACTCTGCTGATGATATTCCTCCATTCCATCGTCTCAATCCATCCAGCATCATTTCTCTTAGTGTGTATCTCTCTCTCTCTCTCTCTCTCTCTCTCTCTCTCTCTCTCTCTCTCTCTCTCTCTCTCTCTCTCTCTCTCATTCTCTCGCTCTTAACCTTGATCCTTCCAGTTGCCACAATGTTCTCCAATGCCTTTCTTCTCATCACATGACCAAAGAAAGCTATTTGTCTCTTTCTTATTGTTGTAAATAATGTTCTAATTCCATTAGCCTCTTTCAGACAGTCGTTGTTACTTACTTTGGTAGTCCAAGGAATTCGCAACATTCGTCTTAAGAATCACATCTCTGTTGCTTCCAAGTACTTCCTAATTTGTTCATTTACAGCCCAAACTACTGAACGCAAACTTGCCAAGAGATAACAAAATACTGGTGTTGACTGCGACGTCCTGTAAAGGCTATGTAACTAATTTTATTAGTGTGTCTCGCCATCATACGAACCCACACCGACTTCTAAGGTACTTGCAATTTACTTTGTCAAGTCAATGACGAGATGACAACCTTTTAGTCCAACTGGCCGTTGTAGGGGTTGAACCCGCTACCCCGGCATCAGTAAACAGGAAGTTTAAGAGCTCGTATCCAATCAGCACAAGTTATTGTCTCCTTTGAAGAAAGTCTTTTGGTCTCATAAATCTTTCATTTGTGTGAACAAGAATCACCGGAAAGCGAAAAGTACAAACTTTGTTTAGAAAATTCGTAAATTGTGTTCCAATTATTGCGTGGAAACAATGTAGAAATGAAATAAACAACATTTCGATCAAAGAGAAGCGGACCTCATCTTGTTGTTACAGGCAAGAGAAAGTCCTCTTCTTCTTGTTCTTGTTTTTTCCTCGTTTTCTGTTTCTTCTTGTTCTTTTTTGTACACGTTAAAACGAACATTTACACAAGCAGCAAACAAGGTGAAGTTATTGACATCTCCACGGCGTATGTTCTGAAATGGAGAACGTGTGAGTAAAGTTCCGCTTTCAACTCCATGAGGAGTATAGGATATGATGCTAGTCTCATATTTGTGTAGAGCAATCTGAACTCCTTGAGTAATGCAGGCACCATCAAGCCGGCTGTCTATACTTTCCAAAACTTTGTAGGCTGTGTCCAATTGGTCAATAAAATAAATAAATAAGAAAATAAATAAACAATCATTGCCAAGAAGAGACTCGACCACCTGACTACAGTGGGTGTTCACTTCTGTCAAGTTGGTCAAATGCGTTATCTTTCTTGTGTTCTCAGTGCTCTGATTTCTCTGTGTTCCATGGATGCTTCTACAACACCCCTTGACCTTATCATGAGATTTGACTGTATCAGACCGACCCTAACCCTGCCTTCTTTTGTCAATGTGTCGGTCCCTTCGTGGTCAAGCATGTTGCAATGAGGCGGGGTTCGACTGAGAAACAGTTTGTCATTACTAGAATACAGCATGTCTACTATTTAAGGTCAAGTTGTGCGAATGTTTCTGAAGCCTCTTTAAGGGCAACATTTTTCAGATTTGCCGACGTGTAAGTTTCCTTTCTAATCATAATAAATTTCTGATCTTCCGAAACAGGAAAACTGATCGCCACAGAAAATATTGGACTAGACATAAAACACTAGATATCGATTGACATAAGTGTGCCTAAAACGCTTGTCAGTTATAATGGGAGGCGGGGCTTATAAAACGGATAGACCTCGTGGATCTTACAAAGCTCGTCCGCTACTGCAGATGGGCGGAGTCAACGTTAGAGTGAAGTGGAGCATATCCTTTCTCGAACGTTTTGGACACGCTCAGGGGAAATGTGCGCACAGACTTGAAGGGATTTCACATAGACAGCACTAAAAGCATTCAGTAGTGCTAACTCCATGGCAAGTTTTGGGACATGAGAGGGAATATTCAAGCCTCAGCTGAAACACTTTTCTTTTTAAAGAACGGGATACTAAACAAGGCGCCGGCCTAGTTTTGATTGACGAGTATCGGGTGAGACATGGATTCACTGACATGCGAGAGGAGGGATTTGTGTGTCGGTGTCTGGACTGTTCCATTATCTAGGCCAGTAATTACCAGTAAAGTTACTGCTGATTGGCTGGTTCTTCACCGAGCCCGCTGGCGCCAGAGTGTATTGAAAGGTGGGAGGCAAAATTGAAGTGAAAAATGTCACTGCTGCCTCACCCACCATCCTTCCCAAAGCTCAAGTCCCGTCCACAACAGTTTTCTCTGCCCCCCGACCCACCTGGTACTCCACCACACATTGGGGAGCCTTCCCTGGGTTGTGAATCAAACATCGCCACTTCAGCATTGCAGGGTTTGATGTGTGGTTCGTAAATGAGCTGTGATACACTTATTCAGACTAGTACATTCAAATACAACCCGTGACCTAGCTTGTGTTTGCGCAAGCACATTGCTACACTAAGGCTGGAGTACTACTGACGACAAGAGGATTTTTGTTCCGTTGAAAATTAAAATTCCATCTGTGGTCTCTGGGAAAGGTTGGCCTACACTTGACATGCTATGTAAACTGCTATAGGACTATAGGTATACGTCTGTATACATTTATGTTATCGCCACAGGCGATGACTTTGTGATAGTTTGTTTAGTCTAGCTGAAATGTTATCGCGTTAGACAATTACTATTTGATCTGTTGTTGATTCTAGTGGAAGTGTTATCGTCATACGCAATAACTATCTAATGTGTTGTTTAGTCTAGCTGAAATATTATTGTCACAGACAATAACTATTTGATTTGAGGTTTATTCTGGCTGAAATGTTATCGCCATAGACAATAACTATTTAATTTGCAGTTTAATCTACCTGAAATGTTATCGCCACAGGCAGTAACTATCTTATTGTAGTTTATTCTAACTGAAATGGTATCGCCATAAACAATAACTATCTGGTAATTTGTTTAGTGTAGCTCAAATGTTATCGCAATAAGCAATAACTACCTATAATTTGTTTAGCTGAAATGTTATCGCCTTGGGCAATAACTACCTGGTAATTTGTTTACTTCAGCTGGAATGTTATCACAATAACTATCTGGTTTGCTGTTTATTGTAGCTGAAATGTTATTTGCAATAGGCAATAACTATCTGATTGTAGTTTATTCTAGCCGAAATGTTCTTAAGGAAAAGGTATCTTAGAGGTTAACTAACATATAACTTAGACCTACATATGTGATACTTGATAGGCAGTAATCACAACACAGCAGTTCCCCTTTAGCTTGGCTCTTAAGTTTGCTTACGGATCTAAAATCAAAATGTTAGCTGTTTACTAAGATAAATTTAGTTGATTGTCCTTACAGGACGTGGCAATTAACCATTGCAGTAATTGGCTGTTTCTCATTTTCTAGGCAGTTTTCCTTATAGCAGATTAACTATCTAAGATATTAAATGCTAAATTCGGTATTAGACGTTAATTAAACATTCAGATATTAACTACATTAGTAGATATTGAATAGGATACTAGATGTTAACTAAACAATTAGATGTTAACTAAATTAGTAGATATTGCTTAAGATACTAGATGTTAACTGAGCAAATCCGACCAATCATCTAAGAGTCTACAAAGAGATTGATAAATGTTGATTAATGGCCTATATTCCAATGGAAGATGAAAGCAGCAGAAGTAGAAATGATAGAGGTAACACAATATTAGATGTTAAAGTAAACTGTAAAAGTTAACGAAAACGTTAAATGTTACTTAATATATTAGATGTTTTCTAAGAGATTATAAGTTAATCTAACCTTATATATGTTGAATAAGATATTATATCTTAAATAAAATATTAGATGGTAAATAAGATTTCGATGTCTATTACAATTCTAGGTGTAACTACGGCATTATATATTAATCAAAGATATGTATTATAACAATCTTTGATATAATAAAGTTATTCGATATTTAGAAAATTAGCTATTGCACACATATTAGTGTTACAAAAATAATACATGTTACAAAAACATCAGGTGTTACATAGATATTATATGTTTTATGGATATGATATGTTATATAGATATTAGATATTGCAAAGATATTAGAAGTTGCAAAGATATATGTTTCACATATATTAGATGTTACATAGATATTATATATTACATTGATATGTGATATTACTTAGATATTAGATGTCGCAAAGATATTAGAAGTTGCAAAGATATATGTTTCACAGATATTAGATGTTACATAGATATTAGATGCTACATTGCTATGTGATATTACTTAGATATTAGATGTTGTACAATATTATATGTTACAGAGATATTAGATGTCGCAAAGATATTAGACATTGCAAAGATATTATATCTTACACTAGTAAAGAAATATTAGATGTTGCATACATATTCGATTGTAAAAAGTCTTGTATATTTTGGTGATTTGCAACACTGCATTTTAAAAATGCCGAGACTATTGTCGTTACAATAATATCTCACGTGGATACTGCTAATAGTTCTTATCAATGATGTTAGATGTTATCTAACATAGGCGTTATATGTTAACTAAGGAGGTGTATGTTAACTAATGTATTGTATGTTAACTAAGACATTGTATGTAAACTAAGGCATTATATGTAAACTAAGGCATTATATTAACTAAAGCATAATATGTGAACTAAGGCCTTATATGTCAACAAGTGCATTATATGTGAACTAAGGCATTATACGTTAACTAAGACATTATATGTGAGCCAAGGCATTATACGTTAACTAAGGCATTTTAAATGAACTAAGACATTATACGTTAACTAAGGCATTACACGTTAACTATGGCATGCATTATATGTTAACAAATGTATTATACGTCAACTACAGCCTTATATATTAACTAAGGCGTTATATATTAACTAAGGCGTTATATTAGATGTTAATTAAGGCGTTATATGTTAACTAAGGCGTTATATATTAACTAAGGCGTTATATGTTAACTAAGGCGTTATATGTTAACTAAGGCGTTATATGTTAACTAAGGCGTTATATGTTAACTAAAGCGTTACATGTTAACTAAGGCATTATATGTTAACTAAGGCGTTATATGTTAACTAAGGCATTATATGTTAACTAAGGCATTATATGTTAACTAAGGCGTTATATGTTAACTAAGGCGTTATATGTTAACTAAGGCAATCTGAGTAACAAATACATCCATTACAATACTGCTATTTAATATAACAATATATTATACGCATCAAAGTAATTCTCGGTCGAGAGTATTCTATACATGAAAACACAACCTGTGCAACAAAGGTATTCTGTGTTACAACTGTACTGCATATTAACAATGTAATAAACATAGCCGCAGATGTAAATGTTGATGTTGATATTCTCCGTGGGTTAATGAAGTGGGTAATACTAAATTAGTACAGACTAAGAAACACGTTTACTAATGTATTCATGAACTCTGTATACTTTATATTTTATAGCATTCATTTGTATGTATTAGTAATAAGTTATAATACAAATAATATCTAGGATTGCGTTAGCCCACAAAGCACCACAGCGGATACAAGCAATTATTGAATGGAAAAAAAAAAACATCAATTGTGACTACAAATAAAAAAGCGTAGGTTTAGTTTAGTTTAGTTTAGTTTTAGTTTAGTCGACAGTTCAACATCATGGCACACGGGTGTAACTCATAAGTGCTCTGTTCTACTCCTAACTCAAGCCTGAGTCCGGAGAATCTCAGCTCAGTGCACAAACTCCGTAGCACCGGCGAGGATCCTGAAAAGCTTTGGGTAGATCGGGCAGCGCCGTTAGGCTACTCTTTTTCGATTACCAACTGCCATGGGATTTTTTTTGTGTGCGCAACAATAAACACGGGCGTCCGATCTCACTATCCAGAGATCAGGGGGAATTTTGTTACTAGAAGTCCACGTGAAAAAATCTAGGCTCTCACCGGCGCTTGAACCCGGGACCTCGAGCACTCGAAGCGGACACAATACCTCGAGACCACTCAGCCCGCTCCTCTCCCCCCATCCCCCCACCCATAAAAAAAGAGTATGAACCTGCTGTAAGTATGTGCAGTGTTCCCACCATCACATTATGTAGGCATGAGAGCACGGAGGAACAGGCGGTCTGTCTCTTCTTGTAGCGAACAATGAGCGCTGGTACGAAACCCTCGTCCGACAGCACTCATGCCATTAACCGCACAACGCACTAACCGTTACACCAACGCGCTCGCTGAATCCCCTGAATCTCTTTATTTATCGTTTCCTTCTTTGTATAATAACATTAGTCGCGCCGCAGTCCCACTTTTGTTTATTAATGGGTATATGTAATCACACAGCAAATCAAGTCCCAGCAATGTCAAGTGATATCCTTTACATATAACGGATCCTGGCATGGTGTGGTGAGGATGTCACTTCGTTTCTTCGCAGACAGTTTTCATCCCAGAGATCTCCATTGCATATTGTTTATGCGTCTTGGGTATATTTTAGAATCATTGGTGCTTGATTAAATACATATCTGCTCAACTGGGGGATTGAACCCGCTACCTCATGGTATATATGATAGATTTCACTGCCTGATCATGCTATCACCAATGCAGACATTTCTAGCACTTAACGCACACATTTTTGACACAGTGTAAAGTACATAATATAGCCACGCAGTTCTGGCAATAGACAAAGGATTGATAGATTAACTCAGTGGTTCTCAACCTTTTTTGGCCCGTGCCTCCCTTCACCATATTTTCAGAACGTCATAAAACGTGATTTGCGGATCTACTTACGTTGTAAAATGAATTTCAGAAGGGTGATACGTACGGAACCGTAAAGTATGAAAGGAAAAACAATATCAAGTAATCGTTTCTTGTAGTAATGCAATCTAAAAATGATCTTAATTCACCCCACAAAGGATTGATCGGTTAACTGGTTTTGTTGTCGCTCGCTTTGAATTTAATCGCACTGCATACACGAGCTACTACTTCTAGTGCGCTGGACTGATTGTGCCTGGGATTAGCTTTCCCTTTACCAGTGTCCCTCGCCATCAGGCGAACCCACTCTGACATTTTAGGTACTTGTAATTTACATCCCCAACTCAAGGACGAGAAATCATGTTACTCCAACAGACCAGCGTAAGGGTAGAAGCCGCTATCTCGCCATCAGTACATCGGATGTTTTAAAATTAGTGCTCTTACCCATTCAGCCACGCTGACTCCATCACTTAATTTAAATGCTAGCAGCGCATAAAGTCAATATTGTCCAACAACACCCCACTGTTGAGACGGATGTTATGGCCCTTATTTAGACTTTTCACGCCATATGGACCTACCAGATTTTGACACAAACAATAATAAACAATACAATATAATTTTACTGTTTAAATGTTGAAGTCACGCATAGGGGAAAACCTTTCAGTAGTAGCTGGTTCAACTGTACTGTCTTGCACCGTATGGTCCATGTTAAATCCGGCAGTAGACAAATTTTTTGGGTGCTCACTCGTTTTAAATTCAAGCGTGCTCCATACTGCTAGTAGTGCTGGACTGAATTTGTCGTGTGCATTAGCTTTCCTTATTAACAGTATCGCTAGCCATCAGTTGAACCCACTCCGACTTCAGGGGTACTTGTAATTTACGTCCCCAAGTCAAAGACGACAAGTTAACGTTTTAGTTCAACTGTCCGGTGTCGGGGTTGAACCCGCTACCTCGGCATCAGCACACCGGATGTTAAAAAACACGTTCTTATCCGTTCGGCAATGCTGACCGCCTAGTAGAACCTTTCTCTTGTGTCCTCTTTCCCTTGGAGGATTTCAACAGAAGAGGACCAACATTATTGCCTCGTGTCTTACCCCACATGGCTCGGTCTCTTTCTGCCGAGCAGCTTGCCAAAAAGCGTCGCGTAGAGCACGAATCCCGTAGCTCCAGAAACGACCTTTATGAGTCTTCGAGAAAATAGCAGTCATAAACCGAATGACGGAAGTCTCCTTTCCATGGATGTTACAGACACTTGTACAGGATGTATGTTTAATGACTGTGCAGTCTTTGAAAATATTGCCGCTCCAAGTTTTGTATTTACCTATTGTGTTGCACGAACTTTACAGAGGATGAATATAAAACTTGGACCGGCAATATTTTCAAACACGGCATAGTCATTACAAAATCACCCTATACAATTGAGGAAAGTGAGTAAGCTAAGCGCACTTGTGCACGCCCCAAGACGCACAGGGCATATGGTGCGAGACCCATATTTGTATGGACCTTCTGTACTCTGTGCTTGATGCGGTCAGTATCCCGCCGACCATCTTAACACCCAAGATATTTCCTGGTAGCCATTTTCGGCTGGGGTCGACCTGGGAGCCTGGGTCCTATTCTAAAACTTCGAATACGCGCCTTTGCTAATCGAATCCTTGACCACGGGGCCTGGTATTCTGTTTAGTGGTTATTCCAGTCTTGTGAGAAGTGGGTGTACCACCACAGTTAATGATGTGTGTTAGTACTAATATATTATGTGGCGATATCATGCATACGATGACGTGGGGAATTGTCGGCAACATATTGTAGTAACTAGTAAGGTAAGGAAAACTGGAGAGTGAGAGATTAGGGAGAAAATATAAACCAAGATAGAGATAGAGAGAGAGAGAGAGAGAGAGAGAGAGAGAGAGAGAGAGAGAGAGAGAGAGAGAGAGAGAGAGAGAGAGAGAGAGAGAGAGAGAGAGAAAAATTAGAAAGAGGTATAGTACGTATGACAGAGAGCGAGACACAGGCAGAGTGACGGAGTACCAAGCAATCGGGCATCTTGACATGTAACTTTATCAGCCCATGAGTTGATAAACCGTTTTAGTAAACGGAAGTTGTGAAGAAACATGATCGCCCATACAATTATCTCCTTGATGTTGATGATAATTGCAATGAGGATAATACATGATCTCTTTACGTTGATTTATATGGTTTGAGGCGTCGGCTGTTCAGAAAGCAAAGGCAAACTATTTAACTACCATTGCCTCTAGTGTATCACAAACGTCAAATAAACGTAGGGTTGATTGCACCGTCCTGTAGAGAACACGCAACTAACTTTTTTTTTAAAGATCACATTAAAGTAAAGTAAAGTAAAGTAAAATAAAATAAAATAAAAGTAAAAGTAAAAGTAAAGTAAAGTAATGTAAAGTAAAGTAAAGTAAAGTCTTTGAAGTCTTTCTGGACTTCTCATGACGTGTCTTGGCATTCATGTCAGGTTGGATCGAGTTGGACCCCCAGGTTCATGTGGAGAGATCCGCCACTGTGGGCCATCGAACACTGACCAGTGGGCAGTCAGGAAAACTGTGGTATAAGTTGTAAAGGGAGAGGTAGTCGCCCGACAGAGAGCGCTATTGGCGTGTGTAGGATCACATGTTCTAGGTCACGGCATAATGGATGGATGTCCAGTTCTCTTCTCGTCGTCGTTCCTCTGCAAACAATTCTGCAAAAAAAAAAATGCTGTAAATGATAAACACGACTCGGGTTATGAGGTTGGGTCGATTTGCTTGAATAGGAACCAATTAAAAACCTAAGGTTTTTAACAACGTTCTGCTAAAGTTATGCAACATTTATTTATCGCATGTCAGCACTCACAGGGTGAAGGAAACAACGAGAGACTTTAAAAAAAAACAACACTCGGGTTTGAGAATTTAAGACAGACGTGGATAGTGTGTGGAGAACGTGTACAGAACTGCGGGGGACAAAGATATGACTGCTTGGTGTCTATGCCCTCAATAGGGATAACGGGCAGGAATCTGAGAACCAATTGAATAAGAAGAAGAAGTAGAGAAGAAAAGCAGCAGCCACAACAACAGACGAAGGAGAAGAAATAGAATCGGAAGCTCAAAAAGAAGAAAGAAACAACAGCAGCAGCAGCAGAAGAAGAAGAAGAAGAAGAAGAAGAAGAAGAAGAAGAAGAAGAAGAAGAGGAAGAGGAAGAGGAAGAGGAAGAAGAAGAAGAGGAAGAGGAAGAGGAAGAAGAAGAAGAAGAAGAGGAAGAGGAAGAGGAAGATGAAGAAGAAGAAGAGGAAGAGGAAGAGGAAGAAGAAGAAGAAGAAGAAGAAGAAGAAGAAGAAGAAGAAGAAGAAGAAGAAGAAGAAGAAGAAGAAGAAGAAGAAGAAGAAGAAGAAGAAGAAGAAGAAGAGGAAGAGGAAGAGGAAGATGAAGAAGAAGAAGAGGAAGAGGAAGAGGAAGAAGAAGAAGAAGAAGAAGAAGAAGAAGAAGAAGAAGAAGAAGAAGAAGAAGAAGAAGAAGAAGAAGAAGAAGAAGAAGAAGAAGTTATCGTTCAACTACCCTCTTTTAACCCACCTAACATTCAAGCAGTGAAACTGTTGTAGAGCAGTGGCTTGAACGCTTGCCTCTCGCCCCGATATTCATGTGTTCAAATCCACTACGACCGTCCAAGGCCGGGATTTGATTTTATTCAGTGACAATGCCTTCCCTGGTTGACACTTCATTTATAACAGCTGTAGAAGTTCTTTATAACAATAGTGCTGTCAGTTCACAGAATACATTGATAGCAACGTATATCTATGATTTATAACACGGACTATACAGCTTATAGAGTTATAGTGTAACAGTCAGTTACACAATCAGTACGTTGATTTGCCACATTACCCTATGCATAATTCTTACTAGTAAATTCTGTCTCAAGCAATTGTTACTTTAACTATATCTATCCCATTAATTTGTTACTTTTAATATTTCCCTCCGTCGAAATTGTAATTTTTAACATTCTTCTTTCTATAAAGCTGTTACGTTTAATATTTCAGTCTTAGGCAGCAGATAGTTTAGCTATTTCTATCTCATACAATTATTACTTTTAACATTTATTTAAAACAAAAAAATTAGTTACGTTTTACATTTCTTTTCTATGAAGTAGTTACGTTGTACATTTGTATCCCATGAAGCTGTTAGAGTTACTGTTAAAATTAATATCCTAAATTGTTACTTTTTAAATTTCTACCCTGAGTTGTTACTTTTTAAATTTCTATCCTAAGTTGTTACTTTTTGCATTTCTATCCTAAGTAGTTGTTACTGTTTACAATTCAATCTCTCGAGGTTATTACATTGTTGTCTCATGCAGTTATTGTTTTTAATATTTCTAAAACAAACAGTACACATCAATATTACCACGAGGTTTAAACAGCTCTGGCTTAAACTTTCTGTCTGCTGACTGCAGGGTAGTGGGTGCATTCCCCGCACCGGTTTGTCGAACTTGAGCGTTGATTTCTCGTTCGTATTATTGATTGTGTTAGTTCTACGGTTACAGGCAGCACTCATATATAGCATTATTACAATTACTGTGATTATTAGATTGTCTAAT
Source organism: Cepaea nemoralis (assembly GCA_014155875.1). Taxonomy (NCBI): domain Eukaryota; kingdom Metazoa; phylum Mollusca; class Gastropoda; order Stylommatophora; family Helicidae; genus Cepaea; species Cepaea nemoralis. The sequence continues at coordinate 202,558 of JACEFZ010025024.1, read as the reverse complement.
TTATAATCTTTCTTTCTTTCTTTCTTTCTTTTTTTCTTTCTTTCTTTCTTTCTTTCTATCTATCTATCTTTCTTCTTTCTTTCTTTCTTTCTTTCTTTCTTTCTTTCTTTCTTTCTTTCTTTCTTGCTTTCTTTCTTTCTTTCTTTCTGCTATGTTCGCTTTCTTCCCTTTGATCCCCCCACCTCTCTCCCTCCTTTTCCATTCGCTTGCTTCATTTTCTTGCATGTTTACATGTATTGATTGATTCATTTATTCATTCATCCATTGTTTCACTGTTGTGTCTCTCTAGCTATTCCGAGCACCTACCCTCTCAACAATTGTTCTGGCCGCTATACTCCTGCGCCATAGGTAAACACAATCCCAGGAGAAGCACCCCGTGGGGTTTCCGGTACAAGTCTACAATCGGCAGTTTGTCGTCAAGATGCCTGCCTGGTTAGAGCAGTGTCTGAGCCTGGTTTACGTCAGGGGATTGTGTGTTTCATGTTCGCTGCCGGGCCGGGGGGAGACCAATGGTTCTTAATGTCTTGTTCACTAGAGCACGCGTTGTTAACCAAACCAGACAACACTTTGGTAACTGTACCAGTCTTTCTTAACTAGACACTTGGTTGATTAGACCTCACTTTGTTAACTAGAGCATCTTGTTCAATTAGACCACACATTAAAAAAAACAAAAAAAACAACAACAACTAGATCACACTTTATTAACCAGACCACACTTTGTTCACTAGACCACTCTTTGTTATCTAGACCATACGTTGTTAACTAGACCAGACTTTCTGAACTAGACTTCACTTGGTTGATTATACCTCACTTTCTTCTTTAGAACATCTTTGTTTACTAGACTACACTTTGTTAACTAGAATACACTTTTTAAACTAGACTACACTTTGTTAACAAGACCTCATTTTGTCAAATAGACCACGCTTTGCTAAATAAACCACACGTTTGGAATCCACATTTTCAAGCGCCGTGCCGAAGTTAGTGCCGATGTTAGTGTCGAAGTTCTAATTAATGAAAACCAACTTAAAAAACAAAACAAAGCAAACAAACAAACAAACCAACACCTAACACGACACAAACCCAAACCGATTTTTAAAGAAAAACGTAACGTTGTTGTTCCATGCTAGGACTTTTTCTAAGAGGCACTGTTTGTAACTCCTGGGCAAGTATACGTTCAGTAGTCTGCCATTGCTTTCTGAACGTCCGGCACTCATACCATTGTATGGAAATCAACACAAGACGGTCTAATTCCAAATAAACCGCAGCTGTGTTCCGAACGTGGTATGCGGGATTACGAATTGCATTTGTATCACCTTCGAAACAGATCCAACACTAAGAGGCACAGATAACAAAAACTGCGTCGTGTCCAATCAGCGCCACGCAGTATTCAGACTTACCAAGCTGGAATTCGAACTTCGGTCATCTGATGCATCCGACCTGAATTCTGGTCTATCGGTCACCTGCTCCTCGATCAAGGTTTAAAAGTTAAAAAAAAAAATGTACAGGGCTCTTTTGTACGAGTTGAGGGAAATTGATTGCTTGGTGCTAGCTCAATCATTTTATAGATCAATCGCTACTCGAAGGGTGATGCAGTCAGTATCACCCCGGCAGCCTTTACTTTCGGAACATTTCCTGGTAACCATTGTAGGATGGGTCGATCTGTGAGCTCAGATGACAACAACAACAACAACAAAAACAACAACAACAACAACAACAACAAACAAACAAACAAACAAACAAACAAACAAACTAATCCCGGGATCCGAACACATGACCAACGAGCTGATAGGCAGGCGTGCTGCCACTGAGCCACCGTGACTCCAAATAAACTGTACTTCTTTCGCCCTGTACCCCCTGTTGGGGTATATGCCCTTTAACCAGCTCGCTTCAAGACGTCCCATTCTTAACTATCCAGTGCAGTTTTGTCTATGCCCTCCCCTTATTAGTCTTTTCTGGAGCTTTGTCTATGCTCTCCCCTTATTAGTCTTTTCTGCAGCTTTGTCTATATCCTCCCCTTATTAATCTTTTCTGCAGCTTTGTCTATGCCCTCCCCTTATTAATCTTTTCTGCAGCTTTGTCTATGCCCTCCCCTTATTAGTCTATTCTGCAGCTTTGACTATATCCTCCCCTTATTAGTCTTTTCTGTCTTTCCTTCTGTCCTCCATTTGGTGTTGGATCTTCCTCTATTTATTTTTCCCTAGGTACAAACAAAAATAAAAATAGAAACCTCAAGCTACGGCTTGCAACCTGGAACGTGAGAACCATGTGTCCAGGATTTTCCACTGACTTGACCAATATTGACGATGTGAGAAAAACGGCTGTGATTGATGCCGAACTCAATCATCTTAACATTGATATTGCTGGCCTGCAGGAGACTCGCCTCGCTGAGGAAGGGTCACTCAGGGAAAACAACTACACCTTTTTCTGGAAGGGTAGAGGGCAGGCAGATAAAAGGCAACACGGTGTGGGCTTTGCAGTGAAGAATTCGCTACTGGGAATGATTGAAATTCCAGCAGGAGGAAATGAAAGACTATTATCCCTGCGCTTGGCAACCTCTTGTGGGTTTGCCACCATTATTACTGCATATGCACCGACACTCGATTCCTCTGATGATGTGAAGGATTTGTTCTATGAGGAGTTAGACTCCGTGATCAAGGCAGTTCCAAAATCTGACTACATTTATATGCTCGGTGATTTCAATGCTCGTGTGGGCAAGGACTCGAGTTCATGGCCAGTGTGCCTTGGAAAATACAACATCGGTCGCATGAATGAAAATGGGCAAAGGCTGCTGGAGCATTGCACCAGTAATGACCTATGTATTACAAACTCTTTTTTTAAAACAAAAGAGATGCATAAGGTCACATGGAAACATCCAAGATCCGGCCATTGGCACCAGCTGGACTTCATCATCACACGGAGACAACATCTGAACCATATATCATTGACTCGTAGTTACCACAGTGCTGACTGTGATACAGATCATTCTTTGGTTGTTGCAAGAGTTAGACTGAGACCAAAGAGAATCTACACAGCTAAACACAAATCTAGCCCCAGGATTAATATTATTAACACTCATGATCCTGAAAAGTGCTTTCAGTTTCAACAGCAACTTGAAGACGCTTTCACTGATACACCAGAAAATTGTACAGTAAATGAAAAGTGGGGTCAAATTAAGGAAACTCTTTATAAAACTGCCGTAGGGGTTTACGGCACTGTGGATCATAAGAGGCAGGACTGGTTTGCGGCCAACAGCGAGACTCTGCAGCCCTTGATTGATAAGAAGAAGAAAGCTCTCTTAAGAAACAAGGAAAGACCAACGCGTAACACTCTGAGTGAGCTAAGGCAAGCTAGGAAGGATGTGCAAAAGGCTGCCAGGCAGTGTGCAAATGATTATTGGATCAAGTTATGTGAGTCCATTCAAATCGCAAGTGATAAGGGAGACATAAGAAGCATGTATGAAGGAATAAAGAAAGCCTGTGGTCCAGTGATCAAAAGAAGTGCACCGCTGAAAACCTTGACTGGAGAAGTCATCACTGATAAGAAACAGCAGATGGACAGATGGGTAGAGCACTATTTGGAGCTTTACTCAAGTGAGACCAAACTAGCGGATGATGCCCTCAACGCCATAGAGGCTCTACCAACTCTTGACCACCTGGACACACTTCCCACCATAACAGAAGTTAAGTGTGCTATAAATGAACTTGCATCTGGCAAGGCTCCAGGTAAGGATGGGATTCCAATAGAGGTTATCAGGAGTGGGCAAGACACACTCACTCTACAGATCCACCAGCTAATAGAGCTATGCTGGCGTGAAGGACAAGTCCCACAGGATTTCAAAGATTCAAGCATCATAACGCTGTACAAGAACAAGGGCGATCGGAGCGACTGTCAACAACTATAGGGGTATCTCACTTCTGTGTATTGTTGGAAAAGTATTTGCCAGAATTGTTCTGCGCAGACTTCAAGTCCTAGGAGATCAAGTCTACCCCGAATCACAGTGTGGCTTTCGACAGAACCGGTCTACCACTGATATGATATTCTCATTGCGACAAATGCAAGAAAAATGCCGTGAACAGAATCAACCACTGTTTATTGCCTTCATCGACCTCACAAAGGCATTTGATTTGGTCAGTCGTGAGGGTCTGTTCAAGGCACTAAAGAAGATTGGCTGCCCACCAACTCTTCTGTCCATTGTGGAATCGTTCCACACAGGCATGAAGGGTATAATCAAGTTTGATGGTGCAACTTCTGAAGAATTTGAAATCAAGAGTGGAGTTAAGCAAGGTTGTGTACTAGCTCCCACACTCTTTGGAATATACTTTTCACTTCTACTGAAATATGCATTTCGTGATCAGGATGGTGGTATATACATTCACTCACGCTCAGATGGCGGCCTCTACAATGCTCAGAGATTGAAGGCTAAGACCAAAATTAGGAGGGTACTGATCAGAGAGTTGCTTTTTGCAGATGATGCTGCAGTTACGACCCACTCTGAGGAAGAATTGCAATGTCTACTATCTGCATTCTCCAATGCTTGTTCTGAATTTGGTTTAACAATTAGCAAAAAGAAGACACAGATTATGTCACAAGGTGCACATGGGGTACCATCAATCTTTATTGACGACGCCGAACTAGAGATAGTAGACCATTTTACATATCTAGGATCAGTGGTAAATAGCAAATTATCCCTAGATCAGGAAATCAACATCCGGATTGGTAAGGCAGCAACAACAATGAACAGGTTAAGAAAAAGAGTCTGGGAGAACAGGAAGCTTACTGCCAAAACAAAAGTCCTTGTCTATCAAGCCTGTGTCCTTAGTACTCTTCTCTATGGCAGTGAAACCTGGACAACTTACTCACACCAAGAGAACAATTTAAACAGCTTTCATATGCGGTGTCTGCGAAGAATTCTTGGTATTAAGTGGCAAGACAAAATCACAAATACTGAAGTATTGGAAAGATCAGGTTGTGTGACAGTTTATTCCATGCTCAGTCTTCGTAGACTTAGATGGATAGGACATCTTAGGAGGATGGATGATGGTAGAATACCAAAGGATATCTTTTTTGGTGAATTACAGATGGGTAAGAGATCTCAGGGTCGGCCTCTACTACGATACAAAGATGTGTGTAAGCGGGACATGATTGATACAGGCATTGATAATGCACATTGGGAGCAAGTCGCCGCTGAACGTGTTGCATGGAGGGCAAATATCAGAAATGGAATAAAGTCAAAGGAGAAAATTATTGCAGAAAAGTCACACACCAAGCGTTTGAGACGTAAGATGGTGCATGATGGTGGAAATGACCACGTGTTCACATGCACCCACTGTGAACGGACATTTACAGCGCAAATTGGCCTTATCAGTCACACTCGCTACCGCCATAGTTAAAAGTTATTATGCCTTTTTAGAGCACAAACTATCGTCTGTCAAGACGGCAAGGTGCCAATGAATGAATGAATAAATATCGCAGACGCGTAATCACAATACAGCCGCCACTGTGGCGTAGGAACAGGGCGCGTATTTCTCAATTCCCCGACATGGAGTCCAGGGTTCGAGATCAGCTGCAGATGCTTTGGGAGCAGGCCGCCTTGCGTTGATTTCGATGGTGTGGGCGTAGATCGTTCAGAAAGCAATGGCAAACAACTGAAGTACAAATTGCCTAATACATCACAAAATGACCAAAACATGCTGGGGTTGATTGCGACATGCAACTAAATAAACTAATCACAATATACAATATGACATATCTATGTCTATTGGTAACACCTGCTAGACACAAGGCAAGTGCACCGCTTGAGAACCACTGGCAGACATTCCGTCTTATCCTGGCAATTCCCAGCCGGGAGTCTGCGGGTCATGTTTTCGTAAAGTTCACTTGAAATCATCTCTATTATTTGTTTAAATTGTCGACGCCGCTTGTCGTGCTTTACTTAATTCTATTGAAAAATTGTAATTTATTTCACTTAACTGTAATGTAAGAAGCGACCAGCGGTGGCTCTATAGCTAGAAAGTTTGCCTGCAGGCCCAGTGATCGCGAGTTCGAATTCTCTTCCAGGCGGGAATGTCGTTTTTCTAGTTATGGTCTCCCAACGTCTAAAATGGATACCAACAGATTACTTGGGAAGCAAAAACTGCTGGCATAATACAGAGCTCATCATCTATGCAGTGCCGATTGGTCTAAAATATCAAGTTAGCACTATATACACAAGGCATGACCCATGGCGAAAAAAAAAAGATAAGGACGAGAAGTCAACATTTTAATCCAACTGACCGGTATATGGGTTGAAATCCCCCGCTACCCCCTCCCCTCCCATTCCGCAGCATTGGCACACAGGACATTTAAGAACGAACACGCTTATCTATTCAGCCACTCTGACCCCCCAGTCACGGTTGTATTTCTAAGTGTTTAGTTTATTTCTGTTGTAAATCGTGTTCGTCATATGAATTGGTTAGCATATAATATTTTAACTGCCAGCTTGTCAGACAACCATAACGTTCTCATAAATCTCTTCTATTTTCAGGTTACAGAATGGTGTGGCCCATCTCAATAGCTTGAACAGTTCACTCCCAAGGGTATTAACCGTCATCTGATATGACGTCATCTGAGAACTGATTTGTCATCGTTTCAGAGAGAGAACTGATTCAATTCTATAGTGATCAATACAGGGAAACATATCGCAGGACTATCTATAAGGTCAACAAGTGTAGCCGTATGTCTATCTCTTGTATGGTTTAATCGTCAGTGGGAACTAAACACATATTTCCGTTGACATACATCGAGTGACTATGGGCTGTAGGCCATGTAATCTGTTAGAAACACCTGCCAGCACTTTGTTGCCTCTGTTTACTTACCTGGAAAGTGTACTAAGATTTGACCTGGGATCTTCAAAATCTGTCGTCACTCATCGTGAATGATACTACAAACTATCGCACACTGTTTGAATAGTGAAAGACTGTTATTCTCAGTGTGAGAATACTCAGAAGCTGCTATCTGTCTGTGTGAGGTTAGACAAGGACTTCTATAATTCCTCAGAGAAACATCACGAACTGTAATCAGTTATCACAAACTATTATCAATTATAGTATCGAACTTGGAACTAGTGTAAACAAAGGAGTTATATCCCTTGCGGAAGACTTGTCCCCTATTTGTGAGACACATCTTGGACTATTATCAGCTTTTCAGTGTGTAGCCAAGCACTATTGTCATCGGTTCAGGATTACACAAGACACGTTGCTAGCTGTGTTGAGCACAATCAAGTATTGTTGTCATAAACTGTGTTGCGAGGACTGTTAATAATCCTGTGTTATACGGAAAGCTAACATTTGTAGTTACAGAAGCCAACGACTGTTATCACCCGTTGTTATAGACATCAACAACATGCTGCTATAGACACCAAAGACAGTTATCATTCGTTGTCCGCTGACTGAACACGATCGCACGCATCAGCTGTGGAGCAGCTAACAATTCTTGTATAGAAGAGTCCTCAGAGACGACCTTCAGACCGCCACCACGTATTTCAGCAACTCAAACCACACCATCGGCATGGCGATGGCAGCAGAACAGCACCACTCGCCAGCCTGGTTGAGCCATACCACTGACCCTTCACGAATGAGCAGTGGGTTTGAACCCGCGGGTTCGGGGATGCTACCTTCCGAGGATATCAGTGATATGTTCTTTCCCCACTCGCTGGACACAAACAGTGGTCACATGGGATCGGCCTACTACCCATCCTCGGCCAGGCAAATGCACAGCTACAGATCAGCTCATGGTAAACATCAACTGTTTGCGTCATCCTTCTTATCTACAGCCTAGTGTCTGTAAATGTAGATGTCTTCATCATCACCATCGTCTTCGTCGTCATCATCATCATCATCATCATCATCATCATCATCATCATCATCATCATCATCATCAGCATCATCATCATCATCATCATCATCATTATCATCATCATCATCATCATCATCATCATCATAATCATCATCATCATCATCATCACCGTCTTCGTCGTCATCGTCGTCATCGTCATCATCATCATCATCATCATCATCATCATCATCATCATCATCATCATCATCATCATCATCATCATCATCATCATCATCATCATCATCATCAATCATCATTATCATCATTATCATCATCATCATCATCATCATCATCATCATCATCACCACGCAGCAGGATTTTTGCTCCATGATAACTAGCCTGAAGACCTCTCAGTGTCTTGCCAATTCCTTTATTCCGTGTATTTTCATGCCCAAAGTATCTTTATATACTGTGCCCACCCGAAGTCATTTCATCGCCTGGTCCTTCTGTCGGGAACCTCGTCTTCCATTACTGTACTTTCTAAACCACGTTTAACTGATTCAGTACCAAAGGATAATCCATCGCCAATGTGACTTTCCATTTGGACAGAAGGACGATATATCGCCATACTATGTGTTACACCGTGTTATTTTGTTTGTTTCGTGATAACTTCCACAATTTCAACGCTCAGTGAACAGAAATTTACATTATAAAATAGAATCCATGTTCATTTGTGTACCGTGTTTGGTTCAAACCTACGTTATGTTTGGCACTGAATCAGCTAGTGTGGCCAAAGTATTTCAGTTTCCTAACTATGCGTCAGTTTTCTTGGTTTGAACTATGCGTCAGTTTAATTGGTTAGAACTATGCGTCAGTTTTCTTGGTTAGAACTATGCGTCAGTTTTCTTGGTTCGAACTATGCGTCAGTTTTCTTGGTTAGAACTATGCGTCAATTTTCTTGGTTAGAACTATGCGTCAGTTATCTTGGTTAGAACTATGCGTCAGTTTTCTTGGTTAGAACTATGCGTCAGTTTTCTTGGTTAGAACTATGCGTCAGTTTTCTTGGTTAGAACTATGCGTCAGATTTCTTGGTTAGAACTATGCGTCAGTTTTCTTGGTTCGAACTATGCGTCAGTTTTCTTGGTTAGAACTATGCGTCAGATTTCTTGGTTAGAACTATGCGTCAGTTTTCTTGGTTACAACTGTGCGTCAGTTTTCTTGGTTAGAACTATGCGTCAGTTCTCTTGATTAGAACAATGCGCCAGTTTTCTTGGTTAGAAGATAAAACAGTTAAGAAAATGTAGCCAGTCTCCATGGCGAATGAGTTATGGACGCGGTTCGTAATTCAGCTTACCCGCCTTCGAAACACAGCTGCATGCGATTTGGCAGCAGACAGCGTTGCGCTGGGTTTTAAAGTATTGGTATGGGAGCCGGTCGTTGAGAAAGCAATGGCAAACTACTGAACGTAAACTTGCCAAAACATCAACAACAGCAGTAAAATGCTGGTGTTGACCTCGATGTCCTGTAAAAAAGATATGAAAAAAGAAAGGAAACAAAAGAAAAGAAAGTGTATTATTTCCCTGGCTGGTACCTCTATTTGTTACTTTTTCGAGATACAAGTACCCAACTGTTGTTATTTTCTATTATTATATCCTCCTGCAGTCGTTACTTCTTTTATCTATTATTATTCAGTGTTCTTGAATGTTTAGATCTTGTAGAATGTAGGAATTGTTTATTTTTCTTCGTGATCTCCGTTACTATAGGAATTCTTCTGTACATTCTATTAAAAAAAAACTCAGAATGTCTTCTTCAGTGATGGCAAAATGGTCCACGACTCACCCTAGCATGTCATTACTGGATAGAGGCCCGTTCAAACATGTTTACTTGCAGGTCAGCATGGCAGAATAGATAAGGCCATTCCTTCTTAAACATCCGTCCACCGGCCAGTTTTGCTAAAATGTTGACTTCTCGTCCTTGACTTAGGCATGTAAATTACAAGTACATCAGAAGTCGGAGTTGGTCGTCTGATGTCGAGGGACACTGGTAAAAGGGAAAGCTCATCGACACACACAAATCAGTCTTGTGCACTGGAAGTAGTAGCGCGTGTATCGACTACGCCTGGGTTTAAAGTGAGCGAACGCCAAAACAACAATGTTTACTTTATAATGTTTACCAGTGTTGTGTCATAGACTCGTATTATTTTTAACCGCGGCCTCGCTATGACCAGTCCCCTTTTGACATCTTTTGAGTAGTCTTCATCGTTGTCAATACTGGATCTAAAGTATTTATAGTCTGACACTGACAGTTTCGTTTTCTTCACCGTTGTTTGTAATATTTGATTGACACCCCGTGGACACTATTTTTGTTTTTCTCTTAAAGTTAAGAATCGGATTGTGATCGCCAATGTCTCCTTTGACAGACAGGATTAACTCTTTTAATCCCTTTGCACTGTTTGACAGGAATACCTTGTTCATATGCGTAACCGAGTTCCCGAATTAGATTTCCATAAATTATTACTGGGTCAAACTTGGACACTAGTCCGGTGGCCGTGGGTTCGATTCAAAAACTGACCAGGTCGAATTAGCATAAAATCATCATCATCATCATCATCATCATCATCATCATCATCATCATCATCATCATCATCATCATCATCATCATCAAGTGCCTTGCCAACTGGTGTAGGCGTTCATGGCTCTCCACAGATCTCGGTCTTTGGTGTTCTGGATAAACTCTGCTGATGATATTCCTCCATGCCACCGTCTCAATCCATCCAACATCATTAAATGCCTCTCTTCTCATCACATGACCAAAGAAAACTGCTTGTCGCTTTCTTATTTTTGTATATAATGTTCTAGTTTCATTAGCCTCTTTCAGGCACTCGTTGTTAGTTACTCTGTCAGTCCAAGGAATTCTCAACATTCGTCTCAAAAACCACATCTCTGTTGCTTCTAATTTGTTCAGTTAAATTCCAAGATTCACTGCCATACAGCAAAACTGGTTCTATATAGCATTTCAGCACTCTCTTTCTTACATTCATTGATAGTGATTTGTGGCATAAGATACAATGACAGAAAAAGAGAAAAGAAAAGTCACAACAACAGAAATTAGATTCCTGAAAAGAATACTCAACGTATCAAGAAGAGATAAGATCAGAAATGAATAAATCAGGACTAAAGTGGGAGTTATAGCAGCACTAGATTTTATTAGAAAGCAGCAAGTCAAATGGTTTGGCACATGCAAGTAGGTTACCAGTCAACAGCTTACCACAACAAGCAATGATGTACAGACCAGATGGAAACGGAGGAAGAGGCCGACCACGTAAACGTTGGACGAAAGGAATAGCAGAGGCCATGGGAATATCGATATATGAAGCCCATAATCGGGCACTCTCCCGCTGTTTATACTTCACCTCGACACCGCAAGGTACAAGAGGAACATGATGAGATGAGATGAGATGAGATACTCTTCATTTTCTGAAATGCGGCTTTTGTCTGCCATATTCAGCTCTTAATCTCTGTTGTACATCTTCCATCTGATGTTATAAATGCCCCTAGGTATTTAAAATTATCCACTTGGTTAAGAATTGTCCCTTCAATTTCTATGTCACTGTTTTCCTTGAAATCACAATTGTTACTGTTTTCTTGATATTCCAGGAGAGTCCTTTCTCTGCACTCTCTGTTACTACAATGTTCCACAATTGTTGTAGGTCTGTTGCATTATCCGCCACCAATACTGTATCATCTGCATAGCCTTTATTGTTTATATTATAACCTCCGATTAGTATTGCTGGTATATTCTAGCATACAACGGGTAACAAGGAATATCTTGGGAAGTGACTGCGGCCGGTGAGGTACCGACCACATGACCCACCCAGTGCCCATTGGTCTATACAAACATGGATGTAGCACAGTTTGCTCAGTGTTCCTTAAAGTTCTTTACTATCCCCCCCCCCCCCCCCCTCCCCCGACAAGACGCTCACAGCTCTCATAATTTGTGATATGCCTCATTACATGTTCTTCATTTACATGTTTAAAAAAAAGTTTCGTACTTGTAATTTATAACGAAATTGTCGTCATTATGGTTTAGGATTAATTAAGTGAGCATTTTTCGAGCTCTATGCTTAGTGATAACTACCTTTCTGAGCGTTATGTTAAGTACGCGTTTTGACAACTGGAGAGTCGGTGTGTAGTTTGCATTTTTAATCGCCCATCTCTGATAATTTCAGCGTATTGTTTAATGTAGCTTGATGGTCTGAGCGCACAGTTTGGTGTGCTTTGGTTATTTGTGCTCTTAGTTTGGAGGAACAAAAGGTATAGACGACTTTAATGTAAGCCGGCAAAGGAAATCACAAACTAGTAAAATGGAAGAATCTACAAGCTGCTACAAGGGAAACGTGTATCTCTGTACAGTCATTCTCTGTGAGGTTGCGTATGTGTTTAACTGTATTTGTAGGTTTGTGTTGTGTGCATGTGTGTAAAAGCACGAGTGAGTGTGTTTGTTTTTTTTAGCCAGATGCGTAGCAACCAGTAACACCAATATCAGCTGACAGATGAATACCTGGAAGAATACACGGAAAAGTGGCTGTAGGAACCCTAAACAACGAACGCATCCAGAAGCCCACTGTGGTACTCAGGCGACTTCCATTACGGGGTATGTGATAGAAGAAGAGAAATGTACACAATCAAGTGTGATGCAGATCCTTCGACAGGTCGTCAGCGCCAGCATCTTTTGATTGATTCTGATTGTCTAAGCAATTTTACTGACGTTCAGTGGTTTCCCATTGCTTTCTGAACGACTGAAATTAACGTCATTGTGAAAATCAACGCAACGTGTTTCCAAATCGCCGACTCCGAACTCGGTATATCAGAATCTGCGTTCACTACCCCTATGCCACAAGCGCCGACTATGTGGACATCAGCAATGACAATATGAAGACCAGTATGACGGACAATATCACAGATACAAATAATAGATCTCTATTCAACGCCTTATATGTGTATAATATAATCCCTGGCCTAGGGGTTAACATCTTTCTCCGTAATCCCGGGTATTCTCGTGAGTAACGTAACCTGCGAGAGAATCGGTAGCGGTTCTCGCCGCGTTGGTAACTTACGGGGTATGTGAGCAGGTTGCCCAGAATGCAATGGCAAACTTCTGAGCATAATCTTGCCTAGTACATCAACACCAGCTCAAAAATGCTTGTGTTGACTGCAACGTCATGTAAGGGATATGCAAAAAAATTTTTTTTTTTAAATCAACATTTGTATAGTCTGCTTACCTGCAGATACGGTGGTCAGGTATTTGAACTCAGCCAATCCGTGGGTTATTTTACACATTTCTTTAGCTTGCTGATCGACCCAGCATATGAGAAGTCAAGGCGTCCGGTGCGATACTGACTACTTCACTCAAGTACTGCTAGTTGATCTATACAAATATGGGGCCAGAACAATATGACCAAAACACTCCTAGGCATGGGAAAGTGCCCTTAAGAAATCTAACCCAACCCAACCCAATCGAATCCAGTCGAATCGAATCCATCCAATCCAATCCAAGCAAATCCAATCCAGTCTAATCCAAGCCAATCCAACCTAGTACAACCCACTTCAACACAACCCAATCCAACACAATGAAAAATATAGGGGGGGGGGGGGGGGGGGGAAGTGTTCTGGCCCAGTTCAGCTGTAGGTCTGTCGGGTTGTTATAACTGGGGCTCTTGTTGTGTTTCCTTTCTGCAACTGCTTGCGTATATAGGGTTGCGTATTTAGCTTCCTAATTGCTGTGCGTTTCTGACCTGGTGTTGTTGTTTTCATTGTGCCTTACTTGTGATTGATGTTACTTATTATTCAACTTCGGCGTCATTCGCGAAACGTCTCCCGACAAGGTAGGTTTTCAGTGGACCAAAAAAGTGGAAATCGCAGGGGACTAAGTCGGGGCTGTAGGGTGGATGTTCCAGAACTTCCCACCTTCGTTGGTTAATTGAATATGAAGTGAAAACGTGGTTTAGAAAACAGAGCACGCAGTTCTGTGCAGCCGGTTTGGGAGGACTGATAAAACGATGGGATAAGTCCATCAATGTTGGTGGAAATTATTTTGAGAAATAAAGGGACAATGTATGTATAAAAATAAACTTGTTTCAAGTTGTTATCATTTTTGGTTATTTTTCTACATCCATTTGTGGCTTACTTATTGACTTACACTTGTAGTTGTTAAGAAAACAGTAAATGATTTTTTTTTCCGCACGTCTAAAGACGCATTCGGCATATGGTGCTAGACCCATATTTGTGTAGACCAATGGACACTGGCTGAGTCATGTGGTCAGTAGCACAGCGTCGCTTTTACTTCCCAAGACATTTCCTGGTACACATATTCGGCTGGATAGCCCTGAGAGCCTAGATCAATTAAAAAAAACAAAATCTGCTCCGCCGCTGATTCGATGCCATGACCACCGGATCGGCAGGCGAGAGTCGAACCACTACGCTTCCCCAGCTCCCGTTATTATCACCATAATGTGTGAAAATTATGGGATTCGTAATGATCATATATTGTGTTTATGTTGACACTGATCGTTTCACGATCTTCATATGGTCTATGATGAGAATATATTATATGTTCATGTGTCAACAGTCTGCTAATTTATTGACCATGACATAATAATCTGTCGCAATAAACCAGATTTGTAATTTATGCGTACATACGTGATATTATTGGATGCTTTGGCGTCTCGGATGGTTGGTTGACTGGATGGTTGGTGGGTGGTTGGTTTGTTGATTGGATGTTTGGTTGGTTGATTGGATGGTTGGTTGGTTGATTGGATCGATGGTTGGTTAATTGAATGGTTGGTTGATTGGATAATGGTTGGTTGGATGGGATGGTTGGTTAGTTGGTTGATTGGTGGGTTAGTTGGTTAACTGGATCGATGGTAGGTTAATTGGATGGTTGGTTGATTGGAAAATTGTTTTGATGGATGGTTGGTTTGTTGGTAGATTGATGGGTTTGTTGATTGGTTGTGAATCCTGGAAAACCGCCAGTTGTAACTCTTATGACCGGTACACTGACATTCATTTAGTTTAGACCTTGAAAAGGGCTTGCTTCTGTCGAAGTGAGGTTGGTGTATTGACTTTTCTCCCTACCCGGTACCAATGTACTGTGATCACGGGAACAGTGTTGAAAACCTCCCCTTCCCCTCCGCAAACTTGGGAACCAGAGAGGTGTGCAAGACTGGTATCGCAACTTCATACCCGCAGCGTGGCAGAATAAGGTGTATCCAATCCGTGATTCAGCATAGCACATACACACTGTCTGGTAATAGATCTAGGCTGGTAATACTTCCTCTTAGGTATTTCATTGTCTACAGTCTTTAACCTCATGCCCAGATGGAACTGGCATTTTGGAAAAGGCCAAAAAAAAAAAAAATAAAAAAAAAAAATAAAAAAAGAGGTTATGTAGTCAAGCAGGGTGCGTTAAAGACCCTTTATAAAGAGATAGTTGTAATAATAAGATTTTAACTGCACGATATTCTGGCAAAATAAACTAACAGATAAAATACAATAGAATAATGCCGGTGTAACATGGACATTTCTGACTCTTTGTGTCCCAATCAACGCACTATGTGTTTATGTGTGACTTGTTCGTCGTGCATACCGATGAACGTATCGTGTGTGATTATTGTTTCGGTTAAACAGCAACTACTACAGAAATCTGGCAGCGCATATATTTGTTTATAAGGTGTGTTTATCTTCTCCTTGTGAAATTCATGCAGTTGTGATTTTGTTATTATATTATTGTTGCAATTTGGCAAGCTGTTGTGACCTTCTAGAATTGAAAGAGTTGAGTGGATGTGGCATACAATGGGAAACGATCACACATAAAAATAGGCAGCGACAAAACTGTGCCCGTGGCTTAAGGGTGAGTTAAACGCGGTTTCACAATTCTCCAACATACGGAGTCGAGGGCTCGAAAACAGCCGCTGGCGATATGGAACGGGCCGCTTTTCTTTGATTTTGATTATCTGAGGCGTCGACAGTTAAGAAAGTAATGGCAATCTATGAAAGTAAAATTGTCTCGTAAATCACAAACAGCCGACAATGCTAGGCTTGATTGCAATGTGGTGAAGAAGACATACAACTAACATGACCAGATTTAAGGATATTTGAATTTGGACTTGAGTCTTATTCGAGTGGTTCGAATTCGCATGCGGGCGGACTTTTACAATTGACCAGGGCTTCTAAGTCGATCCAGCCTGCAGATGAATACCAAGAAATATCGTGGGAAGTCAAGGCGGTCAGTATGGTATCGACCATTTTCCTTTCCTTTTTTTCTTTATTGTTAGCTCTCTTAAACTCAAGCGTAGCCCTTACACACTGTTTAAAGTAGTAAGGTACTGAATTTTGCGTGTGAGTTTGCTTTCCCTTTTACCGGTGTCCCTCGCCTTCAGGCAAACCCACCCCGACTTCAGAGGTACATGTTATTAACGTTCCCATGTAAAGGACGGAAGCATCTCACCTCCATTTAGGAGAGGTGGGCAACGGCTAGGTTCGCACAGCTGAGAGACTTAGGCCTAGAGGCGTTCGGCCTTATCCCTCAGTTGAGAGTCGTAGGGTGGGTATCTGAACCAGTCATGTAGAAGGCTTAATATCTCACCTCCAGTTTGCAGTGGGTGAGTATCGGCCCGGCCCTCACATCCAAGGGTTAATGGCTTAGAGGCGTTCAGCCATATCCCTTAGCGGAATGCCGTATATTATGTATCCAAACCAAGAGTTAGTGACATCGTGTGCCTGTTTTGGAACTTTTGACTGCTATCCTCAGTCTACCTGCAGAGCATTAGTGTGTGTCTCTCTTGGTCTGGTCCCTATCCCAAGACCTGTACGACACGTAGTTGTGCTTTCGTCGGCAGTGCTCTTGGGGTCATTGGGACACGCAAAGCCCCCCCCCCCCTACCACGGCAAGGTATATCTCCCATCGACTGTTTATACTAATACAAGGCCAGTACCCTATACCACGTACTTCCCTAAGCGTGTCATTATATGTCCCCACGTTATGAAACAAATATAAACACACAGCGGACACAAGCGTGCTAATCCAACATATCCATTGTTAGATCTCTGCGCTTAGATGCTTTAATTACAGCAGCTCTGTGTCGTCACACACGCTGAGCGTATTTTCCAGGACAGAAATCAAATTCCCATTAAATGCTATTCGTACCATCAATATGCGGAACACCAAGGATCGAGGCATGGGAAGTTGCATGGACGCCTACGCCAGCTGACAGGGCATTTAGTGATAAGGATCACAAATACAGAGATAACAGAAATTATACTTCAGCCATTGGTAACCTATGGCACGCTTGCCTAGCGTGGTACGTGGAACTATTTACAATGGCATGCGGAATGAATTGAAAAAACCCTAAAAATCAGTCGTATTATCCTTTAAAGGACATGGCAATCAACTCCAGCGTTTTTATGACTGTGCGTGATTTCTTGGTAGTTTGCCATTGTTTTCTGAACGACCGGCACTCATATCTGTATATTGGAACCAAATCAAAGCGGCCTGCTTCCAAATCGCCCACAGCTGTGTTTCAAAGTGTATGCGGGATTACGAATTGTATTCGTAACCTCCTTCGCCACAGAGCCGATCATCCCCACATGGAATAATTAGAGAAATGAATTTTGAATTAAATTGAAGTATGTAGTCCTTACACTCAGGAAATAAATGACCGTAGACCCCGAGGCAGACCAAGAAGACGG
>JACEFZ010025024.1:132500-180000 GCA_014155875.1 Cepaea nemoralis | reverse complement strand
TGCATACAACAGTACGGATTTAACATAACACTTCATTCTTTTTCGTATTGTAGTTGCCAACCGTGTGTGGACGCTCTCAAACTGCGCCTGCTCACACCGTCTTTTTTACAGGACTTTGCAATCAGCCACAACATTTATTGACATTTTGTAGTGTTCTAGTCAATTTTATGTTTAATAGTGTGCCATTGCTTTCAGAAAGCCCGACGCTCATACAAATGTGAAAATAAACGCAATTTAAACGCAGATAGACAAATTGGTACTTCAATATCACATGGTCAACTTCATTGCCCAGGACATTTTCTAACACCCATCTTTAGACTGGGTCAACCTGGGAGCTGAAGTCAATTTAAACAAGCAATCCGCCTCCGTGTGGATTCGAACACATGAACACCAGGCCACCAGGCAGGCGTGTTAGCCACGGCTCTACCACGGCTGCCAGGAAGCCAGTACAGCAGGAACATACTTCAATGATGAGAATTTTGGTAAAACATAGATTAGGCCGCTCTGACACACTAAATCTCCCTCGTCTGCAAGTGTGCGCCGCACGGCGCCAAGATCTCCCCGCCAATCACTTTCGTCTGCTGCTGCAGTCTTGCCGGATTTCGTGTGAGTAAACATATCAACTGACGCTCACATTTCACGCGCAAATAGAAGGCTATAGATACCGGAGTGTCGCCGGGAGCTTTCAGGGTGCGGGGAACGGCGACCAAGGAAATGTCAGAGAGGAGGTGATGAAAGATGGACCAGGCGGCTGTGGATTAGTGAACTGAAGGAGTTAAGGGTTTTAGAGAAAATAACCGGCAGGGTGGGGTAGAAACGAGATCAAATCTCGACTGGGAGGAAATTTCTGAGACTGTATTAGCGGTTCAAGACGGGCATATATAGTGACAAAGTGACAGGCCAGGCCTTGAAACACGTTTGTTGGGGTTTGGTAGGAAATTTGAAGAATAGCTGCCTCAGAAACAAAACTCACAACTTGTGGAGGGGAAGAAATGGGATAGCCTATAAGCAAAATAAATAGGTGCGGTGGTTACCAGTAGAAAAGTGCCAACGAGGGGAGAACATGATAGAAGAGAATTTAGAAAAAAAAAAGCAACTTTACGTATTAAATAATAAAAAAAAAAAAAAAAATAAATAAATAAAGTAAAAAAAAACAAAACAAAACAAAACAAAACCGAACCTAGACGTGGATGTTAAAGGGAAACCACTACATAATTGCCTGATCTATCCTCTGACCCCCAGTGAAACAATCCCAGATGTCGAAATCTACGGTTTTCTGCAGAATCTGCGTCTGATAATAAAGCTCATGCAGGCAGCAAATTTCAAGGTATAGGCTGAATGAAAGCGATCGAAAGGAAAGAAATAGGAAGAATTCCGGAAAATAACGTTTAAATCTGTCGGGGCCAAAAAGGAAAACCTAACCTGCACAGTTCATGGCGACTGCACTAACTAGGCGGCCTTAAACCCTCAGGCCCAAGAACCCCATGTCCTACACCGTCTGGTAATATATGCAGTAATGATAGTCAGACAGTCAAAATGCTAGATTTATGGTGCAGTGACGTGTCCATCGGACGCAGCAAACACACAGATCTGCGCGACAACTTAATGTTGAGGAAGATTGGTGATTAAGACAACGGAAAAAAAAATACACGTATATTAAATATTTAGGGTTCATTAGTAACTTCTCGTTCAGAAAGCAATGGCAAAGTACTGAATGTAAAGCTTGTCTAAAAAATCAAACTGAGGTCGATCGCAGCATCCTTCAAAAGACATGCAACACACACATACACACACACACACACACACACACACACACACAAACACACACACATAAACACACACACACATACACACAATGCAAGCATTACAGTCTAGAACAAGGTGATTATGGAGGAAGCGAAGAAGAGGAAGACCACAACTGAGATGAATTCATGACAAGACAGATAATGTACACATGACAACAACAGGAGCAGGACTTCAGGCTGATGATAGAGAGGACTTTTTTGAACGTCTTTCAAGGGAGAACAATTCTGCACAGGATAAGCCACTGGATGATGGTGATAATGAGGTCTATGATAAAGATGAGGAGGAGGATGATGGTGATACTGATGAGGACAATGATAAGGATGAGGAGGAGGATGGTGATACGCTACTGATGAGGACAATGATAAGGATGATGATGGTGGTGATAAATATGATGATGGTGACAATGATGATGCTGATTTTGATGATGACATGTTAAACAACAACAACAACAACAACAACAACAACAACAAAATACATTTGGTGCCAGTCTTTGGACTGAATAATCTAACATGATCAATTGAATACAGAAGACACACGCAATATGTCGCACGATTTATTGTCTGTGATATTTGGCTGCATCTCGTTAGGTGCGCACTACAGAGTTATAAATGATGTGAAGTGAATAGATGAATCACATTTTGGCTGAAATACATAACACACATAGTAACCGACCTTGTTCGAATGTGGATGGACTATGTGCGACCTGTTATATAGGGTGTACTTTTAATGACTGTGAAGTGTTTGAAAATATTGCCGGTCCAAGCATTGTATTCACCATCTGTAAAATTCATGTAACATATTAGGTAAATGGGACATATTCTTAAGCAAGTGAATCGATACAGTTATCTCGGCACAGTCATAACATCTGATGGGAGATGCCTTGAAGAGATTAGAACAAGAATCGCCGTTTCGAAGGTAGACTTTTGCAAGATGAGAAACATACTGACCAATAAAAAGATATCAACTGACACGAGAAAAAGAGTGTTGAAGTGCTACATATCATCTCGATTAGCTTTCCCTATAACCAGCGTCCTTTGCCATCAGACGAACCCACTCCGATTTTCTAGAAACTCGTAATTTACGTCCCCAAGAACCCGCTAAATAGGCATCAGCCACATTAGGACATTCAATTAACAATGCATTTTTTCTTATGTCAATGTAACATGCACACTTGATGAACGAAAGATAAGTGATTAGAAGGTCCGACTGTAAGACGAGACTGCATGCCCAATTTGTGACCCCTTTGAAAATAAAGTTCGTTCAGCCCGTCGTAAGTTTAAAAGCACTCTTATCGATTCGGCCATGTTTACTACTGCTTCTGTGTTCAAATTCACGAAAACAATACATATAGTTGAATTAAAACAAAACCAAAAAAAAAAAATAAAAAAAATAAATCATTATTCAGTATTGAGATCATGCCGAGAGCCTATATCAAACTCACTGAATTTACTTGAATATTGCAAAGCTAGTATGAAATCTGCATTTAATGGTCCACTTACAAGTCACCGGAGTCCACAATTCTGGCGAAGCCAAACGTCTTTGATTCTGGCCTCACACCCAGGGTCTGATGGCCTCGGTAAAGGCTCGTTGTGGATGCATGTACTGGAAAATGGGAGACTCGTGGTAGTCCGAGTCAGATGAATACATTCCTGTGTAGATGCGATCCAGAAGATGAATAACTGTGAAGATTGCATCAAGATCACTACACATAGCGTTGACATCGTTTGTAAGATGGCGGGTCCAGGTGCTTGTAATTTTCTCGTCTGCTCAGTTGTCTATTAGGGTGACCATCTTTATGATTCTTCACTGATGTAATATGGGTCGTCTGTAACGTGATGCCTCCTACATGACATTCTTCGCGTGTTTAGCAGCAATAATGGAAACTTGCGCGACAACCCACTGTTTAATCTATATCGTAAATGTAACGGTTTCTCTGTTTGTCTCATCGTTTCTCTGTTTTTATTTATATACATCACCTGTCTTGGATTAGGTCAATGTTCTTGTCACAATTATGCCAGTTGGTCAAGTCATCTAGATACGTATCCCTGTCTCTTCCCCTCGGTCCTTTGCCATCATGTTTGCCAGTTGTGACTAAGTTTTCAAGTTTACCTTTCATAAAATGCCCACAAGAACCCTGACTGTCTACATCTAATTTCTCTAATCAATTTGCGGTATTAATTTGCTTCTTGGCACACACACCCACCCACCACTCACCCACTTACCCACCCACCCATACATACACACACTTCCATTTCACAATATCCAGTGGAGCAGAAGAACCAGCAGTGTTGAACAGTGTACGTATTCCCTGCTGATATTAATTGAGCGTCCGAAGCTGTCGCGCCAACCGGCCTGAGAAATCGAATATTCGAATGTGATTTGTTTCGCAATTCCCTTAGATGTTTATCACGAACCTGCGCTGAAAGGGTGCCTATTGAATGTATTTTCATTCAGTCTTTTCTTTTGCCGACTAAAAAGTCATTTTTGAATGTCTGTGATTTGTTTTACTTGAGTTCCTTCTTGAGGCTTGTTATTTGCCTCCTTATTGCGCGCCACGCCTTTGGACAAATTCTCATTTCGGGCAGTTATTATGGGGAGAAAACGAACAAATAATATTAATCAAGGAATTAATAGCCTGCTGTTGTCATGTACAGTGAATTCTTTTTTTTTATGTACAAAGGAACCCAGCATACGAAGATATGGAACTATTTATGTGACCAAAACATTGTGGCAAATTAGTCTTGACAGGGAAATAATAAACGGGATAAAGTACACATTAATAAAGGACCCCTTCAATAAATTAGTCAGGTGTCGTCTCCACAATGAAGGCTGGCTGTAATGGATCTCCAACACTGTCTCTGGCCTTGACTGTTCATTTTCAGTAAATAACCCGTTGCACACCTTTAGGTGTAATGTTTATATGGCGTTAATCGTATTCTTTTAGATCAATCGACGTTTGATTGGTGATTTGATCAATATCACAACGACCGCCTTTACTTTCAACACCTTCCCTAGTACCCAGTTTACACTAGATCGACCTGGGAGGCTAGATCAATTAGAAAAACAAAAACAGCTCGTCTCGATGAGGATTCGAACATGTGACCACCGGGTCGACGGACGAGTGTGCTGGCCATTGTATAGTAGTCTGCGACGAAGAATGATTTGTTGGGGAAGTGAATATACTCATAGCTGTGGGAATACAGAGCATCTGTCTTCATCGACAGGTGTTGTCCTAACTGGCACGGGGCTAAAAAAGGGACAAACTACGCGCACTACAACGGTTGCTATGCACCATCCCGCTTTAACTCATGATCGAGTAGACGCAAAGCTACCGTTGATCGCATAATAATAATAATAATAATAATAATAATAATAATAATAATAATAATATCATGATTGAGTTAGTCGCTTTTAAGGAACAGCTTCCGTAGTTTATTTATGCAGAAAGACTAGAATTTCGTCTATACGTCAGTGATCTTGCTCGGAGACCAGTTGTTGTTCCTCTCTATAATATCATCATCGTTATGCACCTCGCTTATAAGCGTGGGCGGTCATGTTTCGCCATCTTACACGCTCACCACAGCTCTGTGTTATTGTCCCGACCATACCAAGTGGTCAAGCCATCCAGATATTTGCTTCTCTGGCTCATCCTTGTTCTTTTCTCGTCAATCTTGCCAGTTGTCACCAAGTTTTCTAGTTTATTTCTTCTCATAACGTGGCCTCCAAAAATGTGACTATCTCTGTCTAATTTCTCTAATAATTTTGCGGTGTTCATTTGCCTCTTGTAGGACTTGCTCATTGGTTGTTCTGTCTGTTCATGGTATTCTTTGCATTCGTTTGTTTTTCTGTCTATCCATGGTATTCTTTGCACTTTCTTCAGAAACCTCTAAGATATAGCTTCCGAAAAAAACAGTTATGTATAAAAGTAGTTTATAAAAATAAATAAATAGCTGAAGTTAGAGAGTGTAAAATGTTATTCTGGGAAGTAAAGCACAGAGAAACGACACTGGAGTGTTCTGAGTTGTCATATAAATGACGAACTGGACGACTACCTGGAGAAACTGGAGTAAACAAGCCGGAGCGATACACATCCTCAACGTCTAGGTGCAACAGAGGATTGCTGTGATAAGGCTCAAGGTGTCACTTATCTAGTGATTGCCCTAATGCCATGAAAACCTACCCAGCTCGCACCCACGCTAATTTGCGGGTGTTTGTGTCGATTAATACGGCGCCGTTTATTTGTCTTGTCTGCTGTAGACGACAGTAATATACCGAAATATCGTGGATGGCTTGTGTTTGTTGATATTGCAATATCAATAACGTACGTATTATTATTACGCATTATGCATTTCTATTTTCCTGAATTTGTAGCAGTCACTTATACACACACACGCGAGCGCGCGCGCACACACACACACACACACACACAGACACACACACACACACACACATGCAGTTAAAAGGATGGTGGGGGATCACCTTCATTCCAAAACTGGGCTGAACTAGACAAGGGTACTCCGAGTTCTTCGTCCTTGTCTGAGAGGGTAGATGGATGATCCACTACGCCAGGATCAGGATGTGGTATACCAGCTTTTACTCATAAAATAACCAAACTCACACAGTCTAGACCGTGGCATAACGAAGCCTGCGCGAGCCAGAGGCGGAGGTTGTGACCTTTCAGGCACATCGCTGAATATTTTTGCAGGAGTGTCCAACATATGTAGAGTAGAGAAAACTGATGGGCTTGGACACTCTCTCTATCTGACGACAAACTCTATAGCGATGTTAACAAGATACAGCCGACTGCTGCTCTCTTTGGACATATTCATATTGTTCTTTGAACATGAAAGACGAAGAAGAAGACGACAACGACACAGAAAGAAAAAAAAAGAATAAGAAGAAAACCTTATTTTCCATTACCGTATATGATGTTTCCGGATAGTCATGGCACGTGATCACGATGATTGGTATTGATAGAACCTTCATAAACCATAAACAATTCCCATACATTTACTGTAAAGTTGCATTTGTTATGTAAAGCTACTGTAAAGTATAATACATTTGTACACGTCTTGATGCATATTAAGTACAGTATATGGACAGTTATGTAAAGGAACTTTTTACATGCCTTGAGGTGTTTTGGTACATACTGCTAGACCAGTGGTTCTCAACCTTTTTAATGGTCCATACACCCCTTCACCATGTGTTCAGAATGTCACCCCCCCCCCCCCCACCACAATCGTATTTTCTCCCTATAAATTCCCCCTCCCCGCCCCCACACAGTATACCTAAAAATGAAAGCTAAATTTAATAACACATACTAGAACAAGTCTAGACGTCTATATAAAACGTGATTTGCAGCTCTGCTTACGTTATAAAACAAATTTCTGAAGCGCGAGAAGTACAGAACTGTAAAGTATGGAGGAAAAAACAATATCAAGTAACTAGTTCTTGTATTAACGCCATCTTGCAATCATTTTAATCCCCCCCCCCCTCCCGGAAACGCATATGCTTATAGACCATTTAGCGCTCCATATGTGATGTTGGGAAGATCACACCTGTCGCTTTTATTTCCCAGACCATCTTCTTGTACATATTCAAGCCGATTGGGACTCGGGTTAATTACAAATTAATAATAATAACACTAACTTTAAAAAAAAAGTTCCCGCTTCGGTGTAGGTTTGGACACTGATCACCCCCAGTAAGGCGCTTTAATCATCGCGCTACTGTTACTGCTTGTGTTATACAAGAAAGCTAAATATATCGACTTTAATATTATCATATTTGAATATCTACAATACTATAACACCAGCCGCTATTCGCCTGAAATGAAAACTCAAGAATGGCTGTTTTAACTGTTTCGCCCTTATCAGAGAGAGCTTGACGTCTGATCCACTACCCATGGTTCGACAGATGGTATAATGTTCTTTTGTTTTTGATTCTAAAAATAAGTGTTCCTACAAGTAAATAAGACCTCGCTACCTTTTTAACAGGAAATATTGAACCAAGAGGTGTAGGCTAGACGCTTGTACTGGATAGGACATACACTGAGAAAACCTGAAAATGGTATCACTAGACAGGCCTTTGTCTGGAACCCACAGGGTAAAAGAAATAGATGAAGACGTAAAATACACTGAGAAATAGATGAAGACCTAAAACACACCGACAAGATTGATTAAAACAAAAAATTATAATATTGGCAGGAGATGGACGGAGTTGCATGGAGTAGCTAAAGATGGGATGGCTTGGAGTGAGTTAGTTGAGCATGTGTTCCAGTGCGGGAGTTAAAAAAAAAGGTGAACGAAGAAAAAGATAACCTTTCGAATCAGAGGAGAGTTTCACCACAGTAACCAAAATACCGCCGTTCTTCATTGTTGTGTTTTTGTCGAAATCTAAAAAAAGACAAGTATGACAAGTATTGAGCCGGACTACTCATCACAATCGGAGTACAATAACATGAGCGGCAAAGCCGTGCGAGGCGACAGAGACAGAGGCACAGATGTGGTAGATATAAGATTGACTCATGCTATCTATCGATCGCTGTCAATCTAATAAACGTTGATAGTTTTACCTCTCTCCATCTGCATCTTGTGGACATTGCGCAGGCCTCGACTCACTCACATAATACACCCTATGTGGTGCACATAAATATAGTCGTTGACGTGGCCCCTAGGATAAGGGCGCTCGCTCTTAATCTTCCGATGCGCAGATGGCAGGGTGGTAGGGTAGACGTGTCAACCCCTACACCGGAATTAAGTTGGACTTACACGTTCACTTCTCGTTCAGAAAGCAGTGGCAAACTACTGGACGTACAAATGGCTAGACAATCAACCTTGGATTGATCGCAACATCATGCAAAGGAAATCTAACACACACACACACACACACACACACACACACACACACACACACACACACACACATATATATATATATATATATATATATATATATATATATATATATATATATATATATATATATATATATATAGTGTAGGCCTAATAAGGCAAACTAACCTAGGACGCAAAAAAATAGTTTTTCTGACCAGAAAGTCCTCTTATAAGAAAGTTCAAGCATAAAGTAATGCATTTGCAACTTACAACGCAATATTGTTCTTCACTATAGAAATTCGCCACATCCGAGATCGCCTTAAGCGGTTTGCACTGTATATGTAAGCAAAAGTAAGTAACGGCCATTGTTAATAATAATAATAATAATAATAATAAGTCTTTATTTTCAAAGGGTTAAGAATTGGGCACGCAGGCCCGTCTGACATTCTGCCCTTCTTCTCTATTTCCTCTCATACATTCTTTCATTCAACATCACTTATGAAGCAACTTTTGACAACAAAAGAACATTAAAACGCATGAAAAATAATCAATAACAAATGACTCACTGAGGCAGTGTTTAACATGGGCATTATAAATACCTAAGGAGGGTGTAACGTGCCATACATAAGGGAATGTTTTTTGGCTAGTTGTCGTTTGAGATAAGTTACCATTATTGTCTTTTTTGTGTTGTTTGTTATGGGGGAATGTAGTCTGTACTAAGGTAGTGTTCAAACAGGTTGCGAATGTATGTATCATGATTGGTGGTGTCTTTGATTTCTTGTGGAAGATTGTTCCACAACTGAGCGGCAGAGTATGCTAAGCTTGTTTTATATAAGTCTATCCTAGGTTTAGGGACATGAAGTATATTTAGTCGTTCGCTATGTCTAGCGTTATATTTAAACAATGGCCAAAGGTAGCTTGGAGCATTTTGAAATAGGATTTTGTGAATTAGTTTGGTCTTATTAAAAAGCAGGCGCTTGTGGAGTGGCAGTAACCGGAGACGTTTATATAGGTTAGAATTGTCGGTAAGCTTTTCACCATTAATTAAACGCACTGCCCTTTTCTGGAGTGAATATAGGCGTTTTGTTATTGATTTGGAGCATCCATCCCAGACTGTGGAGCAGTAATCAATATGTGTTTGTATATGAGAAGTATAGAATATCTTTCTTGTGTTTTCGTCAAGGAAATGTTTAATTATGGCAAGTTGGTATACTTTTTTTGGCTATTTGTTTAACTAGAGTATGAACATGTGAGTTAAAAGTTAGATTTTGATCTATGATAACACCCAGTGTCTTGTGCTCGGTGACACTTTCTACAGGCGTGCTACCAATGTGCAGCTGAAGAGTTCTCTGCGAGTTTAGAGTGTGAAGTCTTTGCCTGGTTCCTATTAACATAGACTTTGTTTTAGTAATGTTAATTTGCATGCGGTTTGCATGACTCCAGTTAACTACACTATTTATTTCCTGTTGCAAGGATAATTCTAGCACATTACGATCAACAGCGTTTGTATATACTGTGCAGTCATCAGCAAATAGATCGCAGGACGACGACAGATTTTGTTACACAAATGGAGCTAGACCAATACTTTTAGAGACCAATCGGCATCAAGTGGGTGATGTGGTGGGTATCACATCTGCCGCCTTTACTTCCCAAGACACTTTCTGGTGCCCGTGAAAAGCAGTGTTGCCATCTCCCTTTGATGAAAAAGCACCAAAATCGACCCAAAAAAGCATTAAAAAGCACCAAAAACTTTTAGGAATCACAAAAAAAGCACCAACTGTTTTTATTACAAATGTAACAAGGTAGTACAGTATAATTTATTATTATCACTTCATATTACAATGAAGTTTATTTCAGATCCGCCAAATCCCAATCAGAACTACCTTCGAGCCAAAAAATCACCAAATTGCAATACTATTTTTTTGGGAAATCACTAAAACAAGCACTGGTGGTATTCATTCAAAATGTTATAAAGTAGCACATTATAATTTATTATTATCACCGAATATTAGAATGAAGTTTATTCCAGATCTGCCAAATCCCAGTCAAACAACTCCTCTTCAGTTTCTGTAGCTATTTCCTGCTGTGTTTGCTCCTGCGATGATGATGATGATGTAGATTGAAAGAAACATGTATATGCCTCCTGTGATCAAATTTTTCGCAGAATATCCTTAGGTAGTTATAATCATGACAGCATTTGCCATATCTTTTCATTCCATATCTAATAGTCAAAACAGCTGTCAAACTCTTGATGCTCAGTCTGTTCCGCAATTTTGATTTTATAACTCCCATCTGACTGAAAATACGCTCCACGTCCGCATTAGAATGAGGTAAAATGAGCACAGTTAAAGCTAAATCTGTAAGATCTTGGAAAGGATTTTCACCGGTGGCATCCCTGTATGAGGCTATTTCTGCCCACAGTCCGAGTGTGTCAGACGTCTGTGTCCACTGCATATGATGAAGTTTTCTCCACTGGAAATCGATGCGGGTGAGAGTAGCTGCATCTTCTACAAACATTTTAGCAAGATCCAATATACAGGGCTTCATTGGCTGTAGACATTCACTTCCACTAAGACATGACATGGACTGCAACACTCTAACGTTATCGGGTGTACGTCAAAGCAGCTGTGTCAATAGCTCTATTAAAAACTGGATGCACCTTCCACGAATTTCTTTCTCATCGGGAAACTTTTAGTCTGCTATTTCTTTCTCAAACTCATAACCTAGATTGGGATTAGGATCTAAATAATCTTGAATAGCATCACTTTCTATTATTTTTTCCCCAGAAATAGCAATCTTTGAACTGATAGAATCAATGAGCTGGACAAGATGACTGAGTAGTTTTGTTGAATACTGTATATCTGCTTCGAATTTCTTATTCACACTTTGAACGTCTCCGAGAATATGCTTGAGAAATATGAGATACACATAGTTTTCATGTCGCTAAACATAGAATGTAGAAGTTCTGCTGTATAACAGCGCTCGTTGAGTCTTGCCACATCAAAATGAGTTCTGAGCTCGACCCACTGCTGCAATATTCTGACAATGGCAGATTGAATGGACATCCATCGTGTCTGGCCTAATTGAACAACCTTCAGCGGATGTTTTCCATCATTTAATAAAGCAAAACGCTCCATGTACTTTGCTTGACGAAGACTTGAGTGAGAAAACCAGTTATATATTCTCTAATCATGAACTCTATGTTTCTGGGCAGACAAGCAGCTGCAGTCTGTGACACTGCCAGCTGAAGGGAATGACATACACACCTAACTAGTACCAGATGAGGAACTACGGATTTTAATTTTGTATATATTCCATTATTTACACCTGTCATGACAGATGTAATGTCAGTGGCGAGTGCAACTAGTCTTTGCATCTCAAGTCCATTCTTGTTTAAACATTCTTTTAACGCATTGCATATTGCCTGAGCATTGCAGTCACTTACTTCATCTAAATCATATTAAAGGGCGTTAAATTACTTGAATATTGCACGGTAATGTACTAAGACTGTTTTACTGCCTCGCTTCAGTTCAAATTCGGCTTCCTAGTGTCTCCAAAATGATTTTTTAAAGTAATTTTTACCCACCCAAAAAATCACTAAAAAGCACCAAAAACATTTTGTGAAGCACTAAATTTACGCGGCCCCGCTAAAAGCAAAATTTTCGCACTAAACGACTTTAAAAAGCACTAAATTTAGTGCGAAAAGCACTAAAATGGCAACACTGGTGATAGGCTGAGTCAACCTGGGAATAAATAATAATTAAAAAAAAACATAACTCGAAACAACCCAGTTGCGGATCCAACCCAAGACCACTTGTACGACAGGCAGGCATATAGCCACTCCCCCACCCCGACTCCCTATACAGAATGTGTTAAACCAGACACCCAGGCCTTTAACGTGCCCCCTGACTACTTCGGTAATCATGCTCTACACCTCAACACCCCCGCAAAATACACTCTTTAGACACACCAGCAATAGCACAAAACGCCGTAATTGCGTTTAGTCTTAGTCTCTTTGATAGCTTATGTTTTATAGTCGTAGAGACAGCTGGCCGCAGACCTGCTGCATAAACGGTGTTCACCACACATGTGTACGTAGCAATAATTTGTTGATGGCCTTGCGGTGGATACTGGCGTACTTCGGCAGTAATCTAACACTACTTACGTTGTAGTATAGAGGTGTTCATAGAATTGTTGGCGAAAGCAGGATTCCCTCATCCTCTTCTCTCGTTGTATTGTTTTCGTTAGCTCCCTCTGAAGCTTCCTCTGTCTATATACATTCTACAACTTCAAGTGCACTGGGCTGATTTTTGCGTTTAGATTAGCTTTCCCTATTGCCAGTGTCCCTCGCTATCAGACACTCCGACTTCAGAGGTACTTGTAATTTACGTCCCCAAGTCAAGGACGAGAAGTCAACATTTTAGTCCACGTGACGGGTGTATGGGTTGAACCAGCTACCTCGGCATCGGCACACCGGATGTTTAAGAACGAGCGCTGTTATCCATTCGGCCACGCTAAGCTCTTTTCTCTAGCTCAGGTCGCTGATAAAGTGGCATGGTCAATATTACAATGTATCGGGAACACTGTTGTAGTAGCAGCAGTTGTTGTTGTTGTTGTTGTTGTAACTGTAAGTAGTAGTAGTTATTATTACAGGTATGGTTATTGCTTTGCCAGCAGCAATAGTAGTAGTAGTAGTAGTAGTAGTAGTAGTAGTAGTAGTAGTAGTAGTAGTAGTAGTAGTAGTAGTAGTAGTAGTAGTAGTAGTAGTAGTAGTGGTGGTGGTGGTGGTGGTAGTAGTGTGGTGATGGTGGTGGTGGTGGTAGAAGTATATTTACCCATATTAGGTATTAACACGGATAATATGTTGTAGCGAAGAGTCTCAAAGTGCACAAAATGGTCCCCCAAGGGCCCCAGAATCCCATCTAGCAATTTAAAACATCGCAGAGTTCAATCGACGAAAGAAAACAAAAAGGCTGAGAACCCCTGTCGGATACTGTATAACATTACAGCCCTGTAGCATATTTTTGTTTTTTTAATGGGAGAACAAGGTGTTAGCCAATTTATAGTTTTAGGATAACGTCCTGCAGGTTGTACTTCTATAAAATTGGCTGAGCCACTTTATAGTGTGCTAAATAGTGCTCCATAATAGCTACTGCATTTAGACTATTAAATATTAGCCATTTTGCAACAAACTTACATGTATTTAACTCTTTCCAAGCTCCTGGCAATTGTTGCGTTAATGTGTCTTATCTCTAGCTATTGACAAGATGCGTTTTAAAAGTTATCTGCATATCCTACACATAATGTTGCAATCAACCTCAGTATTTATCGGCTTTTGTGATTTAAGAGATAATGTTACTTCAGTAGTTCGTCATTTCTTTCTGAACTGCTGACGCCTCGTATAATCGAAATCAATGCAAATCGATCTGCTTCGAAATCGCACGGAGCTGATTTGGATTCTAATATTCGCAACAGGAGGCAATTATTTGAGTCAGATATTTCAAATGTTCGCTGCAGTAGGCAACTACTTGAGTCCAATGTTTCCAATGTTCGCTGCAATGTGCAACTATATGAGTCAGATATTTCTAATGTTCGCGGTAGAAGGCAACCATTTTGAGTCCGAATTTTCCAATGTTCGCCGATGTAGACAACTATTTCAGTCAGATATTTCCAATGCTTGCAGCAATGGGCAACTATATGGATCGTCTGTTTCCCAATGTTCGTGGCAAGAGGTAACTATTTGAATCCGATATTTCCAATGTTCCGCGTCATTAGGCAACTATTTTGAGTCAGATATTTCCAATGTTCACGGCAGTAGGCAACTATTTGTGTAAGATATTTTCAATGTTCGCGGCAAGAGGAAACTATTTGAGTCAGATATTTCTAATGTTCGCGGCAATAGGCAACCATTTTGAGTCCGATATTTCCAATTTTCGCGGTAGAAGGCAACCATTTTGAGTCCGATTTTTCCAATGTTCGCGGATTTAGACAACTATTTGAGACAGATATGTCCAATATTCGCGACAGTAGGCAACTCTCTGGGTCCCAGCGTTCACCGCAGGAAGCCACCATGTCGGTCCGATTTAAAAACTGTAATACGCGCTATATGTTGTAAATAAAGCAAAGGACCCCGTTTCCCGCGCCATGATGTGTACTGGGTACATGGTGTTAGCCACAGACGTCTATAGACCAATCAGCATTCGATGGGTGATGACGTCATCATCACCCCAGCGATTTCTACTTCCCTTGACATTTCCTGGTTGCCATTTTAGGCCGAGTGAAAGAGAGCCCAGGTCAATAAACACAAGAATTCCCGTTCCTATGTGGATTCTGCCGGCTTCGTGGCTTAGAGGTTATGACTTTTCTCCGTAATCTCGTATACTCTCGTCGGTAACGTGATGACGGTGAGAATCAGCAGTGGCTCGAATCGCATCGGTAACTTACGGGGTATGTGAGCCGGCCGCTCAGAAAGCAATGGCAAACTACTGAGCGTAACCTTGCCAAGAAATCAACATACAGCTGAAAGATGCTGGTGTTGACAGCGATGTCCTGTAAAGGATATGCTCCCCCTCCCCCCCCCCCCCCCCCAAAAAAAAAAAATGTGGATTCTAACACATCACCAACGGGCGGCGGGCCAAGGTGTTAGCCACTGCGCTATCGTGTCTCTCGTTATATATATACATAGTAAAGACGTCAACATCAAACATCTCAATGGTGTTCAATATCTAGGAACCACGGTGACATCCAACAGAAGATGGACATAGAGATAGAGACAAGGATCGTCACGTGCAAAGATTATTTAACGAGACATGCAATACCACGGAAAACGGAAATATCACGTAAAACCGTTTATTAAAAAGTTTGTGTCCTGTTCTTTCGTGTTGGTGCAAATGATGAACATTGAGCAATTAAATGGTGAAGAAACAGGAGGCAGTAGAGACGGTGTGTTTGAAAAGAATATTGAGAAAATCCTGGATAGATAAGAAAGCGAATGCTGAGGTATAGAGTACTGCAGGTTCCACAAGACCATCCATTAAAATCATAAGGAAACGACAAATGAAATTTATGGGGCGTATCGACAGAAGTGATGAAACAAAGAGATATGTCTTGTGTGCCAAAATACTATTTCCAGGTAGGAAAGAAAGACAGCGAAAGATGCGTGGAAAACCTAAAAACTAGGTGACAAATAATACTATACGTAACATCAACTTTATACTTGATTAAAATGTGAGATGACAAACTTTAGTGGAGAGAACTGCCAACTCAGCAATGCGCAGACGTGGATTGGCGCCGCAGACAGCAAATAACATACTACAGGAATGCGAGGTATCTAGGCAAACCATCTGGTCTAGGGAAACAATATGGACCGCTGAGTGAGCTAAACAGACAGCAACTTTTATGCAAGAGACAACCTTACAGATATAGACAATTAATTTTAAGCGAACGAAATAAATATAAGGAGGAGGAGGAGGAAGAAGAAGAAGAAGAAGAAGAAGAAGAAGAAGAAGAAGAAGAAGAAGAAGAAGAAGAAGAAGAAGAAGAAGAAGAAGAAGAAGAAGATGTGGGGAGTTATGATTGCCAAGTAGAGAGTTATTAGTGCCAATATCCGTTTAATGTTAGGCATCCGAAGAAGAAAAAGAAAATGAAGTCATAGGAAAAAACCTAACAAGAAGGAAACTCAACTAATCGAAATTTCACGGGAATTTTGTTTCTTTTACCCATTACATCTCCACCGACGACAACTTGTCTAACAGCAACGTTAGTCGGAACATCCGTTATTCGAGTAGGTACTTCACAACGGACAAGAAGTGAAGTGCCTCGACTGTCACATTCGTCACTTCACATCATGGCGATATCGCTGATCTCCATGTCTGGCCTCTGGTATTGTCATTTATTCCACATTTACGCCAACTTCAATCACGAGTTTTTAGCGTTTTACTAAGTGTCCGTAGCTTCATCATCATCATTATGTGCCCAGCCATCGGGCATAGGCGCTTAAGCGTCTTCATAAAATTCAGTCTGTGGCGTTCTGGATCAATTCTATCAGTGATATTTCTCATGTCTGCCCCATGCCTCTCCTACCTCTGATCTCTCTAGTCTCCACGCTATGCTCCAAGTACAGTCTTCTTCTCTAGTCTGGGGAACATATATTATGTTGCATCCTACCATAACCCCATGTTACAAGAACTGTAACACAGTACGTTGAACACAAGTGTGTCCAGGCTGCCCATGGGTGTGACCTGTCTACATTCTCGCGTGTTGGATCATTGGGATAATTCACACACGCACACACACAAACACACACACACACACACACACACACACACACACACACACACACACACACACAGGCACAGGCACAGGCACAGGCACACGCACACATAAAAAACACACATATATGAGTGTGCATTCACACACACACACACACACACACACACCACGCACCTACACCACTCCACACATACACTTGCTCGCTCTCTCTCTTTCTCTCTCTCACTCTCTCTCTTTCTCTCTCTCTCTCTCTCTCTCTCTCTCTCTCTCTCTCTCTCACACACACAATTAACAATAAAGACGAATATAACCGTTTAATGTCTTCTGATTCGGTCATAAATTAATTGGACGCATCCAAGACAAGTTATAGTATGCTAGTCAATTGGTACTTACACGACTAACACATTTGTCAGTTTTCATAGAGACTTATGTGACGTGTATCCACTGTGTGGGAGACTCCGTGGCTGTGCGGTCAATCCGCCTGCCTGGAGCTACAGAGGTTCCGGGTTAATTTTCGGACTCCGTCATTCAGTTCACGATTGCAATTGTTGTCCTAGAGATCCCAAGGGGTCGTCGCTGGGGGTTACTTAGTTCGTGCTCGGCGCGACGTTTTGACGCTTGCGACAGGCGACTCTGCGGAAATAAGACAGAGCCATGTGGGAAGCACCAGGTGCAATGAAGTCGACCCCACTTGCCTTTCAGCCCTAGCCGTTATCTAGTGCCGGCTCTGTTGCGAAGGGGCTACGGACGCAATTCGTAATCCCGCATGCCGCGTTCGAAACACAGCTGCCGGTGGTGTGGCGGCATACTGCCTGGCGTTGGTTTTCATACAATGGTATGTGTGCCGGTCGTTCAGAAAGCAATGGCAAACAACTGAAAGTGAACTTACCAAGAAATCACACACAGCAAAAAACAAAAATAAATAAATAAATATATAAATAAATAAATAAATAAATAAATAAATAAAAATTAAAATTTAAATTAAAAAAAAAAACAATGCTCGTGTTGACTGCGATGTCCTGTAAATAATGTGTTAAAAACTGTCATCTACTACCTATAGTACCTTGCGGTGTAAGGCAGGGGGAGCCTGAGCCTGAGGAATTAAGGTTAGGATTTTATTTTTGCCCCCGACAGGAAAAAATATATCAACACCTTACCGAGGATTTCAACCCGGGTCTCCCGAAGGAGAACCCGGCGTTCTTTGCCACTCGGCCAGCCGCTCCCCCGTATGTCCAGTGTGTCCTAGATGTTAGTTTAACTGCCTCTGTGATATTCGTTGCTTTACGGTTTTCACTTTCATATTGCTGTTAACTCTTTCAGGTGAAGAAAGTTATCACTTTAACTTCCTCAATCTCAGATTGCTAAATTTTACCTCCTTCAGATGAATATACTTATCACGCTAACGTCTTCATTCTCAGATTGCTATAGTTTACCTCCAACAGATGAATATACTCATCACTTCAACGTCTTCACTCTCAGATTGCTATAGTTTACCTCCAACAGATGAATATACTCATCACTTTAACGTCTGCAATCTCAGATTATTATAGTTTACCTCCAACAGATGAATATACTCATCACTTTAACGTCTTCACTCTCAGATTACTATAGTTGACTTACAACAGATGAAGATACTGATCACTTTAACGTCTTCACTCTCAGATTACTATTACATTAGCTTCTCCAGCCCCACAAAGCTATTAATTGAACTCCTTAACTCCCGGATAGTGACTGCATCGTTTATTTATATCACAGTTACTCGCTCTGGGTTACTGTATTGTCCCTTTATTCTGACGTTTCTTTTGATTGTTTCCTTGTTGTTTG
This sequence comes from Cepaea nemoralis, assembly GCA_014155875.1. Classification (NCBI taxonomy): domain Eukaryota; kingdom Metazoa; phylum Mollusca; class Gastropoda; order Stylommatophora; family Helicidae; genus Cepaea; species Cepaea nemoralis. The sequence continues at coordinate 161,266 of JACEFZ010025024.1, read as the reverse complement.
TACAGTTGAGGGCACGTTTTTGTGGTTTTCTTTGATGATGAACATTCCATATTTCCCAGAAAATGTGCAAAGCCTGGCTGATAGCTCTTGCGGCTATTGTCTGCCTTCAGCTTGCAGATCAATGTTACTTGTATAACTCAAATTTGTTTTTATCTTTGAGAGACCAATCACTGTTTTAAATATAATTTCCTCTCTACGAAAATGTCGAAAGAGGGGAATGCCAGTGGGCAGTTCTGTAATATATCATCAATGGACAACACTCTAGGTAAAAGAAATATTCCGCTTCTAGCACGAGATTTGAACACTTAACCAATGTCTTCGTATCGCTTATGGAACAAGTATATTTCAACACATATCGGGCGCGATGGCGTAGTTGATAGCGAACTGCGCTGGTAATGTCATAACCACGGTCGGGCACGAGTTTAACACATGGGCTCATCGTCTGTACTCAGGCCTACAAAATGTGATGAAGTTTACTCTCTTCAACACTAGAGTACAGAATCACACAAATCACTGAACAAATTATTTTACTCTCATCAACATTAGAGTATAGATCACACAAACCACTGAACAAATTATTTTACTCTCTTCAACACTAGAGTATAGAATCACACAAATCACTGAACAAATTATTTTACTCTCATCAACATTAGAGTATAGATCACACAAACCACTGAACAAATTATTTTACTCTCTTAAACACTAGAGTATAGAATCACACAAATCACTGAACAAATTATTTTACTCTCTTCAACACTAGAGTATAGAATCACACAAACCGCTGAACAAATTATTTTACTCTCATCAACACTAGAGCACAGATCACACAAATCACTGAACAAATTATTTTACTCTCTTCAACACTAATAGAATCACACAAACCATTGAACAAATTATTTTACTCTCTTCAACACTAGAGTATAGAATCACACAAATCACTGAATAAATTATTTTACTCTCATCAACAATAGAGTATAGATCACACAAATCACTGAACAAATTATTTTACTCTCATCAACACTAGAGTATAGATCACACAAATCACTGAACAAATTATTTTACTCTCTTCAACACTAGAGTATAGAATCACACAAATCACTGAACAAATTATTTTACTCTCTTCAACACTAGAGTATAGAATCACACAAACCGCTGAACAAATTATTTTACTCTCATCAACACTAGAGCACAGATCACACAAATCACTGAACAAATTATTTTACTCTCTTCAACACTAATAGAATCACACAAACCATTGAACAAATTATTTTACTCTCTTCAACACTAGAGTATAGAATCACACAAATCACTGAATAAATTATTTTACTCTCATCAACAATAGAGTATAGATCACACAAATCACTGAACAAATTATTTTACTCTCATCAACATTAGAGTATAGAATCACACAAACCATTGATCAAATTATTTTACTCTCATCAACACTAGAGTATAGAATCACACAAACCACTGAATAAATTATTTTACTCTCATCAACACTAGAGGATAGATCACACAAACCACTGAACAAATGTTCTAGACACCACAACCAACAGAAACTAACTTTCTAACTTTCTTTCCCGTGTCCCTATCTGTCGCTTTTAAATTGTCAATAGATCTTTAGCGTGTATATTTACACACTGTACTTTGCATTTTCGTGACTCTTGTCCCAGAGGACAAGAGGCCAATGCCCTATCCCGTAATCAAACTATATATATATATATATATATATATATATATATATATATATATATATTTATATTCCACATTGGCACCTTTCCGTCTTGACAGACGATAGTTTGGTACATTATGCTTCAAAAAGGCTTCATAACTGCGACCCATGGCGGTGGCGAGTGTGGCTGATAAGGCCAATACGCGCTGCAAATGTTTGTCCACAGTGGATGCATGTGAAAACATGGTCATTTCCACCATCATGCACCATCTTACGTCTCTCACTCTCTGTGTGTGCTTTATCTGCAATCATTTTCTCCTGTGTCTTTAATCCATTTCTGATAGTTACCCTCCATGCAACACGTTCAGCGGCGACTTGCTCCCAATGTGCATTATCAATGCTTGTATCAATCATGTCCCGCTTACACACATCTTTGTATCGTAGTAGAGGCCGACCCTGAGATCTCCTACTCATCTGTAATTCACCAAAAAAGATGTCCTTTGGTATTTTACCATCATCCATCCTCCTAACATGTCCTATCCATCTAAGTCTACGAAGACTGAGCATATATATTCGTCTGTTCACGTTTTTTTTTTTTTTTTTTCCCGCGTTTCCATCCTGTTTCAGGATATTGCGGTCAACACCAGCATCTTTCAGCTGTATGTTGATTCCTAGGCTAGATTACGCTCATCAGCACGCCACGACTTTCTGAGCGACCGGCTCCATACTCTCATAAGTCACTTTTGCAATTCGAACCACTGCTAATTCTCGTCGCGTCACGTGACGAGAGTATTCGGGGTTAGCGGAGAAAGCTGCTAACCCCTCGGCCATGGAGCCGGCTCGTCTGTTCACGTGGTTTACATAAATTAAACACGCACTTTCTGTTATTTGTCACGTTGATTTATATTCATTCGTGTATTTTAGTGGGACTCCGTGGCCGTGTGGTCAAGCCACCTGTCTCATGGATGAAGGGTGTAGGTTCACTGCCGGACTGCGTGGTTCACAATCCACGACTGCAATGTTTCTGGAGACCCATGGGGATCGTCGCTGGAGTCAGCGAGTTCTTGCTCGCTGCCATGCCGCTGACAGGCAACTTCTCATTCTACAGACAGAGATTGAGCTGCATGGTGTAAACCCGTCGCAATGAAGTCAATCCTCCAGCCTTTAACCCCTTATTTAACCTAATTTCTATTTCAACCTATCTATAAACATATAGTTAGTATTGATTCCACACTGTGAACGTGTTTTCTACACAACCTTTCATCTGTTTCATCTCGTCCTGTTGGAGTCTATGGCCTAGGGATAGTGAACGCAGTTTCACAGTCCCGACAAACTGGCTTCACAGCCAGCGGCAAGCAATTCAGAAGAACACCACTTTTGAGTTGATTTTCAATATGGGCATCGGCCGTCCAGATAGCAATTGCAAACTATGGAAAGTAAATTTAAAATTTCCCAGAGAATCACTCTCTCTCTCTCTCTCTCTCTCTCTCTCTCTCTCTCTCTCTCTCTCTCTCTCTCTCTCTCTCTCTCTCTCTCTCTCTCTTTCTCTCTCTCTCTCTCTCTCGCCCTCTCTCTCACACACACACACACACCAAAAACCAATTGCTGTTGATTTTTCGACTTCTTGTAAAGGATCCTTCTACATGCCTGAAGGACAAATGGTACAGCATGTATTTTTAATGACTCTGCAGTGTCTGACAATATTGCTGGTCCAAGTTTTGTATTTACCTATTATGCCGCATGAACTTGACAGAGGGTAAATACAAAACTTGGACCGGAAATGTTTTCCAACACAGCACATTCATTAAAATATGCCCTGTATACCAGATCAATATTTGTATAGACCAATCGGCACTTGCTGGCTGATGTTTTCAGTATCAATTACACTGACCGCCTTTACTTCCCAAGACATTTCCTGGTACCAATTTTAGTCTGAATTTACCTCGGAACCGAGGCTATTTGTGATAACAAAATCCGAATCCGCCACACTGCGGATCGAACCATAACCACCCGGGTTGGTAGACTAATGTCTAGCCACTACAGCGGCTTGTGGAAGTACACGCAACTAACTTGTTGTCTTGTTTTATTCTCTCTCTAGTGTCAAGTGGACATCAGATGTATCGACCGCACTTTCACAGCCCCCTACATCACTGGATTCCTGAACCAGCCAAATCCATAGTTCCACAAGCGCACTCCGGCTGGATGGGTCCTTCCTTTGGATCGTGCAAATCTCCTTCTCACCCTGGGGCGCATGCCAACATACCGGTTCATCCTACAACGTCAACGTTAGTTTCTTCAGCATCCTTCCCGTTTCCACCAACACCCCCTAAAGATGTTACTCCTGAAACAAACAATAGCACTACTAGCAACAACAACAACAATAACAACAGTGGTACCAGCGGTTTGAGCAGCACAGCCAGCAACCACATATCCAATATTTCTAGTGCCATCGGCAGTCAGCTGGATGGCTACGGGAGCTCCGAGTACAAATCCCCCGATACTTCTCTTAAAATGGAGGCTTCGGCCCCAAACGATAACATCTCATCTTTCTTTAGTATCCACGGACACGGCCACTCGTCTGTTCATCCGGTATCCTCCTATCCCCCTTACATGGGTGCCGATCACTACGGCAGCGGAGGGCTTAGCTTCCATACTCCCAGTGTCATCAAATCGTCGCCGTCCTCATCGTCGTCGTTATCGAATAAAGCAAGAGCAAAGACTAGATCCAGCACAGGTATGTTTCAATTTTCCTTTTAAATCATCATTATCATGTGTAGTGCCGATAAGCGTAGGCGGTAATATTTCGCCATCATCAGAGTCGTGGATCAGCTCCGTGTGTTTGTCTGGATTATGCCTTTCTTGTTCCGTTTATGTCTTTTCAGATATGTAAATAACTGTATGCACACCGGAAACATACACTGTATCATTTACTGCTAGAAAGTGACTTCAGGATGGATTCGCCTGATGGCGAGGGACACTGGTAATAGGAAAAGGTAATCCTCACTCACAAACCAGTCCAGTCCACTACAAATAATAGCACATATATGGACTACGCTTGAGTTTAAGGCAAGCGAACATAAAATAAAATAACAAACACACAAACGCATTAGACCTATTGCTGTGTCCAAGTATATTAAGAACATATTACAGAAGGGACGTGAATACTCGGTTCATGTGCGTCGACATGGTCGAAATGATAAATGCACTCCCTCTTAAGGTTCCATGCGCTGATAGCGAGGTAGGCGATTCAACCCCTACACCAGCATTAAGTTGGACCTAAACGTTGACTTCTCGTTCATAGAGCAATGGCAAACTACTGCATGTACATTAAATCAACATGAGGTTAAACGCAACGTCCTGCAAAGGACATGCAACCTTTTTTAATGTGGTCCACGTAGTACACATAAATATGGCAGTAAATAAACAAATTCACGAGTATTGCCTGGCAATCGTAGAAGCAGAAGTTAAATTAAAAAAAAGTTAGTTGCATATCCTATACAGAACGTTGCGTGGGAAATGAGCAGACAAGCTGAAAAACATCTTATGGCTGTGGAAATGTGGTTTCTGAAGAAAATGCAAAGAATACCATGGGCAGACAGAAACATTAATGACTAAGTCCTACAAGAAACAAATGAAAACTGTAAACTCATTAGAGAAATTAGAGGTAGACAATCACAATATTTTGGCCACTTTATGAGAGGAAATAATTTGGAGAACTTGGTGACAACTGGCACGATCGAAGGGAAGAGAACAAGGGAAATGCAGAGATGTAAATACCTGAATGGCTTGCCCACTTAGTACGGTCGAGACAAGAACACTGAGCTGATCCACGACCATTGTGATCGCATCAGATAGCGAAATATGACCTCACACGTTCATCGGCATGGCACGTGATGAATGAATGAATATGTGTATGTCTGTGTATGTAATGGGAATTCTGCATTTGTCTATGTATGTACTGGAATACTATGCAATCAACAAATCAGGGACATTTACAATTGAACAAAACTGTTGAATTGTTGGACATTTCTCACGAAAACAGGATGGTAAGCAGAGATGACACCGATATTTCACTTCGAATGACAAACACTTGACCCCCATCTTGGACGAATCTGGAGGACGTGACATGGTACATCTGCACGTCCTCCTACGGACGTGTCCTGCTTGTGGAGCACGCTCAGCACATGTTTTCCCATGGGGGTTTGAGTGTTGATCAAAGGTTATGAGGCAATGCAGAAATGAAACCTCGTTGGATAATATCGTAAAGATTTAATCCTCGATTGAAGGCCGTTCGGCTTTCCGTAGAGGCCAAAAGATAGCGCAAAATGATAATGTTTTTTAAAAAAAAAAAGGCAATTGTGTGTCCTTTGGAGGATGTTCCCATCAACTTGGTTGATTTGTTAAACACTACTACGTTCGGTATTGCGCAGTAACGTATTGATTTGCAACCTCCTTTGTTTGTCTTTTAAGTTTAGCGTAGATGCTAAAATAAAGTCAGGTCGTAGATATGGCTGAACTACCGTATAACAATAGACGGCACTACCTGCTTTCTGTTTGTGCTGAATATTGGGCTTTGCTCACCAAACACAACACCCTACATTATGTCAACAACTTCGGGCGGAGGAGCTCAAATGAGAGGGAATAAGCCTTACACTAGTGCGAGGAAATGCAACCTAAAGACTAAATTTCATGGCAGGGCAACCTTGGTAGGCACATGGTCTAGGATCGAAGCTCCGACAAGTGAACTGTTAGAGCAGTGCAATGAATCTCACCTAACGTTTCGTAAATGTTAACGTAATGTGAATTTTACCGAACTCTTTGTATATCCGAAGTTATTAGGAATGTCCATGAACGTTTCGTAATTCTTAAACTTAATATGAATCCTACTGAACAAGTTGGAAATCTGAACTTAATATGAATCTCGCCAAATGCTTCGTAAATTTGATATCTCACGAAAAACAATGAATACATCTCGAAACTCAAAGGCAAGGTGCGAACTCACGACAGGCGACAGCAAGCCATGGTCATGACCCGGGTTGACCACCCCCTAAAGAATGTTAAGGAAGTAAAAGGGCCAAAATATTCGGCGAAGGGAGTGAACTTCTGATGATCGGAAGCCTCATGCCATTGCGGGTATGCTCCGCGGCAGAGTTGCTATCACTCACCGGACATTTCGTAACTCTGAATTTGGCACGAACTTCACCAAACGCTGAGTAAATCTGAAGAGCAGGCCGGGCAGTGGTTCTCCTGAGATGACCTTGCAGGCTCGGGAGCAGTACGCTGTAAGACAATATCCTCCTGCTGGCTTGGCTAAACGGAGTGAGCACTGACCAGACGAGGCGATGGATGTGTCGTGGGAGGCATCCCGCCAGGCCGAATGGAATTAGTGTCGGTCTAATTACTGGGGGGCCAGGACTAGTGGCTTACCCAAGGTCGACTTCTGTGACTAGCAGAAGGTCATGATGGTAGGAAAATAGTCACACATGGTGTTGAGGAAAGTAGTCACCAGATAATACACGTTAAGAACGAAACTGCAGAGGGCGTTGGAGAACGACCGACAAAGTAAGAAGCATGAATGTGTTAGTATTGTTTTCAATAAGGTATAAGTACCATGTGCTGGTGTGTGTGTGTGTGTGTGTGTGTGTGTGTGTGTGTGTGTGTGTGTGTGTGTGTGTACGTGCGTGCGTGTGCCTGTGCCAAGAGAGGTTTCTTTATTTTCTCCTGAACTGAGGAGTGAAGTAAGCTTGCCTGACATGTTTACTTCTCGTCCTTTGGCTTGGGGATGTAAATTACAAGTACCTCAAAAGTCGGGGACACTGGAAACAGGGAAAGCTAAGACACGCAAAAATCAACCCAGTGCACTCCCTAGTAATGGAAACTACTAGTAGAAGTGGTGGACTATGGGCGAGTTTAAAACGAGCGAACGGGACGACGACGACGCCGACTGCAAAAACAACAACAACAAAGCCAGCTTGCCCAAGAGAATAGAGACAGCGATAAATAATTTAATGAGGGCATGGACGAAGCTTTAGGAGATAGTAAAATATAAGACAGTGTGGTGGGAGCTGCTTGAACCCCTTTGCTCCATCTAGAGATAAAACCAATAGATGACTGAAGAAATGCGAGCAGTCACAGCCCAGTTTACAGTGCAGGGTTCATTAGCACTCACAAACATGAAGAGCGGAGTTTTAAATTGGCCAGAACTCCCACATCGACCCAACCAGCAGTGAACACCAGGAAATGGCACGCCAATGCCGGGTCGGGAGGTAAGTCTATATGCTAACCTCACTCCACTAGATACAAGCCCTTGTTAGGGTGCTATGCATGGAGCTTTAGGGTTTGAACTTACTCATCCAGCGGATCCTCCAACAAACTAGTACATCCACCCATATGTGCAGACCACCAACAGAATTTATTAGTTCGCGTGTTGGAATTATTCCATTCCAGTATGATTGATTGATTGATTGATTGATTTAGGAACCGACATCACAGTATGAATGTCTATTAAGAAGGTTAGCGCATTGTCTTTCCGTCTTTCTGTTTGCAGCAATTTTTCTGGTAATCTTTCCATATTCCATATTTCTCTCCCCATAATGTGGCAAAAATATGTTGACCGACACCTGCTTTTTTAAAAAAAATGGCAAAGGACCCATTTCCACACCTTAAGACGCTTTGGGCATATGGTGCTTAACCCATATTTATAAAGAACAATCGGCACTCGGAGGTGACGTGATCAGTATCACATCGGCGGCCTTGACTTCCCAAGACATTTCCTGGCACCAGTTTTATACTGAGCACACCCAGGGGTCCAGGTCAAATGTAAACATTCGTCACAATGGAGATTCGAACATACGATCCCTTGGAATCCCGCAGATAAACGCGTTAGCTACTCAGCTACCGCCCCTCCATTCATATATTTACTCGATGAAATCTTTATCACACGTATGATATGTTTATTAAAACGATTGATCAAAAGTCTGTTTTGTTTAAATTAATTCGTGCAGGATGGGAAAAAAAATATATTCGCAGATAATAAAACTGGCGATACAAACCAAAATATGAACATCGTACGTGTAGGATTTGTAAATGAGGCACAGACACGCGACTCAACAGTTGCTCTAGCGATCTCTTCACGGGACCTAAAACACGTGGCAGGTGTGAAGTACAGTCAGGTGCAACCCAACGCTGAATGATTATCCTTTAATGCCTTTGTGTTTTATTTTTGTCCCTCAGCCTCCCACGTGCAACACGTCGGGGGTATCGTTACTTGGTTGCACGTATCATCTTCGGTGAACACTAAACTTGTCTCGTGAATTCTATGTCGACTGACTTTGCAATATGGCGGACACGAAATGCTTGTAGGGGGTGACAACGACGTAATGGGAAATGCATTCACTGTTATTGAGCGGTGGTAAGCGTGGCCGAAAGATTAAGAGCGATCGCTCTTAAACTTCCTGTGTGCTGATGATGGGATAGTGGATTTATTGTCTACTCTGGTCAGTGGCACTTACACGTGGATTTCTCACTCAGAAAGCAATAGCGAACAGAACGTAAACTTTCATAGGAAATCAACTCGGGGTTGATCGCGGCGTCCTGTAAAGAGCATACAACATTTAGTTATTGAAACCCACACATACGCATCCACGCACATGCACACAGGCACGCATATACGCACGCTCGCACGCATAACCCACATACGCATATCGGAAGACTTATCCAACTTGAGTCATGCCATGTCTGCTTCTAACTCCGTTACCTGACGAATTCCAACATCCAAACCTAACGGTGGCCGGAATTAAGTAAGTAGACACAAACATGGCATGACTCAAGTTAAATAGACTTGGCCTGTGTAATGAGGTGGGTTGGCCAGTTTATCTTACAGCCGCCTTGTCTTTTAAGAAAGGTAAAAAAAAAAAAAAAACTGTCTGCTGCCCGAGAATGAGACAGACAGACAGACAGACAGACAGACAGACAGGCAGGCAGGCAGGCAGGCAGACTGACGGACGGATGGATGGATAGATAGATGGATAAAAAGATATAGATAGACTGATAGATAGATGGACAGACAGATAGATAGACAGATAGATAGATAGATATATAGATAGATAGATAGATAAATAGATAGATGGATAGATGGATAGATGGATAGATGGATAGATAGATAGATAGATAGCTGCAGACAGACATAGAAAGAAAGAGAGAGAGAGAGCGAGATACAAATAGACAGATATATATGCATAAATAAAGATACAAGCAGAGGGAGAGACTCACAGAGAGAGAGAGAGACGCACACACACTTAGAGATATAGACGTAAACACACACAGAGAGAGAGAGAGAGAGAGAGAGACAGAGACAGAGACAGAGACAGAGGGAGAGAGCAAGTGGGTAAGGCAGGCAGACAGACAGGCAAACAGATAGAGCGTCATTGGCAAGTCAACAAATTTGTTGTCAAATCTTAATTATTTAGTCACAAACTGACAACGAGTAACCGATGAAAGCAAATTTTTTTACAGCCTGAATTATTTAGATAAGACCATTGCATAGTGTGGAGTGTATATTATAACCTAATAGTTGTGATGTTGGCAGTTGTCACAATACTTGCGCCCATGCTAATTAATAGTAACATAGTGTAAGAATTGGAATATTAGGTGTGGTCCTGAGAAGAGGTTGCCTTACCGAGAGAGACATAGAGAGATAGAGAGAGAGGGAGAGAGAGAGAGAGAGAGGAGACAGAGGAAGAGAGAAAGTGAAAACAGGACAGATTGGGAGAGAGACAGAGAAAGAAAGAGAGAAAGAAGCAATGACAGAATAACAAGCAGAGAGTGAGAGAGACAGATAGCTTGAGAATAAAAGAAAGAGAAAGAGACAGATAGTCATAACAATGAGAGACAGAGAGCCTGAAAAACGTCAGAAAGGAGAGAGAGAGAGAGAGAGAGAGAGAGAGAGAGAGAGAGAGAGAGAGAGAGACAGAGACAGAGACAGAGACAGAGAGAGACAGACAGAGAGAGTTGAAATGGGAAAGAACATGGTTGCGCTTAAGTAATATGTATCGGCCGAAGCGCGCAAATATGGCATCTCCTCTGTATACGGACATGGCGTAACAAAGGTCATGTTCATGGCAAGCGACGAGAGAAGAGCCTACTTAAAGGCAGTGATGATATGTATTGAAGGCAATAGCATCATGACTGGGGGGAGGGGGGGGGGAGGGGGTGTGTAATCGAAAGCGTGAGTCATGATTGTGTTCTAGGTGTTAATGTTTTACCAATGTTGGCAATTGTGGCGTCCAGTCGCTGTCTCCTATACTTGTTGTCATACAACATGCAAACTGCTGTTGATTTTACTGTTGTTGCTGTTGTTGTTGTTGTTATTGCTGTTGTTGTTTCATTTCTTCTTCTTCTTCTTCTTCTTCTTCTTCTTCTTCTTCTTCTTCTTCTTCTTCTTCTTCTTCCTTATTCTTTCTTCTTCTTCTTCTTCTTCTTCTTCTTCTTCTTCTTCTTCTTCTTCTTCTTCCTTCTTCTTCTTCTTCTTCTTCTTCTTCTTCTTCTTCTTCTTCTTCTTCTTCCTTCTTCTTCTTCTTCTTCTTCTTCTTCTTCTTCTTCTTCTTCTTCTTCTTCTTCTTCTTCTTCTTCTTCTTCTTCTTCTTCTTCTTCTTCTTCTTCTTCTTCTTCTTCTTCTTCTTCTTCTTCTTCTTACTTCTTCTTCTTCTTTCTTCTTCTTCCTTCTTCTTTCTTCTTCTTTTTCTTCCTTCTTCTTTTTCTTCCTTTATTTTCTTTCTCTTCTTCTTCGTCTTTCTTTCTCTTCTTCTTCGTTCTTCTTTCTCTTCTTTTTCGTCCTTCTTTCTCTTCTTCTTCGTCTTTCTTTCTCTTCTTCTTCGTCCTTCTATCTCTTCTTCTTCGCCCTTCTTTTTTCATCTTCTTCTTCCTTCTTTTTTCTTCTCCTTCTTCCTTCTTTTTTCTTCCTCAGCTTCTGCTAATGCTACTATTTCCCCTACTCACTTCTTCTTCCTTCTTCAACTCCTTCTCCTTATTCTTTTACCTTTCCTCCTCCTGCTCTCAGCCCCCTCCTTCTTCATTCCCAGTTGGTCACTCCTAAGCCTACACCACCGAGGCCAGTGTGTCCAAGTGTGGCTTGTATTTGTGTCATATTTACCTCCTTTAGACATATTCCACCCCAGGTAGCAGGCGTCATCTTCGCACGGGTAGGCTTTCTTCCCTGATAATCGTGTCTGTGCGATGATACGGAGGCCGTGAGTGCAACCCCCTCCCCGGTGAGCTGGACTAAAATGTTGACGTCTCGTCCTTGAAATTGGGACATAAATTACAAGTACCTCTGAAGTGGGAGTTGGTTCGTATCGACGGAAACTGGTAAAAAGGAAAGCTAATTTACCTGCAAAAACAATCCAGTACACTAGACGTGGCTGCACGTGTATGGACCTCGCTTGAGTTCAAAGCGAGCGAGCGAACGAACAAACAAATAAAGTAAAATAAAATAAATAAATGCTGTTATGTGTTGTTTGAATCGTGCACAACATACGAAAGATGCATCCTTATTTTCATCTTCATCAAAGAAGTCCAGGTGTCATATCGCAATACCCACTTAATTGTTTACATATAAAAACATATGACATTCCAAGTAACACATTATGAAACGTGTGATCATAATGCAGGACAATGAACTTCAAGTCAGACAAAACCTAATGAATAAATTATACACTTCTTGTAGTCGTATTTTACTTTTGTTTCCTGGTGTAGCTAGATACCGGTTGTCATGTTATCTGTTTATCTGGCTGGACTTAGTGCCGCTACCAGAAACACGTACCTTACACTTTAAAAGCTTCTTCTTCTTTTGCCCTGTTGGTTTTGCCGTGACACGTTGAGAGAGAGAGAGAGAGAGAGAGAGAGAGAGAGAGAGAGAGAGAGAGTGAGAGAGAGAGAGAGAGAGAGAGAGAGAGAGAGAGAGAGAGAGAGAGAGAGAGAGAGCAGACAGATGTAATTCTTTGCTTGTCACTTGTACTGTTACTTGTATTAACGCCATATTAATTTCTTCATTGTCTCTTGTACTCCATCTTGCCAACTCTTCCTGGATCGTCACATCACCTTGTATCCTGACGTTCTCACGTTGAGACGTTGGTTGAAAACGCTGGTTGTCTTGTTCCATTCTAACTAAATGTCCCATCCATTTCATTGTTTGGTATTCTATAAAGTCAGTAATATTTGTTATCCCTACCTTCGTCGGCGTCGTGGAGAAGGGGTTACGGACGCAGTTTGTAATCCCGCATGCCGCGATCGAAACACAGCTGCGGGCGATTTGGAAGCAGTCCGGCTTGCGTTGGTTCCAATACAAAGGAAAATCAATGGCAAACTACTGAACGTAAACTTGCCAAGAAGTCACAAACAGCCACTCATTCTGGGGTTGACAGCGACGTCCTGTAAAGGATATGCAACTAACTAACACTTGTTCTTAGTTTCTCATTTGTCTCTCTATCTCGTCTTGATTTTCCAGCTGTGCTTCTTAGGCATTGCGGCAAGCAGATTAACTGCTTACACAGGCAGTGACAGTAGGCATTGCGGCAAGCAGATTAACTGCTTACACAGGCAGTGACAGTAGGCATTGCGGCAAGCAGATTAACTGCTTACACAGGCAGTGACAGTAGGCATTGCGGCAAGCAGATTAACTGCTGACACAGGCAGTGACAGTACACATTGCGGCAAGCAGATTAACTGCTTACACAGGCAGTGACAGTACGCATTGCGGCAAGCAGATTAACTGCTTACACAGGCAGTGACAGTAGGCATTGCGGTGACAGCAGTCATTGCGGTGACAGTAGGCATTGCGGTGACAGTAGGCATTGCGGTGACAGTAGGCATTGCGGTGACAGTAGGCATTGCGGTGACAGTAGGCATTGCGGTGACAGTAGGCATTGCTGTGACAGTAGGCATTGCGGCAAGCAGATTAACTGCTTTGAAATTTGCATACGTTAGATCGTAGCATTATCATATGGGATTACCCTCGGTGCTACGATGACTGTAGTGATCAGAACACCCGCCTGGCAGCCCTGATGTTGTGTGTTCAAATCTTCTTTGAAGCATAATATTTGTTGTGAACACTTATTTCGAAGTCGACCCGGCTCCACAAAATGGGTATCAAAACATTTGATGAAAGGTAACATGACCTGCTTGATACTGCTCACATCACCCTGGTGTATCGTGTGCTCACTGAAATATGGTACAAGTCATGTAAAGCATCCTTTCCACGCGTCTGTGACCATCTTCGTTTTAACTGGTCCGTCTATTTTCACAGAAACCGCGATGTCCGACATGTTTCTTTCCAAACCATATTGTCCATTAATATGAGAAAAGTATTTCAGTTTTCGAGACACGCAGCTGCTAATGGGCATGTTTTCTTTGATGTTCAGATTTTGTAGAGCTTCAGAATGTTTCTTCTTCGGGGTCTCTGAATGCTTAAAGTATGAATGAAATTAGTGCAACTGCGATAAAGCTGTGGAAAGGCAAACAAAATAAAATAACACAAAGTTTTGCAGCTTAACAGAACACAATTACGGAAAACACAGGACGTTGCGGCGACTAGCCTTCATGAGCAAACAAACACATACACAAACGACATATAAACACGGGGAAGACATTTCATTCGTTGATTACGTGTCATGGGATGATTAATCGTCTTAAGCGACTTCCCGTATCTGCCATGGGATTACACAAAATGTTGTCATTGCATTATATGTCTGCTATAATATTAACAACTGTTAAATTGTAACTTTGGAACACCACTACTTACCAATCACCGCCATTCAATTCATTATTGTCTGGTCCAATCATACTTTTTGTTTGGCAGTAAATCTGTTAAGGCGTAAGAGCGACATGAGAAGAATAGTAAGATGAAAAAATAAGAACAAAGAAATGAAAGTGAAAAACAAAAGTGAAATAAAAAAGTGCTCCAAATCTCAGAATCCCAGTGTATCACTGCCTGGATTTTCTTCTTTGCAGATTGTAAAATGGTCTAAGACTCACACTGTATTTGGTTATCTTTACCTACAAGCTGTTTGTGCGAATAAGTGTTTGCTGTTATTACATTTTTTGTCAAATATTTAATATGACTATTAGAACGAGACAAACAGAGTTATTTGGTCACATAATCAGAAAATCGACAACGGAGAACATCGTGGCGACTGAAACGAACGGCGGTAGAAGAGTAATACGCCAACCCGAGGAAACTACGCCCGATGGTCAACAGATTGGATAGAGAAACACCAGGGGTCGAGATCTATGGAGAGACATAGAATGGGTTGAGATATGTGCAGAGACATACCAGGGGTCGAGATCTCTGCAGAGACATTAATGCCAATGCCCCTAGGCATGATGATGATGATGTTGATGATGGTGATAATGATGATAAAGATGGTGATGTGGTTTATTTTAGAAGTTTACGTGCTGATTTGTACTCGTCACACACACACACACACACACACACACACATAAACACACTCAGACACATACACACACACGTACATTAAATGGGTCTAACTACGACATATATGTAGGAGTGTAAACAGTTGGAAAACGCAAAAACAGCTGTATTTATTATATTATATTTATCAAGTTATTATGATAGCTATTTTTTGCAATATTTATAAAGCTACTGCAATAGCCGTACTTTTTATATTTCTACAGCTGTTGTAATAGCTGACGTTTGTAATGTTTTCGTAATAACTGCATTTGTGGTATTCATAATGTTGCAAGCCTCTGAAAGATGTGTTAAGCGCAGACAGGAAACGATGGCGGCAGCGCTTGATCTCGAGGATGCGTACAATAGAGTTCGATATGATATTTTGATGACCGCACTGATGGAGAAGGGGGTCAATCCCAGGTTGGTGAACTGGATAGCAGCCGTCCTGCATTCTCGCCGGATTGCTCTCCGTCTGGGTGCATGGACCTCAGAGCCACATATTTTAACCCCGGGACTGCCACAGGAATCTGCAATCTCACCGGTGCTCTTTAACGTGTATATGAGCAAAATTGCAAACTTAGAAGCACCATGGGTTGGAAGGATACTAACATATGCAGATGATATTCTTGCATATAGGCAGGGGAGAGATAGGGAGCAAACAGCCAAGGAGCTACAGGCGACAGCAGACAAAGTGATTGACTGGTGCACTGAAATGGGTGCTGTCATCCACACGGAAAAGGCGGCTGTTTTGTGGTACTCTCTGGGCAACAGGATTGTGAGAGCTGATGTCCCAAGCCTTGCGATAGATGGTAGAAGCGTCAACAGAGAGAACAAACTGAAGAACAAATTTCAAGGACCATGTGGAGACGGTTGTGACAAGATCTCAAAAGGGACTCAATGCACTTAAAACTATGGCTGCAATGGACACAGAGCAGAGAATGCTTTTCACATTATATCAGTACTTGATCCTCTCAGTGATTGATTATGGACTAGAACTGCTCACTGTCTCAAAGAGTCAGTGGTGAAATTAGAGAGCATACAGAACTAAGCTATGCGGGTCATTCTGGGATGCACCAGAGACACCCCAGTAGTGTGTATGCGTTACATCCTTGGTCTGCCGACTGTTGCTGGTAGGCTCAAGGTGATGCGGGCGAAGGCATACCTCAGAGTAGCGTCAGACACAGACCACCCGTTGCATAAGGCGATGGACGCCGTTAAGGGTCAGCGACTGATAAGAGGGAAATCATGGATGGCTCAGGCGGAGGATACGATCAGACAAGTGTGCCTCTTGGAGAACATTAGGCGAGGAGAGGAGTGGGTCAGAGTGTCAGCGGAGCAGTCAGACTTGTGCAGAGTTATAATCACATTGAGCCGGGAGTGCAGGGAGTGGCCAGCAGGGGCCATGGAAGTGGAAATCCAGCAACTAATTCAGGATAATGCTCGCCAGGGTGATGTGATTATCTACACAGATGGGTCACGGTTGAGAGGTAGGAGAAGTGCCTGGGGATTCTTAGGAAAAGCTAATGGTCGACGTTTGGTGCAGGAGAGCCTGGCATATGATACCACATCATCTAGCTTAAGAATAGAGGTGGAGGCGGTCAGTGTAGTTTTCCGTCGGATGGAGAATACGACACACACACACACACACACACACACACACACACACACACACACACACACACACACACATCAGGATTATAACTGACGCAGAAAGCATGCTTAGGAAGGTGAGGACAGGCAAGCTTCGGACAGAGTAGCTTGCTTCGATTCGGAAGTCACGGGTGGCAAGCATTGCCTGGATCTTTTCTCCGGGGCATGCTGGTGTGCTGGGGAATGAACAGGTGGACAGATTGGCGGCCTGTGCAAAACTTGGTGGAGTATTGATGCATGACAAGGCAGACGTGGTTGCGGCCTTGTGGTAGCACGTGTACACCTCGGAGGAGCAAATGGATCACCATGGTCTGGCAAGAATGCGACAGCGTGGAGTGACGAGGGGATCTGGCCGACGCTCGACGCTCAGAGGAAAGGCGAGACGGACATATAATCAGATTGCTATTGGTACTATTGGTGTTGGAACTCTTCGCTAGCTGCTGAGGATGGGGGAGGAGCGCTTATGGGAATGCCCCGAATACTGAATGCTGAGATGTCGGTTCCTAAATCAATCAATCAATCATTATAATGTTGTTGCAATAGTTGTTCTTAATATATTTTAAAAGTTGTATAAAAGTTGTAATTAAAATATTTCTAAAGTTATTGTCATGGTTGCACTTATTATATTTCTAAAGTTATTGTTTAGTTGTACTTAATATTCTTCTGCTGGAGGTGTGGCTTCGGGCAGAGAGGGCGTTTCCCAATGACCCGATACACGGAGTGGAGGATTGGAAATCTGCTGCAGAAGATTTGGAAGCCGGCCGCCTTGTGTTGGTTTCCACGATATGGTGGTCGGTCGTTCAAAAAGCTATGGCAAACTAATGAATGCAAAAATTGCTCAGCAGATCACAAAGAGCAAATAATGCTGGGGTTGACTGGGATGTCCTGTTAAAATATAGGTCTAAAGTTATTGTAAACCTTGTGCTTATGATATTTCTAACGTCGATATGAGCAGATTTACTCATGACATTTCTAATATTATTGTTCCAGCTGTAAATTTATAAAGTTATTGTAATAGTTGTACATATGATATTTCTAAAGTTATTTTGATAGTTGTGCTTACGATATAGCTAAAGTCTTTGCGAGCAGATGTACTCATATTATTTTTTTATTATACTGTTTTAGCTGTACTTATGATATTTATAGTTGTGCTTATGATATTTCTAAAGTTATTGTAAGAGATATACTTAATATATTTCTAATGTTATTGGAAGCAGCTGTAAACATGATAAATGTAAAGTTATTATTACAACTTTTCTTATGAACTTCTTTACGTTATTGTAGTAGATGAGTTTATAATATTCTACATGTATTGTAACATCAGTATTTATGATATTTCTAAAGTTATTATACGATAACCGTGCTTATGATCTTTCTATTAGCAATTCTAGCTTCATCTCTTGAATTAAAATTTACAGGCTTTCCCATCTATTGCAACCATGCTCTTGGTAGAAACATGAAATGTATATACCTTAGAAGGTTAACCCGGTCAACAAATGCCTGAACAAGTTTGATATGTCGCCTAAAAGTGCAAAAATCGCAGCTCTGCTGTAAACAGGCACAGCGCAATTACATCCAAAACAAACATGTCGGACGAACGAAGAAGAGGAAGAAGCGTATTATTATTTTCCTTTTCACTTCTGTAAAGTAACTACAGATACAGGCAGTCCCATAACGGAGGCTGTCGTTAGAGTCTGAAGTGTTATGCCTTCTCGTATTCTAGCTCACAGCAGAATGAAATGAGTTGTCCTTATTATCTTCTTCGCCGCCTTTCCTTTTAATACATTTCCCAGAAATGTACCGCATAAAAGAAAGAATCGTTTCACTGCTGTGGATTAAACTCGGACCAGTGTCTGGGCAAACAAGCGCGCTACCGAGTATGCCACCGCGTCTCCAAATGACAGTTGCGTGTCCTTTATAGGAAGCGCCTATCAACCCCAGCATGTATTGGATTTTTTGATTTACTAGGCAACATTACTTTCAGTAGTTTGCCATTGCTTTCTCAACGGCCGAAGCTAACAACATCGAAATCAAAAAGCGACCTTCGACGAAATGGCGGCTGATATCAAACCTCACGATCTGGTATGTTTGGGAATTTTGAAACAGCGTTCGCCAATCCCCAAACCACAAACGCAAAGTGAGAAAGGAGAGTAGGGACAATAATTTATATCCGAGACAGACGTGCGGTATGAAATATAGTCCCGATGCGAGTGCAGCTGATGAACTTCTATTGTAAATACCACTGCAGAAGATCTCATTCCTGGAACTTCAAGCATTCTTTGTCCACATTGTCAAAGAACATTTCGAGCCAAAATAGGCGTTACCAGCCATCTTAGAACTCACGGCTCCATACTTTCAACTCCACTGTATGAATTGAATGGTCATCATCATTCTTGCTGTGATGTTGGAATCGCGACTAATAACTATCTAACGACTCATTCTTGATGGGCAAACACCATTGTAAATACGGACTTCATTTCTTCATAAATTACCGCAGTTTATCTCCATCAATATGAAGTAGAAAATTTACAGAATGTCGTCGACGTCACGGTGTATGGAAGAGCCTCTCGATTTCTGGTCGTGTCCCTTGCCTGGTGAACTCTCATGCCCAAGATGTCTGCAATGTCCTGTGTCCATCTTCGTGCTGGTCAGTCTCTACCTCTTCTAGCTATAGCCACGTCTTCCTTGACTATTCTCTCCACTGTGACCTTTAACATGGCCAAACTATTTCAGATTACGAGACATCATAATGTCTGTGAGCCAGCTGTCCTCGATGTTCACGTCTGGTAGCATTTCAATATTTCTCTTCTGCTTGGTCCAAGATATTCTAATTTTTCTGTAGAATTTGAGCTCTAAAGTCCAATTTTTTTCTTCTTTAGGGATTGCGCAATTGTGCATGACACACATCGAATTGTTGCTACAGGAAAGGTGCATAATCTCAACACTTATTTTAACTTGTTTGTTGTTGTTGTACCATGGGTTGTTAATCCTCAAATTATGTTGAGATGCTACATTTATGTTATATTTATAATGAATAAGATTCCATTTTCACATTGAAAACCTCGCAATTCTCTTCCCTGAATGAAACATCCAACAGGCGGCAACAATTTTCACGCGCCCGATCCCTCACGGACATAACTGCTCGCTACTCACGCCGGAAATGGTTGCGTCAGGCACCGGAAGTGAAAAACTTTTGACGACAGAAATCCTGAGTTGAATGGCCGGCCGAGACTAGTGTCGCCATCTCACCACTAGCAGTCCACTTTTGCTGGTTCAGGCGACAGCAACCACCCACTTAGAGCCAGACCCCGCTAAGCACACCATCTATTGAAAGCACTTACCCATGGTCGAGTTTCTGCGTATATACCATTCTGGACGTCACTTCAGAACCTGCTTTTTAAAAATAGCCCAGGCACTTCTGTTTGTCGTGGTATTTTTACAATTAAGCTTTAATAAACGTACACGATAACAACAATGAGAACTATCAAACTATCTATTCGTTTCAGGAAACATATGACACCTCCACAAGTTGCAGCAGTGGGGACCAGATCGTTGTCAGATCCCAAAAATGATTGGACACGGATCCTTTAATTTGCATATTAATTAAATGTACTATTTATATTAGAAGTCGGCGTAGCTGTGCATATGTCACGTATTGGAACCATCACGTGTTTAGTCCTTTAGGGCCATAACATGCTTTAGACTTGAGTGCACTGAGGATAAACTATACAATGATAGTACACATAAACACGGTGTAAACATTCACGATTTTGCATATGTTCTGAGGAGAAGTGAACTTGGAAACTTTGTCAGCAGGCAAACTTGACTGCACAAGAGGAAGGTAAAGATAAAGAAATACGTTCCTGGATGACTTGCCTAAATGGCATAATCTGGAAAAAAATATATACCTAATCTGGGGCTGGTGATCTTGTGAGATGGCGAACTATGATCTATCATACTAAACGGCATGGCACATGATGATGATATATATTTATATATAGCAAACTACTGAGCGTAATCTTGCCAAGAAATCAACAATCAGCTGGAAGATGCTGATGTTGACAGCGATGTCCTGTAAAGGATATGCGAACAATATATATATATATATATATATATATATATATATATATATATATATATATATATATATATATATATATATATATATATATATATGAATTTATAGAAGTCTAACCGATGCGATTCAAACGATTTTGAACTCCACCTGAATGGATACATCGTAGAAGAACGCAAATTCCCCCGTGACGCTGATTAAGGTTGTCCTTATTCACGTTTGGGAGACTACTCGGTCTTGCGAGCTGTGAGACACTGAATATCTGGCTGTCTAGAGTAGCTCAGGAAAAGATGATTAAGTCATGTTATCGATGTTGATTTACCTGGTTCTTTGTTTATCTCCAAACACATGGATTTGTTTGGGACTGGTGACAACTTGGGCCCATCCTGGGAGGAAAGCAATACAACCATACATAGTATAGTCATGAGCTCTCGAAGCACTGAATGCAAGACGTGCTTGCCGGTTGTCTAAAGACCATCTTGGAGAAATGCTACAACTCTCTTCTAGTCTCGTAAACAATATAAAATAACATAAAGTAATGCAGCTTTACAGAACAGAATTACGAACAATACAAGGACGTTGCGGTGACTAGCTTTCCTCAGCAAATAAATACATACACAAAACACAACATACAATCACAGAATAGACCCTCTGTTGACTACAACACAGATAAAAACATATGACGATTAACAGGAGGAGATAAAACACTTAGTTGAAATTGTGAACATCGTTAAAATATCAATAAAAGTAGTGGAACTGCGGTGAAGCTGTGGAAATGTAAACAATATAAAATAACACAAAGTAATGCAGCTTTGCAAACAACCTTCTGCAAACTTGCCAAGAAACCATAACAACCATGAAAGAAAACATAATACACTTACTAAACAAGCTGAACAGCGCGTAAATGCCTTTGAATATACATGTTATAGACGAGTTCTAAGAATATCTTGGGTAAAGAAAAGAACAAATGCATCCATACTTCAAGAGCTGAATATTGAAGAAAGTTGGCTATTAAAGACGATAAAACAAAGAAAATTGAAATATGTTGGTCACTTGAAACGTCACGAAAGTTTGGAGAGAACAATAATGGAGGGGTATATGCCTGGGAAGAGAGGAAAAGGAAGGCCAGAGAGAAGATGGGCGCAGGATGTGGCGGATAGTCTCCAGATGGGTGTATCGGACGCGGGACATCTTATTTAAGATCGAGAGGCTTTCTGGAAGGTTGTTATGGGAGCGAGGTTCCGCAAAGGACATGCTATTGAATGAATGAATGAATCCAGCTTTAGTCTCGTGGCGCAAAACTTGAGTCATCTGCATTATTCAGTACGGCGGAGACCGTGGCAGATTCTCCCTTCGTTCACCACACTATTGTCTGCTGAGTGTACCCTATGTGGAGGTGAAGGAAGATCTTGATCAGCATGAGTCCTGCTCTTCACACGTCGATTGTAAACAATTGAAGCACACCATGTGTAGGTTAGCTTTACAAAATGACGATAAAAAAAACAGGACATTGCGGCGACGCCTTCATCAACAAGAAACAAACCCAAAACAACACGCAACAAGCAGGAATAGCACTTAAGCAACTACACTACCAGCTCCGTGGCAAAGGTTTTACACACGTGGTTCGTGATCCCGCATACCCGCGTTCGAAACACAGCTGCGTGCGATTTGGCAGCAGACCGCGTTGCGCTGTTTTTTTTTTTTTAACGAAATGGTGTGGGTGTCGGTCGTTCAGAAAGCATTGGCAAACTACTGAACGTAAACTTGCAAGACATTAACAACAGCAAACAATACTTGTGCTGACTGCAAACGTAATGCAAAGGATATGCAATTAAACTACACTGAAGTATAATATATGGAACTGTGTGAAATAAAAATAAGGCACCCGAATTAAAAGATATATGCGGTACTTAAGGGAGAGAGTAAATATTTATAAAGGGCTGGAGAGCTGTTATCATAACTTTAGAAGTATCATAAGCACAGAGATTACAATAATTCTAGAAATATCACAAATACAGCTATTACAATAATTTTAGAAATATCATACATATAGCTATCACAAGACTGCAAGAGCAGCGGCTGACCGATTGGCTAGAATGCCGCGTTCTCCTTCGGGAGACGCGGGGTCGAATCCTCGGTAAGGTGTGGATTTTTCTTTTTGTGTCAGAGGGAAAAGACAAACCGTAACTTGCACAGTTCGCTGCGACTGCACTAGCCAGGCGGCCTTAAATCCTCAGGCTCAAGACCCCTCCCCTTCCCCCTGTCATACACCGCATGGTACCATATCAATAAAATAAGAAATATAGCAATTAGAATAATGTTATATGTAACGATTATATAAATATATAAGTACTATTAGAATAATGTTATATGTAACAATTATATAAATATATAAGTACTATTAGAATAATGTTATATGTAACAATTATATAAATATATAAGTACTATTAGAATAATGTTATATGTAACAATTATATAAATATATAAGTACTATTAGAATAAGTTTTGACGCATTATGAATGTATCTATTATATTAACTTTAGAAATATCAAAAATACAGCAAAAACAATAACTTTATCAATATTATAAGTGGAAGAATTACAATAACTTTGGAAATATCGCAAGTACAGTTGCTAGCATTGGGTGTATTGAAGCCGACACACACACACACACACACACACACACACACACACAAACACACACACACACACACACAATGTGTATCTTGCAAGGGCGAAGCCGAAACATTTATAGCTGTATGTCCACAAACAAAGAAGCTCTGGATACACAACTAGAGCCCGACAAACACTTTTCGCGTTGATGTAATCGTTAGGAAGTTCCGCGGTAATGTCATGACGGCGGTCGGGCGGGGATTCGAGTCTGCGCTCACCGTCCTCTAAGAGAGGGCACGACAGGCCACCTATTTTCCCGCGAATTCAGGCCTTCAAAATGTAACTGGCCTATCACTTCACTGACCCATATCACGTTCCTGCTTTGGGACTTGTGTGTGTGTTTTTGACAAAGAATTTGATGTGTTGCCGTAGCAATTAAACATTTACAACCAAGGTTATGCCGACAGAAAGATTTCATAGTGACTCTGCGATTATCGTCGGCATACCGTTGTTCCACATTCTAACAGCATCAGAGACTAAGCATATTATGTATTTCAGCCAAAATATGACTCATGTATACACTTTCATAATGATACATTATGTACCTGAAGAAATGAAGCGACATGTGACAGGCAATAAATCACGCAACCTATTGTTTGTGAACTCTGTGTTTAAATTCACAAAAGGAATGCTTTGGTTTTAATTAAATCACTAATCGACTACACGTAACGGCAAATGTGGACTAAAAGTCATCGTTAATATGGCGATATATAGAAAAACGAAACGCGGCCCAAAGTGTTTGAGTCAGCGTGCAGCCTGGTTATATTTCCTCCACTACACCACCTTCGGGACGGTGTAGGCTGCGAGCAGTAAGAGGAGACGGATCACTTGACTTTGGTCAAGTGGGCTATAGTGACAGACATTGTAGCTCGTGCACTTGAACTTTCGATCTATACCGTTACAGACAAAGTTAATACTGTAACGAAATATCACCCATGCTTGTTAGGGGTGTCTAGTCGGCCGTGTGTAGAGCACACTTGTTTCTTCAGCCAACCGCTGTCGTCGTGTGGAGGTAACAGGTTCGAATCCCCATATGGTCGCTACAACTCTATTTATATTTTCAAATATGTCCTCTAAGCTTATGGTTCGGTACATTCAATTTCTACAAGCATTTATTCTGGTTTGTCTTTCTGAGTCTTTGAATGTGCCCATTCTGTCTTCGGCAGGATGTTGGTGTCTCACTTCGTCTGGTGATGTCAGTATGGCCGAGTGGATAAAAGCGCTCGCCTTAAACTTCCTATGTGCTGATATCTAGGTAGTATTAAAATGTGGACTTCACGTCCTTGACACGCAGATGTAAATTACAAGTAGTCGTAGTTGATTCGCCTGATGGCGAGGGACGCTGGTTACATGGAGAGCTAATCCACACGCAAAAATCAGTTCAGTGCTAATAAAAGTAGCAGCACGTGTATAGACTACGCTTGAGTTCAAGCTAGCAAGCGAAAGAAAAAACAACAACAACAATAACAACAACAACAACAACAAAACACCTTCGTTTGGTCTCTATGCCCTGACCTGTCCGACATGAGAGACCCTACCAGTTAGACTACCGTCTGCAAACTCCCTTACAACTTCAAGGTATAGGCAGAACTGAGGCGGACCGGCTGAAGTGACGTGGTGGCTCGAGTTATGAATGTACAATAGAGCTCCGCAAACAGGGGGAGGTGGGATCAA
The DNA here is from genome assembly GCA_014155875.1 of Cepaea nemoralis. Lineage (NCBI taxonomy): Eukaryota > Metazoa > Mollusca > Gastropoda > Stylommatophora > Helicidae > Cepaea > Cepaea nemoralis. The sequence continues at coordinate 136,058 of JACEFZ010025024.1, read as the reverse complement.
ACAGCAAATCTAATTATCTGGAATTTTTAGAGGGCAGAGCCATGTCTGGAGTCAAGAAGATGTGAGATAACATAATTGTATGTGGATATTGGGGTCAGTGGAAACGTGGACAGTGGTAATTGAAAGGCGGAAAGGGCAGATATCGACCGCAACAATAGGGATAAAGGAGATCCCATCAGTGGTGTATCTGAGTGGGCCTCTTTGCCTGGGGCATTGGTCACTTGCCGAGGATGGCCTTTTATTACAAATGCCAGTAATTCCTGAGTCTGTGCTAGATGATCAGTTTCTAAACTTAGAGGAAAAATACACTGCGATTATATCTCTTTGTATGCTAGTGTTTTTTTTTCCCTGTCCCTAGCCACTTCTCAAATGATTTTGTAGTGTGATTTATCAACCTTGTTGTATGTGTGTAAAGTTTTTATTTTTATAACTTCCCCACTCATCATTTCTTATCATGACCTCAGTTTAGGCTAGATGATACTTTCTTGTGTGTGACTGTGTGCGTGCGTATGTTTTTGTTTTTGACATGTTTGTAAACAAACCTATCCTTGTAAAAAACAAGAATGGATACAGCAAGAAACACATTTATAGAACAGCCGCGCACATCTTACTAGAGAAAAGCAAGTGAAAGTCAAACATTATATGCAACTATAAGAAATAGACAAACAGCGTTTTGTGGTCATGTGATGAGAAGAGAGGCATTAGAAAACACCGTGACGGTAGGAAAAATCTGTTGGTGAAGAGGCAGAGGCAGACACAAAGAAATGATGCTGGATGAGCTGAGACTGGCATCGAAGCATATTATCAGCAGAGTTGATTTAGTATACCACGGACAGAGATCTGTGGAGAGTCATGAACACCCACACCAGCTGGTCGGGCACGTGATGATGATGACTTATCTATTCATGCAGACATTCGGGGAATTAGAGATAGCGTCAATTATGAAATAGAATGATCAAGAAGCCTCATGACCAGTCCAAGAATACAATACATGATGATGATGAATCTTCCCTGTTCATATCGGTTTCAAGAGGTCAGCATGGCCGAATGGATAAGAGCGCTGGTTCTTAAACATCCGGTGTGCTGGTGGCGAGGTAGCGGGTTCAATCCCTAGACCGGTAAGTTGGGACTAAAATGTTGATTTCTGGTCTTTGACTTGGGGACGTAAATTACAAGTACCTCTGAAGTCGGAGGGTTCGTCTGATTGCGAGGGAAACTGATAATAGGGCAAGCTAATCCACACGCAAAATTCAGTCCAGTGCAATGAAAGTAATGGTACATGTATGGACTACGCCTGAGTTCAAAGCGAGCGAATGTAAAAATATATATCGCTGTCATAGTATCTCCTCAACTGCTGACTGCATGGGTTATTTGTCTATCCACAGAGGGTCGAGAGTGCGTCAACTGTGGCGCGACGTCTACACCGCTGTGGCGAAGAGACGGCACCGGACACTACCTGTGTAATGCTTGTGGACTCTACCACAAGATGAACGGCTCCAACCGGCCTTTGATCAAGCCCAAAAGGAGACTGGTAAGTCATGTAGTCTACATTGCCAACGAGACAAATTGTCGATTTCTTTTCCTTCACACCTTCTATGCAATGAGAAATATTTCAGAGAGAGAGAGAGAGAGAGAGAGAGAGAGAGAGAGAGAGAGAGAGAGAGAGAGAGAGAGAGAGAGAGAGAGAGAGAGAGAGAGAGAGAGTAACTTACTACTTGTTTGGCCTCTATTCTAGTATGTGAATGGGAAACATCACTTTTCGTCTTGTTCATTCTTTCACATACTTGACCACATAAAGGATGTACACTTTTCATTACAAATACTGGACAACTGAATAACAAGAATGCACATTTCTCCTTACAAACACTTGACAACAAGATAGGGGTTGTACATTTCTACTTATAACACAGGAAAGCAGGACAAATTAGCTGTTCATTTCTCCTTACATTCAACAACAGAAAATTCAGCTGTTCACATCTTCTTTTAAACACCCAATAGCAAGAAAAATCGACTGTTCATTTCTCCTTAAAAATACACGACAACAGGACAAATCGTCTGTTAATTTTTCCTCACAAACACTCGACAACAGGACAAATCCGCTGTTAATTTCTCTCTTCCCCCCCCCCCCCCCCCCAACACACTATACAACAGGACGAATCAGCTGTTCATTTCTTCTCACAAACACTCGACAAAAGAACAAATCGTCCGTTTATTTCTTCGCACAAACACTTGACAACAGTCAAATCGGCTGTTTATTTCTCCCCACAAACACTCGACATCAAGACACATCGTCTGTTCATGTCTCCCCACAAACACTCGACAACAGGACAAATCGGCTGTTTATTTCTCCTCACAAGCACTCGAAAACAGGACAAACCGGCTGTTCATTTCTCCTCACAAACACTCGACAACATGACAAATCTGCTGTGATTTCTCCTCACAAACACTCGACAACAGGTAAAATCGGCTGTTCATGGCTCCTCACAAACATGTACTCAAAGACAGAAACCACGGTCGGCAAACCTGCAGCACAATCGAAACCAGCGATTATCGAAATGACAAGTGCCACGGTGAGTGAACTTGACTCGGCAGCCAGGCCAATGTATTTTTCACGAGCTTAAAAGCCCTTCTAAGTTACGAGTGTATTATGCTTTAAGTAGCTCTGAAAACCACTTTGCGTCCATCATGGATTCATGAACAAACGAGAACAGTTGAGTGTATTTGCCCGACGTCAACACCAAACACAGACGTTCACTCTATCTTGTGTTGAGATTTCAGCCCATGTCTTCAAGGTTCTGACAGTGGCCGAAGGGAATAAGACCAAAAATAAATAATATAATAAAAGAGAAGATCGTGCAGGTGATCCTGAGAGCTGAGGGTTAAACAAACATGCACGGCCAACAAGGAAAGTATTTCAGGATGATTTGGACCAGATCAGTTTCACCACTTCGATCTCTGCCCCTGGGTTGGCCTGCTGCGAGCCACGAGCTTGAGTTAAGTAAGATCATCACGCGCCGTGAAAACTGATGTACCGGTCCTCATATTTCTCCTGTATTTAAGTTCCTCTTCTTTCTTGGACAAGTTCCAGTGGCATGTATTGTCGTTGCGCACCACTCACAGCGCAGCCGGTTCTTATTCACACCGTAAGCAGGCTGAGAAAATGTGGAAACCTGGTCGTTAGTGACGTGAGAAAGTATCGGACGTCCGTCTTATCTGATTCTGCACTAGACGCCAAGGCACGTTAGTGACCGGAACTGTTTGTTTTATTCACGTGGCTCAAAGATGTCGGCTTGTTTCATTTTAGAAGCAAACCTGTATAGAAATGGGAAGTTGCGCGTCTCTTTATTAAACAAATCAATCGTGTAATCATCAGACATCATCCTGGAGCCTTGATTCATGTTAACAAGACTCGTTAGATTAGTCGACAGAAAAAAAAAAAAAAAAACCACACACACACTCACACACACACACACACACACACACACACACACACACACACACACACACACACATTTTACTTTCTCATGGCTCCAACCAGGTAAAACTGGGCTACGGACT